>JAWNNV010000557.1:50000-274235 GCA_035044485.1 Scaptomyza reducta
AACGGGAAGAGTTATCGAACCAAATCTGGAGTCTCTAGCTCTTATAGAGTCTGAGATCGACGCGTTCATACGAACGGACGGTCGGACAGACGGACATGGCTATATCGACTCGGCTGTTGATGCTGATCAAGAATATATATACTCTATGGGGTCGGAGATGCTTCCTTCTGCCTGTTACATACTTTTGCACAAAATCATTATACCCTTTTTACCCCTTTTCAATGGGTTCATGGTATAAAAAAAGAAATACACAAGTACACATATATATGTATATATGTATGGGTGTGCCCCAAATGATGGCACAATACACATTTTTGTTGCCTTGAACTGGTCACAGTTAATTATTTGCTAACCAGTTTGGCGTACGTGATGTATGCGTAATTTTTCAACCGTTATCCGCACACTGATGAATTATTTGTACAGCCTTCAATCAATAAGTTTGTGTGTGTGTGTGTGTGTGTGTGCGAATAAATGAATATGTGTAAATATAAATGCTTATATGAATATTTATTTTAACATTATCGTATATTATTATAAATTGTGCAAATTGAAGTTTGTTTGTGACCCAACAATATATTTAAATATTGTACATTGAATTAAAGAAAAACTTGTCAGTTCTAATACTATTTGTTCACTAACACTATTTACACACTACATAGTTTACCGTTTCGTATTCACAACAATGGCGGATCGTTTGAATGTGTGCATTATTGGTTCGGGCAATTGGGCCACGACAATAGCTAGAAATGTGGGCTTAAACGTGGCCAGTTCGCAAGTAATGGAGGACCAGGTGAATATGTATGTGTACGAGGAGTATATTGATGGGCGCAAACTAACTGAGATCATCAACTCAACGCATATCAATGTCAAGTATATGCCCGACTTTGTGTTGCCACCAAATGTGGTAAGTTATGGCCATTGCTTACTCTTCTGGATAACTCTCAGTTGTACCGTTTGGTTCAGGTTGCATTTGATGATGTGGTAACGACAGCTCGTGATGCGGATATCTTGATCTTTGCCATACCGCCAACATTTGTGAATAGCTGCTGCAAAACGCTTTTGGGCAAGGTTAAGCCTTTGGCTCATGCCGTCTCATTGATCAAGGGTTTCGAGCGTGGCGACGATGGCCAGATTGCACTCATATCCCATATCATAATGCGACAACTGAAGGTGGGTTCAAGTAGGATCCAGAGTTTTCCCCTTGACAGGTTCACAAAGTTTCGCCTCACAATTAGATACCCTGTTCTGTGCTGGTTGGCTGCAATTTGGCACACGAGATCTCCAATAATAACTTTGCCGAGGGCACAATTGGTTGTCGGGATCAGAAATATATGCGAATATTGCATGATATATTCAAATCAGCCACATTTCGTGTGGTTGTCACCGATGATGCAGATTGTGTTGAAATCTGTTCCACATTGAGGGTGAGTAAGTGATGATTAGGAATGTGCCCAGAACTACTCTTTTTTTCCTCAACAGAATATCATTGCCTTTGGTGCTGGCTGTGCGGATGGCATGGATTTGAATGAGAATACCAAGTCGGGCATTATAAGGCGTGGCTTCTTGGAGATTCTACAATTTGTGGATGTCTTTTATCCTGGCAGTCGTTTGGCCACCTTCTTTGAATCGTGCGGCTTGTCCGATTTGGTAACCAGCTGTTATGGTAGATTTCTACATATTTAAACTTTATCGGAGATTAACTCTACCGCCCGTTACTTAGCCAATCGTAATCGCAAGCTGGCTGAGGCTTTTGTGAAGTCAGGCAAACCGTTGAGCGAGCTGGAGCACATTCTGGTGACAGGACATGAGCCTTTGGGTCCCATTACCTCCGAGATGGTTTACATAATGCTCAAGAAGAAGGGACTCGAGGACAAGTAAGTATAAAGGAAAAGAGAGACAGAGAGTAAGAGAGAGTGAGAGTGAGAGAGAGAGAGAGAGAGAGAGAGAGAGACAGAGAGAGAGAGAGAGAGAGTAATAAACTAACTCATTTACAGATTTCCACTATTTACCGCTATTTATCGCATTTGTACGGGAGTTTATCCGCTGTCTCGTTTGGTGGAAACGTTGCGCTTCGCTCGCGAGGATATGTAAGTATTTACCAACACTTACGACAACTTGCTCTAATGATGTGCTTTTGCCACCCCTCCTCAGCTATCATCCGAATCATATGTTTCAGCTATAAAAATTGGAGTATTGCTATAAATCTCATGTGTATTTTGTTAATGATCCTTTACGTTGCTTGTAGTCAATAAAAATAGTAGATACACACACACACACACACACATACTTCATTTGATGGATGACTTGGAACAACAATAGATGAATTTATCGCCATATTTTCAAGCTGAATAGTCCTGGGGGGTTATAGTATACTACTACTTGTGTAGTAAGCAATGCTTCTTCTATGCAAATGAGGAACAATGCCAATGAACTGACAAATCTGTATACGTAAGAACAATTTCTTTCTCAAACAAAAGCCATGCACAGCACACGCACATATTGAACTATTGTTGTACGTCTTGCCTTTTGGGGAAGAGGTGGGTTGGGGTTGGGTAGTTCAAGTATTCCTTGCGGAAAGTGCACTCCATTGAATGCACTGGCGCTCGAAGCACTTGCCGGGCTTGAAGTACAGCAAGGAAAAGGAGTCTTGGAACTACTACTACTAGAACGGAAATCACTTCACTCATAAATGGGTAAAGCAAAATGGATAAAAGGCAAAGTGTAGTGTAGTGCAAAGTACTATTGTTTTGTTTTTCTTCCTTTCAACTATGTATCGAATTGTTGTTTTGTTGTTCGGGTATTTGGTTCTTCAATTGAAATTCAAGCAAAATGGGAGCAGCAACAATTTGTCTCGACTAAAAGATGAATACAATAGAATAAATACGAGACTGAATGGCCCACATTTATTGTTGTATTAAAGCAAATATTATTATTCAAGTCAGATGATCAGTGGGCAAGCCAATGACGATTTGTTGTTGGCACTGCCCTTTGGCTATTGAGAAATCAACTATAATATATTAATTATTTATGCAATTCATTTAGGATTTTGCTGTCCATTGATCACATTTAATAGTTAGTGCTGCATAATTGAATAAAATGACAAAAAAAAAAGAGAGCTTAACACTGATTTTGTTATGTGCAAAAATCGGATTAGTTCAAATCGACAAAATCACTCACTGTGAATACATTATGCTATTATGCATATGGCGCAGCCTGTGGCGATGACAACAAACAATTATTTAGTTTAATTATGCGATTAGGCAATATGACCATGAACAGGTGGCGTATGCGCAATATTGCAGATAATCTGCAAACAAAATCTTTTCATAAGTAAACTATAAAAATGAATTGATTGCATTATTATTGTGTGTGTGTGTGTAAGAAAATTGTGTATTGTTTCGTGTCAATTGGTTTATTAGCTCATGTTGCATTCGGTATTGCAAATGCAGTCAACCAAAATGACGCTTTACGTGTGTGTGTGTGTGTGCTTGGTGATATGTAGCATACCGAAAATGAGAATTCAAAAACGAAACGAAACGAAATTCGAACATTTAGATGCTCGAGTGGTGCTGCGTTTTGGTCCGGTTGCTGAACAAATATGGCAGTTAGGCAAACAGACAAAGCCAAACACACACACACATACACACGTTGGCAAAATTTGCATATCAACAGACAGCTACGCTTCTACGCTGCTTTCGAAGGAATGTAAAAGTGCAGTGTGTTGTAAAAGGGCTTTCAGACACTCGAGTTCTGCCTTTCAGTATCTGTGTGCTTGCTTTTTGCTAATAATTACACGCTAAATTTGGCAATTGTGACGACGAATCGTAAAAACTAGATGCGCTCGCAGTGTATCTAAAGGGTGTTTTTTTTTTGGTGAATGTGCATACAGATACATTTGCACAGAGATACATTAACAAGGACACCAGCTGGCTACACATGCTATACGGGCGAGAGGCACTTCAAAAAATAAATAACAATTTCGTACGTTACACACGTCGTTTCTGCTTATGTAAACGTTAGATGCATGTTAAGTGTTGGTTTGCGTGCGTGAAGTGCGCGCCTAAAAGTATACTTCATTTCCTGTTTTTACACACCATACTTCACTCACACCGAACAACAACTATAACTGTTTTCCTAGTTCCCACTCCCTAGCTCCTCATTCGTTTATTTGATTTCCGAACCAATGTTACACCTGGTACACAGAACTATTAACGTTGATTAGAAAATAAGAGTTTGAGACTTCCGAGAAATCTATTCGAAACACACACATACAACAACTTAATATACAAAAAGAACAAAAGTTATATTCCCATTAGATTGAACATTTTAATTTGACTTTTTGTTTCTTGTATTTTGGTGAATTTTTCATTTGCGAAATTAGAAATTCTTCTTTCTAGCCCAAAGTGGCCAAGAAATATTGAATGAATATTTTTCCGAACATGCATGTGAAAATGCAATTTTAACTTACACACATATATATATCAGACAATCTGACATGGTTTCTGATCAGTTTTCTAATTGTTTTTCTCACAAAAACAAAAAAAAAAACAAAAAACTTTTTTCACATTTTGCTCAAATGTCAAATGATGCATTTTCTTCCTTTTTTTGGCTAATGAATTTGTTAAAAGTTGTCAGCAAAAGCAAAAAGTTCTACCACTGAGAGCTGACCGAGTTTATTGTAGATAACTGTCCACATACACACACACACACACACATACACATACATATACAATTACTTATGGACACGCACACATAGTGGGTTTTTGTTTTAAACTTTTTGACCACTTCGCAACCGTAAAAGTGAAAAACCCAAAGCAAAAACAACAGTTTTACAGTTTATGTGGCCAAGTTGCGTCGAGATGAGCGCATTTCAAGATGGTGCTGGGGTGGGGTGTGGGGCATTGTTTGGCAAGCATTTAACTATTTACAAGACCTAATTGACAGCATTAGAAACCAGCAAAACGGGCAACAAAAAATAACACATCAAATAAAATCGACATTCAACGCCCGTGAGAGTATTCGTGTGTGCTTTAGAATGTGTCACACACACACATACACACACACGCACACACACAAACATTCGCAAATATTTTATGAGCACTTAACTTGGCCCAAAACAGACAGACAGCTACTGCCGTATATATGTATATAATAAAAAAAACAAGTAAAAAGGCTCTAGTCGATAAATCTCGACTAGACTATACCCTGAACCCTATACTTTACGCATACAGTCAGTGCTTGCAAGTATGTGTGAGTGTGTGTATGTATACGCGTATAGTGCATACTTTACTTCACTTCAATATTCCATATCTCGGATGTTTCCCAACCGATTTCAATAAAATTTTCATAGCTTGTCATTATTTAGTCTAATCTTTCAAACTGCATCATAAAGATTTCTGAATTCAAAATTTTGTTGTTATCGATCACATGTGTATATCGGAAACGAAAAAAGTTATCGAAAATTTGAAACAAACTTGTACTGCCTAGGGATTAGGCGAGCTTATGTTCAAAATCTGGAGTCTCTACCTCTTATAGTCTCTGAGACGGACGGACGGTCATGGCCATATCGACTCGGCTGTGGATGCTGATCAAGAATATATATAGTTTATGGGGTCGGAGATGCTTCCTTCTGCCTGTTACATACTTTTGCACAAAACCATTATACCCTGCTTACCCATTTTCAATGGGTTCAGTGTATAAGAACGTCGCATTAGAGCTGCCTGGGTAGCAAAATGTTTGACATCTATCGCATCAATTGTGTTACAAACGGGAAGGGTGTGTAGAGATTGGGATTGGGGGGAGCTGGAGCAAGTTGTGCGTGAGCATTTCCCTCCCTTGTGTGTTTGATGATGCTGATAGCGTTGAGGATGACGATGACAATGACTGGTACGATGCAGCATGACATGTTTGTTAAATTTCAAAACGGAATCAATTTAATAAACTGTCAATAATGCAGGCACATTATCAACTGAATGCGATGAGCTCAACTTAAGCAGCTATCGCATCTCTCTCTCTCTCACTCTCTCAGTGTCTATCTTTGTCTCCCTCTGGACACACAAAATTCACGTCGATGCCTAGTCAAAGTCAAACTGAATGAGACCTTTGCAAAAACTTCACTGGACAAAAAATATTCTGCAACTACTGAAAAAAAATAAAACGAAAAAATATTTTACACAAAGTTAAAAGCATTTTTACCTCAAGGAAAATATGATTACAGAGTAAATTTTTTTATTTTCAACTTTAAATGTTGAAAAGTATATGATTTTCTCAGTGCAACAATGGTCTCGATGCCAAGTGCCGCACATTTTCAATATGATCTCTGTACATTTTTTGGCTGAGCAACAACTGCGTCATGTTTGTTTGAGCCTTAATAATTTATAAGGGATAATTGAATTGATGTTGCCAATAAATTATGCCCAAAGGTAACTGAATTATATAGCTTCAAAGCCGAATACTTGTTAAATAATAGCAAAACAAGTAAGAAGACTCTAGTCGAGAAATCCCGACTAGACTATACCCTGAACCCTATACTTTACGCGTACGTCACTGCTTGCAAGTATGTGTGTGTGTGTACGTACTTTCCTAACTTCAATGTTCCATATCTCCGGTGTTTCCAAACCGATTTCGATAACAATTTCACAGATTGTCATTATTTCGTCTAATGTTTCAAACCACGTTTAAAATTTTTTCGATATTCAAGATTTTGTTGTTATCGATCACATGTGTATATCGGAAACGGGAAGAGTTATCGAAATTTTGAAACAAACTTTTACTGCCCAGGGATTAGGAGAGCTTATGTACCAAATCTGGTGTCTCTAGCTAGAGTCGCTGAGATCGACGCTTTCATACAGACAGACAGACGAACATGGCTATATCGGCTCGGCTGTTAATGCTGATCAAGAATATATATACTTTATGGGGTCGGAGATGCTTCCTTCCGCCTGTTACATACTTTTGCACAAAACCATTATACCCTTTTTACCCATTTTCAATGGGTTCAGGGTATAAAAAGTATTCACTACGTTAGTTTTGCTTAATCTTTAACTACTTTTTGGCAGATGTTTATGGCCAGTTACGTTAACTATTTAAGCTGTCAGTTTGCTCAAGCTCAAGCTTTAAGAAACCAAATGTTACAATGAACCAAAAAGGCAACAACAACAACTTTACCCAAGGGGACAAAATGGTAACCGGTGTATATATATATGAGAGGAAATATTTTCATGCCAACGTATGCGATATTATTTCTTATCTTTTGGGGCAACAACAACGTGATACTCCCGTGTCAAGGGCGAGCGTTAAGTGGGGGTAAGGGGCGGTCTTTGCGATTACCATAACTATAAATATCGATTACCTTTCGCCTATGTAGGCAAAAAGCGTGCTTAAAGCTCCCAACACACACACATACACGAACATAGACCATCTCGTAGACATACGAGTCACGCCTCCCGATTACACACACACACAGACACACACACACCTCAATAGGAAGCAACTTAGGGCTGTCATTGTTTTCACCTTCTTCTTCTGCTTCTTCTTCACCTTCTTCTTCGTATCTATGTGACGCTTTTATGGTTTTGCAGCCATTTTCTATTGCCATTTCTACGTATTCGTCTTTCTCCCTATCTCACACACACACTCACACACTTTCACCTGGCGTTATTTTTGTCGCTCGCTTTGACAAATAAATTGACATGCCACATTGCATGCCACACACACACACACACACGCACGTAAGAAAACAAACGCAACGCCAAAAACCGAAAACAAGCTGTGGAAATAGATGTTTAGTATGTGACAAAAGATACTCTAACTGGCGCAAAATAATCGAGAATATGTGTTAAACTATCGACAAGATATGCATACTTGTTGTATATTTAATCTAAAATCTAAATCTATGAAGTAAGGTGAAAAAGATTCCACAAACTCTTTGGTATATTCCTTGACATCTACCTGAACGAAAACACAACTAGAAGTTGAATCAAAAGATTAGTTAAGTAACAAAATCAAATCAAATCACAGCTTTCTCGCTCTCTCTCTCTCCTTCTCTCCTTATTTCTCACTCTCATAACTCAGCTTGAAACACTTCAAATTGAGTGTCAATTTAGCGATACCCTATGTTGTGTGGCTAAATACTTTGCAACACAAACGAAATTGTATCGACAATCGAGTCCACGGTTTGAGAGGCGACATTTGAAGGTTGCTGCCATTGATGGCATACCCCAAACCGCCATTTCCCTCACCCATCGCGCCATCTAAACAATGAAATGTCAGGGCACGTACAAAAGGAATTCATTCGTTTCGTTTTTGACTGCCTTCCATTTTGTTTTTTGCTTCCATTCTTTTCTCTTGTTTTCATTTTTTTTTTCGCTGTACTGTTTGACGTGCGAAGAGAATGGCGACAGTGTCGGCATGAAAGAAATAAATATGCCACAATATGTTAACGACAAGTTTCATCCACCCTCCCTCAACAATTCTTCAAGTTCTTATACACGTATATCCTGGCACCATTCCGGCCAAAAAAAGGTGAACTGAAGTACGTGCAAGTTTTGCTTTTGACTGCCGCTGCCGGTAAATAAATATTATTTAAGCGACACTAAAAAATGGCATTCGATTATTCAGCAAATGTTTTTGGTTGGTTGGCCCACCCCCCACAAATAAGCTGCAAATGTTTAGATAAATGAAGAGACGAGAAACGACGCTGGCTTACCACGAATTATGTGCAATAAATGAAATGTAGAGGCATAAATCATTACAATAGATAGATAGCTGCCTGCAAAAATGCCTTGTGGCTTTCTCTGTTACCCGCAATGTCCGCCCCTAAAAGTATGCAATCATTTTTCAATAAGCTGTATTAGCTTGTCAGCTGCCAGATGTAAGGAATTACACATACGCCATGTTGTGTGCGTGCGTGTGTGCGTGTGTGTGTGTGTGTGTGTGTGTGTGTGTATGTGTCTGTGTGTTTGCGTGTATTGCGAAGGCTTTGATTTATCATTGCTTAAAATCCGGCCACATTTAAACTGTCTCCCTGTCATTTTATTCCTTTTTTTTTGACAGTTAATATTTTGTGAATAACATTAATGGGCAAAAAAAAAAATATATATATATATTAAAATAAGTTTCAACATTACCTTATAATAAATAATAAAAAGCCAAAAAGCCTTTGATCGACATTTCCTTTTTGCGAATTTAAATAAGCTCAATTGCAATCAGTGTGGCCTCAAGAGGCCGCCAATAAAGCTGGCAATAAAGCCTCGGACAGCAGCGCCAACTAGCCATAATTACAAGTTAATGGTGTTCACATGTAAGCTGTTTCCATTCGATACTCGCGTCGGAGGTAATAACTTTATTAATTACGCACTGGACACACAAGGAAAGGCCCGAAAGCTGGGCCGTTCCAGTGCAAATCCCTGGCAACAGCTGCGACGTCATCTGCCGGTTATTAATTTATTCTATTTGCCATTTTACGGCCTCAAGTGAATTAGAGGCAAGCAAGTGCTTAAGCACTTTTGTGGATTGGCCTACCAAAAAAAACTTTCTTAGACTTTAGTTAAGGTTTATTATGCATGCGGCAAGAACAATTAAACAAGAACCCCGGAAAGTTGGCCCTAATTGTTGCCGGTTTTTGGCCAGACGGACAAGTAACTCAACGCCAACTCCAAAAAGTCTCTTAACCTCAATAATGTGAAGTAAGTTTTGTGCGTGTGCAGTTTATCAAACAATGTGACTTGCGGAAAACGAAAACTTTGTGATTTTAAAAATAATTTGGTTTCTTTTACTTGAATTAACTTCAAAAATGTTTCAAAATTCCTTTACTTCGCAGAAACAATGTACATTTGAGTGAAAACATATCAAATTATTTGTATAACAACAAGGCTATACGTTATTTTTATGTATAAGCTATGGTGTTGTCAAGTTTCATTAAAATCCATTTAGTAGACTGTGCAGAAAGGAGAAACAAATAAACATACAAACTTTCATATCTATCGAACGACTGGTTTAGAGTTATGATAAGACCTTTTGAGGTTCAAAAGAAACAACCGAAAACAATCACGCAAGCAAATGAATCACTTTTGTACGAATTAGTTGTTGTAGATGTGGATGCCTCAATATTAATCCCAATGCGGACATAAACTTACTAACTGTTGTACGCTTGCATACATATGGCAACTATTTGGCCTGAAATTGGTATAAATGATGGGGATAAAGCGTAACGCTTGCAATAAACAAAAAAAGCTCAGCACATAAACAAACACACATATATATGTGCAGATGAAATGGGCGTATGAATTTCCCTTGGGGCGAAGGACGGCGCAAAAAAGTAGGCAACGATTTTTATTAATTGATAAGCATTTGCAACAAGTTGCCATCCATTTGCGCCTCATGTTTATTTACACGACGGCCAAGCATTTATGTTGTATGCGATGTAGTATGTGCCAGTTGGTTGCTTTTGTCGGTTGGACGCCTAGTCTAGATTAAGTGATAAATACTTGCATATTTGACGGTAGATTTAAGGCCGTCATTGCTACAGCTACAGCTAGAGATACTGCTATTGCTACTGCTTCTGATTAGCACAGGGCGATAAGCCTTGTGTGCCACAAACACACACACACACACACACACACACACAAAGATGTGGACATTGAAAAGTAGCACACATCAAGTGGAATCCACGAGCGACCAGCGAATTTGTTGAATGTGTGAGAAATGATTGAAATGCACAGAGAGAAAAAAACATCAACATGGTCTCAAGAAGGTGTTGTAGGTACGCGAAGGAAATAAGCCAACTGGCCAGAGGATTCTGGTACGATTAAGTTTAGCACCATATGGCATGCAATATTATCCGAGTTCCTTGTATTGTCTTGAGTGTAGCTCAAAGGAAGTGTGCTGTCCTTGCTTGGAGAGGACAGGCAAATATTCGTACTGAAGTATTTGTAGACAATGCAATCATAATTGACTCGATATCGATACTCGTAATAATCATAATAATAATTTTGCCAACTAATTAATTAAAAAATTCAACTTTTGAGCTCGCGAACAGAGAGACAGAGAGAGAGAGAGAGAGAGAGAGAGCGAATGCAAACTAAGGCCAAAGAGGCACTTTCAAAAGTGTTTACGGCTGAATAATTTGAAAAGCTAACAGGGCAAACAAAATGAAAAGACGAAGAAAGAAAGAAAAAAAAAAACGAAGAATTGCAGCATTCTTCAAACTTGCTCGATACTCAAAAAAAAAAAAAAAAACTGAAGAAAATTTTACCCAAACCATCTGAAGATGTAAAAAAGTTTATATAAAGTTTGGTTTTTTCTTTCTTGAGCAATAAAACAGCGAACGTCGTATGAGGGCGAGCAGAAGGAACTCTAAAGGGAAGGGGGCAAACAAAAATGTGCACTTGTCAGCGAAAGAAAAGCAAAGAAGAAGAAGACGACGAAAGGGAGGCGGGGCCAAAGGACTCGCTCTCTGTTAGTAAAGCCGAAATCATTAAAAAGCCAGCGTAATTGATAAAGGAACATAGAATAGAAGAGGGGGGTATAAAGGCAACTGGATAGGGGCACAAGTTTATATAGCAATGACATCGTTAAAAGTCGGCCCTGAGAGTACTTTGTCGTACTCTCTACTTACAGCATTCTCTCTCTCTCTCTCTCTCTTGCATGTTTGGGAAGTGCTTCAAGTACGACCGAATTAGTGGCCACAAATTGGCTGCCAGCATTTGTTTTTTGAGTTATTTGCCAAACTCCACCCACCCACCCCCCTCCACAACTCTTATGCCCACTCCTTTTCTATCTTCTTGCTGCACTTTACTCACATGTTTGGTCGAGTTGTTAAAAATGTTTTCGTGTTCGTTTTGTGTGTGAAATGCAAATGAAATGCATTCAAAATATTTTTCATTCGAGGCATTTTTGAGTAATTTCTCAAGCTCAATATCGTTTCTTTTTTAATGCCAAACTCTATCTTTCTCTCTCTCTCTCTCTATGTCTCCTTCTCCCTCTCTCGTTAGTTGACCCCTAGCACAATCGCTCAAGTTGCAGTCAACTCCTTCCCTTTTGTCTTTCGCAAAACCTTTGCCATGGCACTTAAGCCAAACTAACAAAAGTTCGCATTTATTTGACTTCGCTGCAGCTAGATTGGGAACAGGGGAAGGGCAAGCAGCGATTGGTGGATCACAAGAGAAATGTGCTGTATAAGTCATTTGCATAAGTTGCCCCGAACCAGAACGTCTCCGCCAGCCAGCCAGCGAGCCAGCCAGCCAGCCAGCGAGCAAGCAAAGTAAGTAAGTAAAGTCAAATTTGTGTTTTCGCAATTGTGCAGAAAAATGCTGGCCGCATATTAAATCAGGGAAGCAAAAACGCGTAGAAAAATGAATCACCAAAAAGGGCCAGATATTAAAAAACACAAAAAAAAAAAAAAATAAGAAAAACACGAAAAAAAAAAGACATTTAATATTACAAAGTTTTTGTTTTCGGCTGGCATAAAAGTTTTTTCGGGCAAAAATATATTTGTCCGCTGAGAAGTAAAGTGCGCAAAGAACTGGTTATATGAGTGGATTGGGGCGTATACTTGATGCCTTAAAATTTGAATGGTAGATACATAAAATGGTACAAAAACAATTCTTGAATTTGTCGAGTCGAAAAAGTTGTTGTTAATTATTTGCGTCTCTTTCAACGGATAATTTATTGCTTTATGGGGAATTTTTCCGTTTAAATTTATATGTTCGATAACTTCTAAACACACATGCAGCAATTCTAATTCTTTTTATCGATAAGATATCGATAGCATAAAATTTAACGTGAAGATTAACAATATAGTGATGTCTACATTATTATCTTTAAAGTATAAATTGATAGTTGCTAATAAACACAAACGTTTATTTGTATGTGTGTGATTTGTGGCTTGTTTGTGTGTGTGTGTGTGTGTGTGTGTCATCTTAAATTGTAGCTGTCAAAATTAAATGTGTTCAGTTTAATTCGGCATTCGTTGTGCATCGTTAATCAAAGCGTCCTTAATCTCACGTCAGGTTATGTAAATAAACAATTACGAGCATTTATGTGCGCACGCACACCACCAACAAACACACACACACACACAGCCAGACAGACACAAATACTCAGCTATCAAAAGAGCGACACACGACACACACACACAGAAATTTTGCGGGCTTAAAGTTAATTCATTTCGTAAGTGTTTACCTAACCTGGCATTAAAACGGCTAGAGCTCCTCGCATTCCCTCTCTCTCTCTCTCACACACTCCCTCGCTGTCTTGCCGCATTCGAAGATGCCTTTGCCTTTGCCTACCTACGCAAATTCGATAAGCACTGAGCTCAAAATAAACACAAATATAAATAAACCGACAGACATATATATATATATATAGTAGAGGGAGCATAGAAACCGGAAGGAAACGCGTGCGAATTCATCCAAGTGCAAATATTTCAATTTGAAACTGATAAGTCCCATTAATGTGTAAATTTATCTATATGCACAGAGTCTCGATTTCGATTTTAAAGCAAGCTGCTTGAAGCTATACTATCTCAAGAGTCAGATACAGCGCGAGTGTAGAGAGAGAGAAATCCTTTTAAAAACTTATTGCTGGCCAACAAACTAAGCTAGCTAGCGTTGTGTGCTGGTATGTGTGTGTGTGTGTGTGTGTGTGTATCGATTACTTTGTCTAATGCACTTTGCAAACTCAAACCTACAACTTAAACTCTGCACTGAACTAAACTTAAGCATCAAGCCAGCTCGCAACCGAATCCGTTGTAACTGAAACTGAAACTGAAACTGTTGGCAACCAACTCAACAACTTGGCCGCAGGCTCAGCCCAGTTGGAATTCACTAAATGGATAGTTGCGATACTCTCACAACTCAAGTGGGCGTGATAATGACAAAGTCTTTGTGAGACACACACAGAAACGGAGAGTGTGAGCTAAAGAGTTGGCAGCTGGGTTTTTTTTATACCCTGAACCCATTGAGAATGGGTAAAAAAGGTATAAGGGTTTTGTGCAAAAGTATGTAAAAGGCAGAAGGAAGCATCTCCGACCCCATAAAGTATATATATTCTTGATCAGCATCAACAGCCGAGTCGATAAAGTTTCGATTACTTTTTTCGGTTTTCGATATACACATGTGATCGATAACAACGAAATCTTGAATTTGGAAAACTTTTTGATGATGTTTGAAACATTAGATGAAATAATGGCAATCTGTGAAATTTTGATTGAAATCGGTTGAGAAACACCGGAGATATGGAACATTGAAGTTAAGAAAGTATGCACAATACGCGTATACATACACACATGACTTTACGCGTTAAGTATGGGGTTCAGGGTATAGTCTAGTCGGGATTTCTCGACTAGAGCCTTCTTACTTGTTTTGGGCGTCTTTGCTCAACGATTAGTGGGCTAAGTACTAGCTCATATTTAAGATTATTGGTCTTAAGTGTAAAAGGCGATTTCTTGTTGAATTACCATGTTTAATTATTGCTCTATTTGTTTAAACGTCATTCGTATACGAGACAAGCCTTTTCCAGCTATTTAAAACGTATGCGTAGTGTGAAAATCGTTTTTGCTGTTGTTTCCCTTCTTCCGGACACATATTTACATTGATAATTGTACTGTAAGCCTGATTGCTGCTAGCTTTTGGGGGCAAGAAGCTTTTTTGGACTGTTTTAATTGTTTATTTTGCTGCCAGTTTGCCGATGGGTTGTCAGTGAATTATTTATACTACAAATAGCAATTGTTGCCGAACTGAAACTCATTGAAGCAATCAAATAAATTATATTTTATGCTTGGATTAAGTCATTCAATTTGTGCATTGCATTTTGAAAAGTTTTGCATTTCTAAAAGCCTTTTTGCATTTAACTTGCACTCAAAATAATCTTTATTGTTAGTTGAAGCAGTATTTGCTTAAGTTATCGGGGGATCAACGTGTTTAAGGTAAACAACAAAAAATAAAATAAATCGATAAATAACTTAATTTCCCAACACGAATTAGATTTAGTTGTAATCTATTAACAAATTATTTTTCTGTTGCAGCGACTATCAGTATTAATTCTAAAATGCTTATAAGAAAGGGCCTCTTAACGTCTTTGTCTTAGCCCAAATCGTGGCATATTAAGCCGTCAAGTTGGCAAACATGCAAACTTTGGCTTCAGTTCGCGTGTGAAGGCGTTTGGAAAAGTGCCTGTAGATAAACATTATTTGCATGTTTATCAACACTGTCAGTTGCTAAACAAGTAAGAAGGCTCTAGTCGAGAAATCCCGACTAGAATATACCCTGAACCCTATACTTTACGCATACAGTCAGTGCTTGCAAGTATGTGTGAGTGTCTGTATGTATACGCGTATAGGGCATTCTTAATTTCAATACTCCATATCTCCAGTGTTTCTCAACCGATTTCAATCAAATTTTCACAGATTGTCAATATTTAGTCTAATCTTTCAAACTGCATCAAAAAGTTTTCTAAATTGAAGATTTTGTTGTTATCGATCACATGTGTATATCGGAAGCGGGAAGAGTTATCGAAAATCTAAAACAAACTTGTACTGCCTAGGGATTAGGCGAGCTTATATACCAAATCTGGAGTCTCTAGCTCTTATAGTCTCTGAGATCGACGCGTTCATACATACGGACGGACAGACGGACAGACGGACATGGCTATATCGACTCGGCTGTTGATGCTGATCAAGAATATATATACTTTATGGGGTCGGAGATGCTTCCTTCTGCCTGTTACATACTTTTGCACAAATCCATTATACCCTTTTTACCCATTTTTAATGGGTTAAGGGTATAAAAAGTAGCTGTATTTATGCATTTGCACTTAGAGGACCGACAGTGAACGCTCGAATTAAATACCCTTTCATACTTTATTTAAAATTAAGATTGTTCGGCGTTCGTTGCACTCAAGAAGCCAAAGGCGAGAACTGCCAAGAAATGTTCGGAAGTGAGAAGAAAAGAGAAACAAATAAGACCAGAAACAAAAAAAACAAACAATAAAAGCAGGCGATGGAAAACTATACAAACATAAACTTTTTTTGCATTAGCATGGTGTCTATGTGTGTGTGTGTGTGGTTTGGTGTCACGCTAACCTCAAAATTGCCGCCAACAATTTAACAAGCAGACGTTGTGTGAAAAATATGTCAAACCAGAGGGCGAAGGCGGCAAAGTTGTCGAGCCCGAAGCGCTTTTTTCTTTTTCACTTCCAGAGCGAAAATTGCGTTAACACGCACACACTCACACATACACTCACACACACACACACACACACACACACACACACACACACACACGAGACACATGGCCACACATGGGCGCACATCGTTTCCCCATAGTCGAATTACCAGCATAAAAAAAAGTGGCCAACACACACACACAAGAAAATATTCCCGCCACGTTTTGAATTATGCATGTCTGCCACACTCACACACACACACACGCACGTATACTTCCTGTCACTCTAACTCACTCTCAATCTCTCTCTCTCACACACAGTCTTTAATTCTTACCAAAAACCACTGGCAGCGAACGAGAACACATTGCAAAAGAAAAATATACATATTCGCAAATAAAATGACTGACAAAAAAAAATAATAAACAAGTAAGAAGGCTCTAGTCGCGAAATACCGACTAGACTATACCCTGAACCCTATACTTTACGCATACAGTCAGTGCTTGCACGTATGTGTGAGTGTGTGTGTAGTGCATACTTTCTTAATTTCAATACTCCATATCTCCAGTATTTCTCAACCGATTTCAATAAAATTTTCACAGATTGTCAATATTTAGTATAGTCTTTCAAACTGCATCATAAAGATTTCTAAATTCCAGATTTTGTTGTTATCGATCACATGTGTATATCGGGAACGGGAAGAGTTATCGAAAATTTAAAACAAACTTGTACTGCCTAGGGATTAGGCGAGCTTGTGTTCCAAATCTGGAGTCTCTAGCTCTTATAGTCTCTGAGATCGACGAGTTCATACATACGGACGGACGGACGGACAGACGGATATACCTATATCGACTCGGCTGTTAAGGCTGATCAAGAATATATATACTTTATGGGGTCGGAGATGCTTCCTTCTGCCTGTTACATACTTTTGCACAAAACCATTATACCCTTTTTACCCATTTTCAATGGGTTCAGGGTATTCAAATGGGAAAGACGAACTCTTTCAAGAGCTTAAGCAGCTGGAGTGCATGACTTGAAGTACACCCTGTACATTAACTTATTTATAGCAGGGCAGATCAATATTTAAAGCCAAAACTAAGGCGAGTCTTAAATACATTTTTGTTAACGCCTCAACTTGCAAACTTTGTCAAACTATTTATATGCGTATACGTAATAAAACTCTTTTCGGTTGTGGCTGCAACCAAATAAACAGTTTGTGGAACGTTGGTTATGGTTAACAAAACTACTCGCGTTCTGTTTGTGCTTTCATCCTCTTGACATGCAAATGCGCTGCAGGAGACCCGAAGCAGCAGCAGAAGGATACCACTAACAGGAGTCGAGAGCAGGAGCAGCAAACAGGACAACTTGTGGCGACAGCCAGCAGGAAGGATATATTTGTGTATTATACTCTTATAATAACTAAATTCGCTGCCACCAAAATCAGAGGGAAGCATTTATAACACAGAACCACAAACATACATATATATTTGGGAATGGAAATGATGTTACTCATATATGTGTGTGTGTATTTGTGTTTATGTTCGTGTTTGTGCATGAGTTATGAATGTGCATCCAATTGAAAAGATTTCCAGAGAATTTTACTTTGATGCTGGCTACTCATTTTTCGCTGGCAATTAAGTCAATGCATTAGTCAGGCAACAAACAGATATTTAGCGAGAGAGAGGGAGGGAAAACGAGGTTAGTTCCAGCAGGATTCAATTTTACGTTCAAAAAGATAATGATTACCATTTTAAGCTGAGTGTAGCTAAGAGCTTTGATTTTTCTCAATCCTCTTAGCATTTTCTCTCACTGTTGTTTTGGTTTTTTTACCCTGAACCCAGTGAAAATGGTTTTGTGCAGAATTATGTAACAGGTAGAAGGAACAACTCCGATCTCATTAAGTTTATATATTATTGATCAGCATCAACAGCCGAGTTGATATAGCCATGTCCGTCTGTCCGTCCGTCCGTCTGTCCGTATGATTGAACGCGTTGACCTCAGAGACTATTTCTCGTCTAGTTTTTATAATATTTGTTAAGAACATTGAAAGTTAAGCAAGATAGACAGTCCAAGCTTCAGTATAGCGAATCTTAAAAGAATCAATAAAGATTTATATAATGGAATTGCTTGAAAACTTGTAGGAAACAAAAATCTAAATGAATTTCGTTATAGGGAGATCGTAGTATATTGGAAATTGAATTCGTTATGTAGAAAGCTTCGATTTACCAAATTTCGTTATAGACAAGTTCCACTGTAAATACACAGATTTTTTTCTTTTTCACTTTTGAACGCTTTCTTATCAGTTTTTTTATTCATCACCTTGACATATCTTTTATTTTTATTTTTATACATTTCTCTGTATATATAATTCATACGCCTTCCGATTCATCTTACTGGCCTAATCATCATTGTTGCTTGTTTCAACGAGTCATAGCCTCCCGTAAATGAACTCCAGATAATGCCTTTTCCAAAGGTATTGTCATTATATTTGCCCATAAGATTACTGAAAAGTAAAAAATTATAATATGCATATAATAAATTCTTTAAGCTTGATTACCTTGTGTGGCATGTTTTGTACCACCAGCCGCCTGTGAACGTCTTAGCACAATTGCCTTTACCCTCATCATTATCGCGATCCCTTGATGAGAACTTCATGTGCTTATGGAAAGAAAAGGAGTCACCAGCATCTCCCGAGTATTCACCCAATTTACGCAAAACATAGGAATCCGCTTCATTCCCGATCAAAAATTGATCATATTTTGCGAATCTTGTTTCACCCTTCATACTCTTCATGACAATGATCAGCTCCTGGTCCTGATGCGCGGTCATCTCGTGCAATATATCCAGACCGATAAAGAACTCGCCTTTCACATTGCCAAAGCCTTCTTTATAGTCTTGCCAATCGCGAAAGAAATTAACACTGCCATCCATACGTCGCAAAACAACTGTCCAGCCTCCGCCCTGAGTATCCTCATCACAGCTTACCAAAATTGGATGGACACTGTGACCAGGCAAAAAGATGTGATAGACGCCACTGCGTTGAGTCAATGCTACCGCCTCCGCACAACTTCTCGGAAACTGTTTCGATTTCGAATTACTCAACATATACTTGTCCAACTTATCTGTAAGTTTTGCCAGCTCAGCACTAAACGCTGAACTAAGTTTTGTCAGTTCAACACTAAACGCTGAACTAAGATTTGCCAGCTCAACACTCTGCTCAACACTAAACAAAAAAATAAATGGTATATTGATGTATTACAAGTGTCGATTAGGATCTCTTTACACCTACCGCATCGCTGCCAGTTCTTTCTCCAAGTGTGAACTGCAGTAGTCTTTAATTTCAATGTGTATTTCGGGTCTGTTACCATATTTTATTGTAACATTACCCAATCTTCCAGGGCTCTGCATCCTCTCATCCTCTTTGGATTGAGCCAGCGCTTTGTTAACCAATAAAAGTGTGCAAAGTATTTTTACCAGCATAATTGTTTTGGCGTTTATGAGCTCCTTAATATTTCAACACTGAACGAAATGCGCAACGAGCTGGTGAATTTATACCAAAATTTTAGAGCTTATCAGCGGACATTATGCTCTTTGTACCGTAACATTCGATCACCTGTCTTTAGTATACAAGAACTCAATCATTATCATTCGCAATCCGAACTCTGACCTGTCAAACTGTATTTGTTTCTGCTGATAGATGCCAGCTTTATAAATCTGCTCATGCTAGCGATTACGATTGAGGACTATCTCAGTGGAGGGAATATAAAACAACAATGCATTCTGACACCCATTCTAGCATTGTTAACAACAATAAACACTATTTGGGACCATCCATATCTAGCTGGACGTATATGGACGACAATGACCTGGGCTCTCAGACGCCCATTCAACGCATACGTGGCATGCGATTTCTAAGTCAGGAGCAACGTGTGAGGATTAAGACGAATGTTTGACGAAGACTTGATCAACACTTTTAAGCTATGATGTAGTAGTAGTATGTAGTATGTAGAAGGAAGTACCTCCGACCCCATATAGTATATGTATTCTTGATCAGCATCAACAGCCGAATCGATATAGCATTGTTCGTCTATACGTCCGTCTATGCGTCCGCATGTCCGTCTGGGTGTATGAACGAGTGACCTTTGGTTTCATCGGTTGTGTAAAACCCAAAATAAACAATAAATTAAATAATTTATACCGAAAAGAACAACAAACTGCAGTCCGAGCATACTGCTTCATTTGCTTGTCGCTTGCTGATATTTTCTTTTTGTATTCTTTCACTTGTGCTCTTATTCGATTTTCTGTGCGCGCTCTCTGTGCATTAAACCATTTATTTACGCTATCTTACTCTTACGCGCTCTGTTATTGTACGTTTTTGAGTACTTACAAGCGTTTTATACTTTTAAGGTGGTCCTAAACTTATTTCTTATTTTTATTTTTTGAGCAGTTTTTCACTTATTTCATAAATATTTGTATTTTATTATTTATTATCTTTACTAAACAATCAAAATGTCCGTCTGCTGCTACAAGGGCTGCCAAGCTCGCGCCAATATGAAGATGGCTTTTATTGGCTGCTGGATGTGCCCAAATGTCGCACATGAAAAATGTGCTGGTCTTAACGGCCGTGTCATAGATTTAATTGGCGCTACAAATTTAGAGTGGCCATGTTGGTCTTGTTGGGAGAGAAAGAAAGACATGGCAGGGGTCATGATGACTCAGCTCGCTTTGAGGGAGTTTTCGGCCAGTTACAAAAACTGTGCGAGAATTTCTCAACGGTGCAGAGACACTGTAGTGCGCTTGTCTCAAATACTTTTATAAAATTATGCCTAAAGTTATGCCATGTTTTTTTATTCAATGGTTTTGTCTTGCGTCACCTATAGTTAAACAGCTGATTAAGTTGCTCTCTCATAGTAAAAATACAACTCTTGCAATTCTCGAGCCGAAATCGATCGCGAGATGGAGCCTTATCCGAGATACAGTTAGTCATAGCTATACTCCGAGCTTTAATAAAGAAAAAACCCTCGTGTTAACATATATATATTCTTGATAATTTAAAATGTCGCCGCTACCCGCGAGTGCATATCCCGCTTGGAAGTGTAGATGCTCACAGCAGTCCAGCCAAGATCATGTACAGTAGTATATCAAGTATCACTTACAAACAAAAAACTTAAATGCGTTACTGCAAATGAATATTTTTTTCTTACCAATTAATGTTTACGTACGAATACCCTATAATTAATTACCATATATGCAAATTAAGCACTACATCAAGTAAAGTTCGAGTAGAAAAAAAAATGATTATTGAAATATTAGTTACATAAAAACAAAATAAGATAAATATTAAACAGATATGAAACTTAAAACAACATTCATGTCACGGCTAACAATCAAAATAGCTTGCATTATGAACACACAAAAAAAAAGAAACCCACACCACCACAAAAGATCTTTTGGACGTCGAGGCGATAATGTAGTGCATCTATTATTTACAATTTATTATTTCTCTTATTGTTTATTGATATCCCGACTAGAGCCTACTTACTTGTTTTTATAATATTTGTTAAGAACAGCTTTAAAAACTGATAAGAAATATCAAAAATAGAATCCCCTGAAAGAGCAATCAATATAAACAGTTGAACCTTAGTATAGAGAATCTTAAAGGAGACGCAATAAAGACTTTGTTATAAAGAAAATTTATATAATGGAAATGCTTGAAAACTTGTAGGAAACATAAATGAACGATCCTTATAGGGAGAGCGTGAAAAAACGCTAGTTGAGAAATATTAGCTATAAGACATTTCGTTATATTTAGAGCAAAAACATTGGAAATTGAATTCGTTATGTGGAAAGATTGGATTTTTGGAAATTTCGTTATAGACAAGTTCTACTGTAAATACAAAGATTTTGTTTCTTTTTCACTTTTGAACGCTTTCTTATCAGTTTTTTTATTCATAACCTTGACATATTTTTTTATTTTTATATATTTCTCTGTATATTTAATTCACACGCCTTCCGATTCATCGCACTGGCCTAATCATCATTGTTACTTGTTTCAACGAGGCATTGTGTCCCGATAATGAAACCCAGTTAATGCCTTTTCCAAAGGTATTTTCATTATATTTGCCCATAAGATTACTGAAAAAAATAATAAAATTATAATATCAATATAATAAATTATTTAAAGTTGATTACCTTGAGTGGCATTTCTGGTACCACCAGCCGCCTGTATACATCTCAGCACAATTCCCTTCATATACATCATTATCGCGATCCCGTGAGGAGAACTTCATGCCTACATGTCCAAGAAAGGAGTCTCCAGCATCTCCCGAGAATTCACCCAATGTACGTAAGACATATAAATCCGTTTCATTACCGATCACAAATCGATCATATTTTGCGAATTTTTTTTCTCCCGCCACATACTCCATGACAATAAGCAGCTCCTGGTCCTGATTCGCGGTCATCTCGTGCAATATATCCAGGCCGATAAAGAACTCGCCATTCACATTGCCAAAGCCTTCTTTATAGGCTTGCCAATAGCGATAGAAGTTAACACTGCCATCCATACGTCGCAAAACAACTGTCCAGCCTCCGCCCTGAGTATCCTCATCACAGCTTACCAAAATTGGATAGATACTGTAAGCAGGCAGAAGGATCTGATAGACGCCACTACGACGAGTCAATGCCGCCTCCAAACAACTACTCGGAAACTGTTTGGATTGCCAAGTACTCAACATATACTTGTCAAACTTATCAGTAATTATATTTTCCAGCTCAACACTAAACAAAAAAATAAATAAATAAGTATATTGATGTATTTCAAGTTTCGATCAGTATCTCATTATACCTACCGCATCGCCGCTATTTCGTTTTGCAATGTTTTACTGCAAACGTCTTTAAGGTGTAGTACAGTAAAATTTCCCACCTTTCCGAGGGTCTGCACACTATCCCCTTTGCACTGAGCCAAAGATATATTCACCAATAATATTGTGCAAATTATTTTGAGCAACATATTTGTTTTGGGGTACTTTCTGAGGTCCTTAATCTCGCAACACTGAACGAAACGCGCAACGAGCTGGTGAATTTATAGCAAAATTTTAGAGCTTATCAGCGGACATTATGCTCTTTGTACCGTAACATTATCGCTTTGGGGCTCCTTAGAATACGTGTTTTTGGTATAAAAGAACTCAATACTAGCTTATCATTATCATTCGCAATCCGAACTCTGACCTGTCACCTTGCAAACTGTACTTTTTGGACAATCTGATTAATAAGTGGAGGGAATATGCAATTACAATGCAATTTGTCACCGCATTTAGAATTGTTAACAACAATAAACACTATTTGGGTTGTCGATCTCAGATACTATAAAAGCTAGAGACTCCAGTTTTGAACGTATTCTCGCCTAATCCCTAGGCAGTACAATTTTGTTTCAAATTTTCGATAATTCTTCCCGTTTCCGATATACACATGTGATCGATTTGGAAAGCTTGGAGACATTAGACGAAATAATGACAATCTGTGAAAATTTTATTGAAATCGGTTGAGAAACACCGGAGATATGGAACATTGAACTAAAGAAAGTATGCACTATCTATAAATTATAGGGTTCAGGGTATAGTCTAGTCGGCATATCGCGACTAGAGCCTTCCTAGTTGTTTTTATAATATTTGTTAAGAACATTGAACGTTACGCAAGATAGATAGTCCAAGCTTAACACCCAGCTTTAAAAACTGATAAGGAATACCAAAAAAATAGAATCCCCTGAAAGAGCAATCAATATAAACAGTTGAACCTTAGTATAGAGAATCTTAAAGGAGACGCAATAACGACTTCGTTATTAAATGCTTGAAAACTTGTAGGAAACATAAATGAACGATCCTTATAGGGAGAGCGTGAAAAAACGCTAGTTGAGAAATATTAGCTATGGAAATTGAATTCGTTATGTGGAAAGCTTCGATTTACGAAATTTCGTTATAGACAAGTTCCACTGTAGATACAAAGATTTTGTTTCTTTTTCAGTTTTGAACGCTTTCCTATCAGTTTTTTTATTCATAACCTTGACATATTTTTTTATTTTTATATATTTCTCTGTATATTTAATTCACACGCCTTCCGATTCATCGCACTGGCCTAATCATCATTGTTACTTTTTTCAACGAGGCATTGCCTCCCGTAACTTGATCCCAGTCCATGCCTTTTCCATAGGTATTGTCATTATATTTGCCCATAAGATTACTAAAAAGTAAAAATTTATAATATGCATATAATAGATTCATTTAACTTAATTACCTTGCGTGGCATGCTCTGTACCACCAGCCCCCAGTGAACACCTCAGCACAATTGCGATCTTTATGAACATCATTATCGCGATCCCTTGATGAGAACTTCATGTGCTTATGGAAAGAAAAGGAGTCACCAGCATCTCCCGAGTATTCACCCAATTTACGCAAAACATAGGAATCCGCTTCATTCCCGATCAAAAATTGATCATATTTTGCGAATCTTGTTTCACCCTTCATACTCTTCATGACAATGATCAGCTCCTGGTCCTGATTCGCGGTCATCTCATGCAATATATCCAGACCTATAAAGAACTCGCCATTCACATTGCCAAAGCCTTCTTTATAGTCTTGCCAATCGCGATAGAAATCAACACTGCCATCCATACGGTGCAAAACAACTGTCCAGCCTCCGCCCTGAGTATCCTCATCACAGCTTACCAAAATTGGATGGACACTGTGACCAGGCAAGAAGATCTGATAGACGCCACTGCGTTGAGTCAATGCTACCGCCTCCGCACAACTTCTCGGAAACTGTTTCGATTTCGAATTACTCAACATATACTTGTCCAACTTATCTGTAAGTTTTGCCAGCTCAGCACTAAACGCTGAACTAAGTTTTGTCAGTTCAACACTAAACGCTGAACTAAGATTTGCCAGCTCAACACTCTGCTCAACACTAAACAAAAATTAAAGAGGTATATTGATGTATTCCAAGTTTCGATTAGCATCTCTTTACACCTACCGCATCGCTGCCATTTCTTTCTCCAAGTGTGGACTGCAGTAGTCTTTAATTTCAATGTGTATTTCGGGTCTGTTACCATATTTTATTGTAACGTTTCCCAATCTTCCAGGGCTCTGCATCCTCTCATCCTCTTTGCGCAGAGCCAGCGCTTTGTTAACCAATAAAAGTGTGCAAATTATTTTCAGCAACATATTTGTTTCTGTACTTTCTGAGCGGTTTAATCTCTCAACACTGAACGAAATGCGCAACGAGCAAGTGAATTTATAGCAAAACTTTAAAGCTTATCAGCGGACATTATGCTCTTTGTACCGTAACATTATCGCTTTGGGGCATCTTCGATAACCTGTCTGTTGTATAAAAGATCTCAATCATTATCATTCGCAATCTGAACTCTGACCTGTCTGTAATTTTTTCGGCTGATCGAAGCCAGCTTTATAATGCTGCTCATGTTAGCGATTATGATCTTGTGCTCCTATTAGATTTTCTGTGCGCGCTCTCTGTGCATTAAACCATTTATTTACGCTATCTTACTCTTACACGCTCTGTTATGGTACGTTTTTGTTTGTGTTTTTTATTTGTGAGTATTTACAAGCGATATTACAAGCCATGTTGGTCTTCTTGGGAGAGAAAGAAAGACATGGCAGGGTTCATGAGGACTCAGCTCGGTTTTGAGGGAGTTTTCGGCCAGTTACAAAAACTGTGCGAGAATTTCTCAACGGTGCAGAGTGCGCTTGTCTCAAATATTTTTATAAAATTATGCCTAAAGTTATGCCATGTTTTTTTATTCAATGTTTTTGGCTTGCGTCACCTATAGTTAAACAGCTGATTAAGTTGCTCTCTCATAGTAAAAATACAACTCTTGCAATTCTCGAGCCGAAATCGATCGCGAGATGGAGCCTTATCCGAGATACAGTTAGTCATAGCTATACTCCGAGCTTTAATAAAGAAAAAACCCTCGTGTTAACATATATATATTCTTGATAATTTAAAATGTCGCCGCTACCCGCGAGTGCATATCCCGCTTGGAAGTGTAGATGCTCACAGCAGTCCAGCCAAGATCATGTACAGTATTATATCAAGTATCAGTATTAATCAAGTAAAAACATCCAAAAACAAAAAGAAAAAAAAAATATATATATTTATTCTTTTGTTTAAGTGATTAAGTGATACTGTGCTAGTGAGAAAAAATTATAATATTAATAATAATACAATTGTGCTAAGAAGACATGGGCAAAGCCGCTCTCTTTAAGATAAGATAAGCAAAGCTCGCAGCTTCTAAGCTCGCTTCTGCCTAAAAGACACCCAAAATTACTCAATCGCCGACCAATGTATGCAATATAAATATGAATTAAAATAAATATTTCCGGCCATTTAATACTACAAAAAAAAGTATTATTTTAAATAAAAACTTTAAAATTATTTGGCTAACACAAAAAAAAAATTAAAAATAAAATAAAAGTAAAAAAATAAAATATATTTATATATATATATATATATAGGAGGTATATACATTTATATATATATATATCTCTATATAAGAAAAATTATTATATATAATAACAATTCAATAATGGAACTAAATAAATAAATTAATATTTAAAATAACTAACAATCGATAAAATATCTTTGAATAATTCAATTGAAAACTGCTGAAGACAAATTGTCTATAAAATATTATCCTTCTTGGTGAATAGCGTTGAATTTGATAAATACAAATAAATTATTTAACAATTCTCCTGCCCCAGTTCCTAAAATATACGAGATGACAGATGAAAGCATGCTATTACCCATTAATGTTGTTTCATTTAATCGCGGACCTTCGGTCCCTTTGGTGGAGAATCCAATATATCCAAAGAATGACGAAATAAAGACAATCTGAGATTTTTATGAAAATCGATTGAGTAACACCGTAGATATGAAGCATACTTCCAGGCACTGACTGTATGAGTATAGTATAGGGTATTGGGGTATAGTCTAGTCGGGATTTCTCAACTAAAGCCTTTTTACTTGTTTTCTTTTTAGCTGTTCGTGGCTATGCAATCAATATCAAATGCCAGGCCCTCGAAAGTACCGAGAATTACGTAGTACTGTATACTATAAGTATAAATATAATAACTTTCCAAGGCAGCCCCCCCCCCCCCCCTAACAGTAATTAAACGAAAAAAAAGAAAGTCGCGTGACTGGCCTGGTTTCAAGTGTTGGTAAGAATGTATAAATGGAACAAGTGGAATATTTTGTTATTTTTCTTTTAATTTCAATTTAAATTTGTCGCTACACATCACACACAACACAACACACAACCACACACACACACACACACACTTGACCTTGCTTGAAGGCAAACGAAATTATTTTTTTTTTGGCCTCATAAATTTTCGTATTGATTTCCGTAAACGAGAAATAAATACGAAAGAGAGTGTCGGCGGCGAGTGTTGGGCCCAAGAGTACCATGAACAATGAACAATGAGCTGTGAAACTTTATTGACTCTTTTTACTGTTACAAATTTACTTGATAGCACCCGGTGACTACAAAAGTTTTTTTTTTTTTTTACTTTACTTTACGATGCTTGCAGTTGCTTGTTTCTTAACATTTACCAGCCCCAATTCTGCCGTAAAGCAAGCAGCAACAGCATTATTTAGCCAAACAACAATAAACTGCTACTTCAGAGCTTCAGAACGAGATGTACACACACACACACACACATTCTTTACAAACAGACACACACACACACATATGTGAGACAAGCGGAAACTGTAACTGAAACTGTTTGTAGCAAAAAACACATACACAAAAAAACGAAGCTAGCAAAGTTTTTCGTCTTGCCTTATTTTCTGGTGTTTGTCAAAATGTAATAAAGTGCAAACAGAAGCGAAAAAAATCATAAGGCGAACACAGAACAAGTAAGAAGGCTCTAGTCGAGAAATCCCGACTAGATGATACCCTGAACCCTATACTTTACGCTTACAGTCAGTGCTTGCACGTATGTGTGAGTGTGTGTGTAGTGCATACTTTCTTAATTTCAATACTCCATATCTCCAGTATTTCTCAACCGATTTCAATAAAATTTTCACAGATTGTCAATATTTAGTATAATCTTTCAAACTGCATCATAAAGATTTCTAAATTCCAGATTTTGTTGTTATCGATCGGGAAGAGTTATCGAACATTTAAAACAAACTTGTACTGCCTAGGGATTAGGCGATCTTATGTACCAAATCTGGAGTCTCTAGCTCTTATAGTCTCTGAGATCGACGCGTTCATACGAACGGACGGACGGACGGACAGACGGACATGGCTATATCGACTGGGCTGTTGATGCTGATCAAGAATATATATACTTTATGGGGTCGGAGATGCTTCCTTCTGCCTGTTACATACTTTTGCACAAAACCATTATACCCTGTTTACCCATTTTCAATGGGTTCAGGGTATAAAAATGCGTAAAGCTTTGTTTCAGGACAACAACGACAGCTCAATTACTTATTGCACTTATTGTTTTATATTATATTTACCCTTGCCTTACCATTCTGAGGCTGTTGAAAGCGACTTGTTTTTGACTTGATTTAATTGGACAAACTTTTGGTATCTTCTTGTAAAAGATGTAATTATCTAGATACATATATAATGCTTATCCAAACTGACAGCTGTTTGTCCAAATTAATGCCACAGTATAAATGAGTTGTAAAATGGTGGCGCCAATCGTGCAGTGTGCTTCATTAGCAGCACTGTTACAACAGTGTTGACTAACGTGTCAGTCAATGGCTAATGAAAAGACTCTTCAGCGACAAATTGTTGAGCCGTAGGCAATTATTTCCCCACCACCTAGACTCGACTGTTTGCCAGCTCATTAATGAGAACGCGAGACAGCGAGTGTGAGCGAGAGAGAGAGAGAGAGCGAGAGTGTGAGAGTGTGAGAAATGTGAGAGACAAATGTTTATATGCCAATTGTGGCAGTTGATTGCCTTGTGGCAGCAACGACCTCGACCTAGTCCTCCTGCTCCTAGCTCCAGCTCTGCCGTAAATCGAATGATGTTTCTGAATGCCTCTTCTTCTGTTCCAAACATCCTTCGCAGTTATGACAAATTGTACGTCTCATTTCGCTTTTGGTTTTCGTACAAAGTGGGCGTGGCAAGCAGCCGCAGGCAGTAAAAACAATTGAAAATCTAATAAAAATAAACCCAAGCTGATTTCCTTGTATTGAATTTTATTATTTATTATATTTTTCATGCACTTTGCGACATTGTTTTGCAACTGCGTATGTGGAGACCAAAAATCGTATTTTTGAAACACAAAAAGTTCCAATTTAATGGTTAATACTCCAAAGACAACAAAAAGGAATGCTAGACGAGATTGAAAGAACTATGACTTCGGTGTAAATAAAACAAAATTAGCTTAGAGTGAATTAATATGGTGTGGCAAACAGTTGCTTTTTAATTAAAAACTAAAGATATTCCGTTGCTTCAGCAGCTTCGTTAAGTGGGTAAAAGTTCTTTGCTTGCGTTACGGTGCGTATAAGCAATATGCAGAGAATGCACAAACAAGCTAGAAAGATAGATAGATAGATACAGGAGAGTGAATGAGGAAGATTTTCTTTTTGCCTTCCAGTTGATTAAAGTTATTTTAATTGCTTTTTGATGTTAATTGCAAAAGTTGCAGCTGCTGTTGCAGCTGCTATTGCATAACTTTTAATGCGCAAATATTTTGCTATTCTATGTATTTTACATATATTTGCAGATAAGTGCATTTATCTCTCTGCTTGTTTAATAAAATTGTTGAGTTATTTATCATTCATTGAATGAATTATGCAAATGTTATTTTTATTTTCATTTCCACTTCATATACAAATGAAACTGATTATTTGGATACATTTCCAACACTAATTAATGTCAAATATTTATACTCTCCATTTAGCCATGACCTGACATCGTACACCCTACTCCTCCAGTGCTCCTGCAACGTATATATATATATATTTTTGCGGATTTGCGCACCAAAAAGTTGAACGTCACTAAGTAAGGGGGCGTGGTGGTGGCCAAAAGCCTTTAAGCCATAATTTAATATATTGACACACAAAGCTTTCACTCGTAAGACGTGTCTTTGCCATCATAATCCTCAATATTGTATATTGACAGCTGTCACCAATGTGCCCCAACCTCCCCAACAGCAAAAAAAAAAAGCCAAAGGAAAGAAAAACAAGTAAGAAGGCTCTAGTCGAGAAATCCCGACTAGACGATACTTTGAACGCGTACAGTCAGTGCATGCAAGTATGTGTGAGTGTGTGTAGTGCATACTTTCTTAACTTCAATACTCCATATCTGCAGTATTTCTCAACCGATTTCAATAAAATGTTCACAGATTGTCTTTATTTAGTCTAATTTTTCAAATTGCAGTAAAAAGTTTTCCAAATTCAAGATGTTGTTGTTATCGATAACATGTGTATATCGAAAACCGGAAAAGTTATCGAAACTTTATCGACTCGCCTGTTGATGCTGATCAAGAATATATATACTTTATGGGGTCGGAGATGCTTCCTTCTGCATGTTACATACTTTTGCACAAAACCATTATACCCATTGTACACATTTTCAATGGGTTCAGGGTATAAAAACCAAAGGAAAGAAAAATAAATAAACTGAGGAAAAGTAAGTTTTTTTTTTGGGCTTAATGCATAAAACTTTGCGAAAAGCTGAAAAGAGCAAACCCAACGATACTCGATAGATTAAATAGCACATGTAATTAGACAAACATATAGAAATTTAGTTACATTAGTTGAGTGAATTGCATTGTTTGTTCTATTATTTTGACCTTCTTGCCGCTTGACACTGACGATCATAATTGTCGATGGCTTGATTAAAATAGTTCAGATTCTCATCCTCGAGAGCAGGTGCAGGCAGTGAGGTTGACGAGGAGGCAACGCTCCTTTGTGCCGCCTGATTACTGGTGCTGCTAATCTCTGGCAAAGAGTTCCGTTGCTGTGAAACCGGAGCAACTCGTGCTGGAGGCGGTTGAGTGGTGAGTTCCTTGACCCGATCCGCATAGCGCAGTGTATTGAGTGTATGCTCGACAGAGTGTAATCCTGGCGAGATCATGGCTATCATGCAAGTGCGTACCTTCTTGCCGCCAATGAATGAATCGCGTAGGACGTGTGTGAGCTTGGAGCTGCGAAAGGGCAAATGTGACGATTGGCGGCCCAAGGCACGAATGCATTCCTTGAGTGCCAGCAACGATTTGTTTATCTCGGAACCTTCGAGACGTGTTCGACGATTGGTGGAACTGTTATCAGCTCCACGCTCATTGCCAGCCAAATCGATGAGTGAGATTTTGCCATGGAGACGGCGCGCAGCTCCAGAACGCAACAACAACTGGAATACGGCATGGGAACGAGAGGATTTGGAATTGGCCGACGTTTGTCCGGAGGTACGTACTCTATTGCCCTGCTCGAGCAGACGAAGGACTTCAGTGGGATTCGTTACCATCTCCTCGGTGAGATCAACAACTTGAACCCGCTGCTTACCATCCTCCAGGACGCGCAATTGTGGCTTTCCCGGCTTGAGTAGATCATACACCCTTGTGCCATAGAGCTCAAAGAAGCTGCAGCTAACGTGAAGTTCTAATTTTTCATATATCTTCATATTTTGATTAACAAAAACATCCCTAGCCGCTAGAGCATAGATGCCATCGCAACTATTTTGCTGTCGGCCAGTTAGCTCTCCGCCCATGGTATAAGTCTTTCCACTGCCCGTCTGTCCATAGGCAAAACAGGTGGCCATACCACCCTCGAAGATGTGACGCACCAGTGGGGCAGCCGTCCAGCCATAGACCTCGGCATTCGTACAATGCTCGTTGAAGGTGTGATCGAACCGAAACTTGTGATGCTCCAGGAACTTGGTCAGATTCAATTGCTTGCGTGGCTCGTGCACCACAAAATGATCTCCATCCGGTACACTAATCACATCCAGTTCATGTTGCAGCACCTCTTTGTAGTTCAATGGTCGCTTCCGTACACACACCACAATCTGATGTTGACGCGGTGTGGCCACACATCGTGCCACACTTTCCACCGGCTGAAACATCATGCGATGCCGATACAGACGCAACATGCGCGCTATCTCCCAATTGGGATTATCGGGATCCGCATTCCTGAACAACGAACGCACGTATCGTGCCTCTTCATTGCTCATGCGACGTCTTTCGCGCTCGACGGCCAACCGTTCAATTTCCGAGACGACATTAACTCGAGGACGTTCGGCGTGTATACGGGGCGTCGCAGTCACCACAACGGAACGTTGAACGAGAGGCAGAGTTGTATCGCGTTGAACCGCAGGTATGATCACTTCATGCTTGTCATAGATCTGTGGATTGTGCTCCTGGATAACAGCCAATGGCAAGTCCTTGCCACATATCATTTGTCCCTCCTTCCACTCCACGGTCACAATTTTATTCTCGCCACCATCGAGCTTAATGATATTAGCCGCCTGCAAGCGACCATCGGAACGTCGTATAAGAACCACCTGATCTATGGATAGCTTATGCATTGTCTTAGTGTTACTATTTTACTACAAATTTTGTTCGAATTGTTTTTCGAAATATATGTTTTTCACTAAATAATTTGTGTATGTGTGAATTTATGAGACTTTTGGGAAAAAGGGTATTGAGTAGACACATAAATTGCTTGGCATATTATTCAAATGTACTCTGATAACAAAAGATTTAAAGAGGAACTCTCTGCTCTCTTTCGTATCAATTGGTTATGCTTTTAGCAACATTTCAGCCTTACTTTACTACCCGTTAACATTTTTTGTATATCTCAAGCTACTGTCAATATGTCTAACCTGCTCGCTAGCTGAATGACTGCAAGTGTTAAACATCTTTATGCACACACACAGAGACACGCGAGCATACACTGAGTAAAAGTGCCTTATAGAGGAGGACCTAGTTCATAGTTGGGCAAACATGGCCCTATTTCATTGCGAGTGGTTTGGGGCGAACGGGTAACAAAGATGATGCTGTAGCAAAATTTCTATAACCATAAAATGTTTGCACAACACTTATTTTTAGTGAAAAGCAGCAGCAGCTAAAGTCGTACCACTCATCCCCCTCGCACGTCTATGGAGCCCTAATGTGTTAGGTAAGGTTATCAGTATGTGAAAGACGCGGTGCAAAGGTTCGACAGCGTCGTAGCTGGCAGTCGAGTGCATATTAAACAGAGCCCCCGGGCTCGATATAAACCGAGTGTCGCTGCATCTTGGGCAAACATTGAGGTAGACAAAGGCCGAAGGCTACAGCAATGTATTTGTTGTCTTCGACATGGAGGCATAATTCCAATCTCCCCTTCCACTTACACTTTCCCAAACTTTTCAACACGCAACACACACACACACACACTCCCACACACAAATACATACTTAATTTCATGCATATTTGTGGCTGCCGGATTTTAACGTCAGTTACTTATTTCGATTCGTTTTGGCCATGTGTTGCATTTTGGTTTTGCAGTTCGCTGCATTTGTCATTCGGACGTCAAATGTCATTAAAAAAAATTGCAATAAACCCCTGCGGAGCAAGCTGACACAAAATTTGTTCTTGTTGCTGCATTTAGACGACAAATCAAAATGGCAAACAAAAAAACCAACAGCCAAATCAAATTAAATCTAAAATAAAATTATAAATGAAATAGAAATCGAAAAGCAAAAACCCAAAACAACGCGCTAGGCCACAGCACAGCCCAGTTGCGGAAACGGAAGTGGCCGCAAAAAAAAAGTATTTAAAATGGTCTAAAATGGAATGCAAAAAAGTGTAGCATACTTTCAAGCGCAGCATTTAAAAGCGCTTGATGGAAACAGAATTTAACAAACTTCTTTTAAGTTGTGAAATTGAAGCAGCTAAACACAGACGGACATAGCTATATCGACACAGCTGGCACTGCTAATCAAGAATATATATTAAATATAGAAGCAAAAAAAAAAAAAGATCAACTACTACATTTATGGTAACAAAGAGCTATAAAAAAAAATATATAAAAAAAAGGTCAGCAAATCAAATAAATTAACGCACACACGTCTAATCAGACAGTTAAACTTATAAATGCATTCATTTAAGTGTGGTTTAAAACTAAACTCGCTTTGTACTTGAAAAAAAATAAAAGAAAATAAGCAAAAGTGCCTCTAAAAATTTGCAAGCCCATAATTTTCGCATATTAGTTGAAACTGGTTTGGGGTTCTCGTTTGGGAAATCGGAGGAATCATTTGCATTTAACATGCAATTGCGTGCCAACAGGGGCAAACGAACCCCAACCGAGAGCGATGACGTCGCACAAGGATGTGGGGCGCAACGCCTGAAATTAAAACATTATTCATAAGCAGACGTTTGGCAAGTACAGAAAAAAAAAATGGGAGAGAGCAAATGAGAGTAAGACGAGGGTAAGTAAAGGACCATATTACTCTTATGGCATGCTATCCAAGCAGCTGCGTCACTCCCCATTCTCTCTCTCTCTCTCTCTCTCTCTCTCTCTCTCTCTCTCTCTATTTCTCTCTTTCTTCAGGTCTAGCGTTTTTACTACTTTCAAGCCTCTAATGACTCCAAAGCGAGTCGAGTAACTCGGGTAATTGTAAACTTTACGTGGCACGTTTCCGCGGAATGCCTCTGCTCGAAACACTACACGCTTTGATTGTTGCCAATCGACATCATCTTGAGCGTAATCAGTGGCGAAATCAAAATCCCCAGCGTGTTTCAAATGAACTACTTTCTTAGTGCAAACACACACACACACACACACACACTGAGGCACGCTGCGTTGCATGGATTCGAATTTATTGAGCTATAAAGGTGTCAAAATGTCTGGCTTTCTTTCGTTCCTTACACGCGCGCATATATATATAGATTTAATGCAGTTCATTGTGAATAATTAAGACAGAGTTGTGCTTGCGTGTGTTTAACACGCTCTCTATCAACCCCCCGCCTCTTCACTCTCTTCCTTATTCTGACCATCATTACCATAAAAAATCTCATTAGGCCAAAGGTATAATATAATGACTTTGCCTTTAGCTTTGCAGGTGCTTTCTGGTATACTATTTTTTGTTTTATAACTATTCATTAGTCAGCCGCTCGACCCGATTGAAATGAATCAGGAAGCGGTTTAACGAGCAGTTAGAGTACTATTAGTAGTATTAATATATGAGAGTTAAAGACCTTTGAGATTGGAGCTTTCGTCTAAGTAGGCATATATATTTGCTTTATGTTTATTGCCACATAAGACGAAACCTTAACACACAAAACATTGAACTCACTATTTTCCGGTTTTTGTTATACACAAACTTTAAGCAAAATGAGCAACTTGTAAGTAATAACTTTTTGCAAGAACAGAAATCAATGCATTGCTCATTACTTCCCTTAGTTTTGTAACCTATATGAAGTGCCATGGCACTGGATCGCCGCCATATAATGCACCAAGAGTGGAACTGTTGCGGCCCATGACAATGGAGCTGCAAAGTCTACAGAAGTTGGCACAAGCTGCCAGACGCGAGCAAATGAGTCGTTTGGTGCTTGAGGAGAAGGCCAACTATGATGCGGAGCTGCGCAGCACCTTGGGCAAATCCTTTGTCAAGGATGATGTTTGTGATCGACATCTATGCAATATTTGGGGCAATCAAGTCGATAAGCGTTCCCTTTAAGTTGTTTTTTTTTTTTTTTGTTACGTTTACGAGTGCAATAAAATGGAAAAAAAAAATAAACAGTTTAATATCGCAAAAGTTTCGCTCATTAATCAAATAATTAATGCATACTAATTGTAACGCCTTGAAAATTTGCGGGCACACAATCATTAACGCAAATCTACAACGAAAAACAAGGCGTAACTGCTTTAATTACACACTAATTATTTCACAATGAGATGGCAAATACTTTGCCTAAATGAATTGCATTTATTATACCCTGAACCCATTGAAAATGGGTAAAAAGGGTATAATGGTTTTGTGCAAAAGTATGTAACAGGCAGAAGGAAGCATCTCCGACCCCATAAAGTATATATATTCTTGATCGGCATCAACAGCCGAGTCGATAAAGTTTCGATAACTTTTCCGGTTTTCGATATACACATGTTATCGATAACAATAAAATCTTAAATTTGGAAATGAAAATGGAAATTTTGATGCAGTTTGAAAGATTAGACTAAATAATGACAATCTGTCAATTTTTTATCGAAATCGGTTCAGGAACACCGGAGATATGGAAAATTGAAGTTAAGACAGTATGAACTATACGTGTATACATACACACACTCACACATACTTGCATGCACTGACTGTATGCGTGAAGTATAGGGTTCAGGGTATAGTCTAGTCGGGATTTCTCGACTAGAGCCTTCTTACTTCTTTTTGCGTTGCTTACCTTTAGCATTTTCGGATTTTTGATTCATTTCTGTGACCCGATTAATTCTTGACGGTAAAACTGGAAATGTATTTTTAGTTCTACATACAGATGTCAGTGTTAAACAACATGCTTTTTCAAATAGATTAAGCTTGCGGTTGGTTAGCTCTCCTCTGCTGAAGCCCCGCAAAAAGAGAGAGAGAGGGGGAGAATGTTTGGTTTGTTTCCTGCCTCGATTGGGATGCTTTTGCGGTTTTCTGGTCCCCAATTTTGCACCCTTTTCCATTGTGGATGTGTGAAATATGCGAAACACTTTATGTGCCACGCCCACACACACACAAACACGCCCCAAAGACACACACACACACATTATTGTTGTTGTTGTTGTTGCTGTTTGTTGGTCAAATTGTCGTAAATTAGTTTTAACACCTGACTGAATGGCTTTTCCAAGTGCTCCACTCTCTCTCTCTCTCTCTCTCTCTCTCTCTCTCTCTCTCTCTCTCTGCCGGTTCATGTATGCCGGTGTCCTGTTGAGTTTTCTCAACAAGTTTCCGGAGCCCGAAGTCCGTAAGGCTAACCCTTTTGTGCCTGACTTTGTCATCTGTTTTGTGGTGTGTGAAATTAATGTAATCGCATTTTAAGCATAAACTATGTAAGAACATTGCTTTTCAATTAGGACCCATGTCCCCATCATGCACATCGATCCTTCTGTACGGTCCACTGTTCCCCCTCTGTTTGTCCATGTGTTTGTTAAGCTCTGCTTCAGCACTCTCTTTATTCTCTTGTCCACACAGTTCTGCATTAAGTGTCAACTTCTGAAATTGCCACTCGAAATGCCATCGAACCAATAAGCGAGCTGAGCTCATCCCAACCAGTCCCTTCCCGTCCCGTCCCGTCCCGTTCCTAGCCGTCCCCTGCCAGTCCCTTAGATAGCTAACTTAGCCAAAAATAAGCTGGCAAGTGCTTTTGTATAGAGTTGAGGTTATGTCATTATGTTTACACTGAAACATATAGATATTGTACCTGAGATTATTCTATCTCCGCATATCAGAGAAAGATTTAAATACCTATATCTCATCGGGAAAAGTTAAAAGTGGCAAATTTCCATTGACGACTTTCTTTTTCTCGCAGTGTAAATGCACGGATTACTCTCAGCTGATGAGTAGCTTAACCTTGCTGACTGGCTTTGACTGTTTCTTTGCTCCGCAATTTAGACAAGCAAATTTCGTTTCAAAATCTCATCATAAAAACCGAATGCTGCACAAATCCAAATGCTGTAAAAATCCAGGACATTTGGGTCAACTTCGTTTTTTGCGGTTTTTTTTCTCCCGTTTATTTTATGTCAGCTCTCAAAGTTTTTACTCATTGCTCTGTCGTCCGTCCACCTGGAGCAGCTGCAGCCGCAGTCCCAGCCGCAACAGCTCTCTCTCTCTCTCTCTCTCTCTCTCTTTGAAGTCGCCAAGGTGGCAATAAAATAAATGGCAGCACTTTCGGTTTTTACCCCAATGAAAGAAATTGTAAGAAAAAAAATGGCAATTTTGGCTATGGCGGGTTGCAATGGCGTTTGCCATATATCAAAAGGCGAAAGAGTAAAGCACATAAACTCCACTCTCTCCTTGAGGTTAAGAGAGAGAGATTTGCCGTTAGAGTTGGTAAGCGGTAAATATTTGCGGTATTTTTTACTTGGCCACTGTTGTGCGAGTGGTTTATGACTCCTTCTTTTTGGCGCCTGCAGCTTGTAGTTTGTATTATTGTTGTGGTTTTGCTGTTGTTGTTGTTGTTGTTGTTGTTGTTGTTGCCAACTGGTAAATCCTGGCACACTAAAAGGCACTAGTACACTTGGGTATTTTGCTAAGTTGTGAGCTCTAAGCTGACTCTGACTGGCATTGCGCTCAAGATTAATGCCTTGGCCATATCCTTCGTGGCAGCGAGAAGCACCTTTGTCGACTCATTGTTCAACAATATTGACAATGTGGCCAATGTGGCACGTTTGAAATAAAACATAATATTGAAAGAAGAAAGAAGAGAGAGAGAGACGGACAAAACGTAATTTCTAAAAGGATTACGAAAAGCTTTAAAGCAAAGCCAGCGACAAAGGCGACGACAACGACAACGAGTACGAAAATGAAAAATGAATTTCAAAGAACTGAACTGAACATGAAAACGTATATAGAAATGGTTAAGCTAAAGAAAAGCAATGGATAGCAATAGCAGCAGCAGAGCACTGAGAAGTTTTCATTTGCGAGGCACTTGGCGCGAACGAACACACACATATGTGTGTGTGTGTGTGTGTGTGTGTGTGTGGAACAAAGTCTCAGCACCGTAAAATATGTGAAAAATGAACGGAAATGCTGCAACAACGAGGCGGAAATGAAAAATACACGTATAAAGATGCCTGCAAAATGGCCGACGAAAGCCTCAAATCGAAAGAAATGTTGCCACTGTGTGTGACTGTGTGAGTGTGTGTGTGATAAAAAGGCTTTGGGGGGGAAAAAGTCATTTTCAAATATGACACAGAAAATGTAAGCGAAAAAAAAACCGCACACACATATTGTAATTAATGACAGCCAAATTATGGTTGAAATGTGAAAGGATAACGACACGCAAAAAATGGGGACATCAAATCATATTATTTTTATTTTTTTTTGGGAAATATTCGGGTAGGTGCAAAAACGTTAAAGTTCAAGTGAAATCCGTATTGAATAATATCGAGTGCTGTTTATTTGGCTCACAGCAAGAAATTTGAGCAGGATTAGTATACGTTCATTAGAATTGGGTCCCTAGATGCTCGTGTCCCAATGAACTCACTTCGGGAAGTTCAAGGCGAGATGTTGAATCTGCTCGCACAGAATACAGTCTGAATACAGAATGTAGTCCAAGCCGCAACTTGGTTGTGCGACTTGAGGTTATCGATTAAATCGTTATCGATTAAATCGTAATTTCAAGCATATTGGCATGGAGCCATTGAAATTTTCTGTTCTGCGACTCCACCAATTGCATTTGATTTCTCAGTTTTCTGGTTCCAAATTCAAGATTTTGTTGTTATCGAAAACATGTGTATATCGAAAACCGGAAAAGTTATCGACTCGGCTGTTGATGCTGATCAAGAATATATATACTTCTGCCTATTACATAATTTTGCACAAAACCATTATACCCTTTTTACCCATTTTCAATGGGTTCAGGGTATAATTAAGACTATTGCCTGATTAACTATATATATAAACTTTTTGATCTTTTAACCCCTATAACTGTCATTACTTGGCCCGCAGTAATTCAATTTATTGGGTTTGTCCAATCAAGCTATCTTTGAATATGATCAGTCGATAGACATTTTCAGTGAAATGAATATTTTGCTTAGTTTTCCATTATGTTTGATCCAGTGCAGTTAATGTTGCGGATGAACTACTATTACGCGCGATTACTGGGTATCATTAACTTTGAAATTGACATGGCAACCGGCGGAGCGAGAATCACCAAAGCAGCTTCAATCTATGCCGTGTTGCCGAATGTCCTGATCTTTGGATCTCTAGCCTTACTGACACGAAGTGTGTTGATGCAAACGCTTTGGATACATGTTGGACTCCTGCACGAGAATCTATACGTGCTGTTCCATGGCACTCGAGTCATTTGCGTGCTAATTACATTGATAAGTCGCTGGTGGCATCGTCGACGGCTGATTCAGCTAATAAACGCCTATTGGCGACTGGCGTCCCGGAAGCCACAGGTCACGACACTGTGGAGACGAAGAGTCATTATCAAATTCGTGAGCATTCTTTTCGCGGAAGCAACTCAAGTGTTAACCAGTTTTCTTACGGCACAAACAAATCTCACAGCGAAGCAAGTGTTAACCATATTCCTAATTTATATACTGACCGCACTAGTCAACCTAACAATCTCACACTTTTACTTTATAACGCTAAATGCATATGGCCACTATATACTGCTGAAGGAAGAACTGCAAACAGTTCTAGTTGAGATTCGTTGCTTGGAAAGTGTTCACCGGAGAGCTAGCTTCATGATCAAATGCTGCTCCCTTGCGGACCAATTGGAGGATATAGCTAAAGCACAGTCCGATGTTCAGTTGCTTGTCGAACGTACAAATTTGGTCTTTGACATCCAGGTTATATGTGTTACGTGCATCATGTATCTATCTGGCATCGTATCTATCTACTTTACGTTCGCCAGCTTTTATCAGCTCAGTATTACAGATTATAGCCCCACGATGATGGCAATGTATATCTCGGAAATCATTTGCTACTTTATAGACTTTCTCATCACCACGGACAATTTACACATTATCACAGATGTCCATAATGATATGGTGACGATTCTCAAAGAGTTTTCAACGATTGCTCCAGGATTAGATGAGCGATTGGAGCAGGTTGTAAGTACTGTATCTGAGAGGATTGTTAAAGTACTCAGATTCTGTTCTCCTTACAGATCGAAAACTTTCAGCTTCAGCTAATAAGAAATCCCTTAAAGATGCGTCTAATGCGGACCTACAGTGTCGAACGATCAAAAGTGATCGCAATCACGAGCTCAGTAGTGACGAATTCTTTAGTTTTAGTACAATATGAACTTCAAAATACTTAAATATATAACTACGCATAAAGTAAGCCCGCATTCCGGTACGTTCTGTTCTCGACAAGTATGCCTTAAGGACTGCCAATATTTGACTCGTCTGGCTGATAATAAGCATTCCATTTCGTAATTAGTTATAAAAGCTTATCTGTCAAGCGCATCAATAGACGCTCACTTTTATTACCCTGTCCGAATGTACAAAAATGTCCTTTCGTTTAGTTGTTCAAAATGTTCGACCCGGTTAAGTGGATCCTGTGGATGTTTTACTTTTATTCACGATTGCTGGGAGTGATAAACTTTGAAATAAATATGAAAACAGGCAAGCCTCGAGTCACACCAAAAGCAACGCTTTATGCCGTCCTAGCTACGTGCCTAACTATCAGCTCCGTATTGATCATAAGTGTCAGTCATGTACTGCGTACACTGTGGCTCCATGCCGGCCTACTCCATGAGTATATTTATGTGATAGTCCATGGTACTCGAGTCTGTTGTGTGATGATTACATTGCTGAGTCGTTGGTGGCAGCGTCGTCAACTGCTTCAACTTATAAATGCCTTCCGTCGGTTGGCACGTCGTAAGCCACAAGTAACGCGAATATGGCGACGAAGAGTGATTATCAAATTTGTGAGCACATTTTTAATAGAGTTTGTTCAAGCTATAATAAGCTTTGTGATGATTGCATCTGATATTAATGTACAGACGCTTTTAATTATCTTTACGATATCCCTGCTGACAGCCTTGCTCAATGTGATAATCTCGCATTTTTACTTCATAATGCTGAATGTGTACGGTCACTATGTTTTGCTGAATAAAGAGCTGCAGGAAGTGTTTACCAAGATCAAGTTTCTGGAAACTGGAGATAACCGAAGAGCGATACTGATGATAAAATGCTGCTTTCTTGCCGATCGATTGGAGGACATAGCTAAAACGCAATCCGAACTGCAGCAGCTCGTTGAACGCACAACACGCATTTTTGATATACAGTGTGGCTGTGTGATTGGTATATTATACCTGTCCACGATCGGTATAATCTACTTTTCCTTTTCCACAATTTATCAGAGCAAGGGAGAAGGCTGGGGCATCGTTGTCAATGCAGTGTGCATTCTTGGGATCATCGCCTACTTTGGGGACATTCTGATAACAATCGATAACTTTTATATTGTGCTGGATGTTCATGCAGACATGGTCAGACTGCTTGATGAGTTCTCAACTTTGTCGCCGGGCTTGGATCACCGCTTGCTGGAGGTCGTAAGTAAAGCAAACCTATACCTAAACTGATCATTGTTTGAATAGAATCTCTTTTGCTTTTAGATTGAATTCTTTCAGCTACAGCTGAGGCAAAGTTCCTTGCAGATCCATGTTCTACAATTGTACAGGGTGGAGCGAGTGAATGCAATTGCTATGCTCAGCTCGTTAGTAACTAACTCTATAGTTCTGATACAACATGAATTGAAAAATTCTTAAAATTAAAGTAAAACTCCAATAGTATTGACAAAGTCTATGTATACTTTATTCTATTCGGTTTTCTATGGTCCCGTGACTTTTGCGACCTTTCGTAAGTATTTCAACGTCATTTCGTAATTAGTCGTTGTCATCTAATCTTTCAATCGTATCATTTGTAATACACTTTCATTTGAACGTGTGTCCCACTGTGCCCAATTCGAGTCTTGTCAATGTCTGACGCGGTCATGTGGATCCTGAGGTTATATTACTATTATTCGCGTATTGTGGGAGTGTTAAATTTTAAAATTGACCTGCGAACAGGTCGAGCGCGTACCTCGACATTTGCTTCGATCTATGCCATCGTTATAAATATTCTGGTAGTTGGTGCCATATTACATGTCGCTCGCTTCCATCTGACTGCAGTACTGTGGTCACAAGCCAGCCGTCTGCATGAGTATATCTTTGTGATTATGAATGGAATTCGGGTCATGAGCATTATGGTAGCTTTAATCAGTCGTTGGTTGCAGCGGCATCGGCTCATTAACCTTATAAACGCGCTTCGGCTTTTGGCGTGTCGGAAACCACAGGTCATGACAGTGTGGCGAAAACGAGTTGTGATTAAATTTGTAAGCGCTCTACTCTCAGAGATTACACAAGCAGCCATGAGCTATATGTCAATTAAAACATATTTTACGCTAGATGTGACCGTTATGGTCCTGTTGATGAATGCATTGACAACTTTAACTAACATTATCAGCTCACATTTTTACTTTGCTGTGCTGAATGTTCATAGCCACTATATACTACTCAATCAGGAGATTCGGACCGTACTCGCCAATATTTATTGCTTAGAGACTGAAAATAGCAGAGCTATATACATGATAAAATGCTGCTCCCTGGCCGATCAACTGGAGGATATCGCCCGAGCAGAATCCGAACTTCACAAACTCGTCGATAACATAGTTCACATATTTAACCTACAGGGCCTTTGTGTGGCTAGCCTTTTATACTTCTCCGCCGTCGCGTGCATCTATTTCGTATTTGCAACCGTGCGTTGGAGCAAAGAAGGTGATTGGAACATCTACTTCATCATGGCTTATGCCCTTGTAATTTGCATTTACTTCACGGACACAACAATTACAATTGACAACTTTTACATTGTGCTGGATGTGCATGCGGATATGGGCAAACTGCTTGAGGATTGCTCAACGTTTGCTCCCGGATTGGACGTACGATTGGAGCATGTGGTAAGTGTATTGTTCAGGATTTTGTTAAGTGCATATATATTTGATAATATCTTTCCCTCATTCAGATCGAGTCGTTTCAGCTTCAGCTGCGACAAAATCCATTAAAGATCCAACTATGTTATTTCCACGACTTAAAGCGATCCGAACTAATTGCTTTGGCCAGTTCGATAGTAATTCATTCCTTGGTTCTAATTCAATATGAAATAATTAGCTAATAAATATGTCAAAATTGAAAACTGTATTTAGTAACGTGTTGTCGCTATGCTTGTCCCACTTAGTTAGAGTGAGATGGCATGTGAGATTGATTGTTCGAAACTCTATCGAGTCCTTGTCTTTAGTCGATGAACCGTTAGAGAGCAGACACGTTGACACTCGTTGCTTGTTCAACAGGACTGACCATAGTTTCTCATTATAAACAATCCATTTAATAATTAGGCATATTTGTCAATCAATCAATCTATCAAACCCATATATCAAACCTACTCTATCGTCCATCCAATGGTAATTGAAGTTTCGTGTAGTTCTATAACATGGTCGATACGGTTCAGTGGATCCTGCGGATATCCTATTACTACTCGCGCTTATTGGGAGTGCTCAACTTCGAGATTGATTTCAAAACAGGTCTGGCGAGAATCACAAGAGTCTCTACCATTTATGCAGTCCTGGCAAATGGATGGGTTTGCATTCTCATTATTAGTTTGGTTCGCGGCACACTTTTCGCCTCAATGTGGACAAATGCTGGACTTTTGCATGAGTATCTGTTCCTGGTGGTGCATGGAACGCGTTGCATCTGCGTGGTGGCAACAATGCTCAGTCGCTGGTATCAACGTCGAGAGCTTGTTCGACTTGTGAATGAATTTCGTCACCTGGCTCTTACAAAGCCGGAGGTTATGGCCATGTGGCGTCGTGGCGTTATATACAAAGCTATAGGCCTTACGCTGTCGGAGGTGGTGCAGATGGTATTTAGCATGTCATCCCTGTGGCCTGCCATAACCATGACCCTGGCCATGAACATGTCGGTGTTGTCTACCCTGACAGTTCTCGTCAATGTGATCATCTCGCACTATTACTTTGCCATACTGAATGTAAGAAGTCACTATAAGCTGCTGATTCGTGAGATACAGTCTATGCTTGATGAGATTCGTAGCCTGGAGTATGGACATCGCAGGGCTGCATTCATGACTAAATGCTGCAGCCTGGCAGACCGACTGGAGCATATTGCCAGCACACAATCCGAGGTGCAGAGGCTCCTTGTCAGCATAACCCATATATTTGGCATACAGGTCCTATGTGCAGCCTTGAATTCGTACATGTCCATGGTTGCCTCGGTCTTCTATACGTATTCGCACATTAAACAGAACATGGATAAGCCGTGTGGTCTCTTGGTCATATTTCTGTTTGTATTCCAACTAATTGTCTACTACGGGGACATTTCGCTAACGATTCGAAACGCTTTTAATGTCGTCGATGATCATACAAAAATGATAGAACTTCTGCAGCAGTCCACAATCTTAGTGCCGCGACTAGATGTAAGACTTCAAATGGTTGTAAGTTAAAAACAAAACAAATAAAGTAATTCGTTGAGTGTCCTTTTTGCCTTTCAGATCGAGAGCTTTCAACTTCAGCTAACACGCAATCCTCTAAAGGTTTGTGTTCTTGGTCTCTACAACGTGGAGCAACAAAATGTCGTTGCCATTGCCGGTTTATTGGTAAACCACTCTTTGGTTCTCATTCAATATGATTTGAAAAACGCAATTGTCTCAAAAGCTTCAAGCCTATAAGCTCGACCTTCAATAATACACGATATCAAAATGTTACTGGTTGAGTTGTTTCTATACGATTTGATTAAAGGTTGGTTTAAGCTATTTGCTTTGAAAGTGATTTTTATCGACCTGCACATTTCGATTGTGTGTCTGTGTGTGTGTGTGTGTGTGTGTGTGTCTGTGTGTGTGTGTTTGAATGTGTGCTTTTACTCAACATGAATGAAACGCTGCTTGGCGCAATTTAGAAGACAAGCAACAAAAGAAAACACAATATTCTCAGACACAGTTTGAAGTGTTAGCAAGCTACTCTATCTAACCGATTGTTTGCGAGTGTGTGTGTCTATCGAAACTTTATACACTGAGCAAATAAAGAAAATCAATGAAAAGATTCTATGGAAGCTAAGCTAAGATGCTTTAAGATAATAATGTTATTCTGTAAACAAGCAACAAACAACAAAGATTTTCGATGTTTTTTTGAGTGTGTAAACGAAAACAAGTAACAAGTCAAACTGCATCAAAAAGTTTTCCAAATTCAAGATTTTGTTGTAATCGATCACAGGTGTATATCGGAAACGGGAAAAGTTATCGAAACTTTATCGACTCGGCTGTTGATGCTGATCAAGAATATATATACTTTATACTTTTATATATATACTTTATTATACACTTATTACACATTTTCAATGGGTTCAGGGTATAACAACAAAAGCAAAATAATAAGCAAGAAGATTGTAAGAAAGGAAGGACGAAGGAGGTGGCTTTAGATGATACAGAACCAAACCATGCAGTAACTGTATCAATGTCATGTGTAATTGCGAGCAAGCGAACCGATAATGGGAGTATCATACAGTGTGCCTTGGAATGTGTAGATGGTCATAGGAAATGGAAATGAGAATGGGAATGGGAATGGGAATGGGAATGGGAATGTGAATGGTTGTGGTAATGGGTAATGGGTAATGCCTTTGCCGAGATGCCTTTGTGTTTGGGATTGCCAGGCATTTAACTTAACTTGGCAACTTCTGCTCGTGAAGAAGAAGAATACGACAGCGACGAGGACACTGACAAATCCTGTTGCAGCGTCGCGACACTCGATGAAGCGTCAATGCCTTGCCACAATGCCAAATGGCAACAAAATAAACGAGCTACCATTCAATATCTACAGTTGGTGTTGCTTTAGCTTTAGTTGCTGGCTGTCAGTTTAGCATAAGTCGCCTGTTTCATCCGGAAAGCAATATGCGTTGCTCGATGCAGACGGACGGGGCGTAACGCCAATAAGCACGCAATGACATTTTAGCATAATGCATTGCAGCATCTTCAACTTGCGTGACAGCCAACAGCACGACAAGGACAACAAACCGAAACACACAACACACAACACAACTCCCTCTGAGTGACAGAGAGAAGAAAGTGTTGAGGGTGGAGTAAATGCAGCAGCGTTCAAGTGGTAGTTGCAACTTCAATTGGTTAGCTTATCTATATATGTGTGTGGGTGTGGGTGTGGGTGTGTGTATTCAAAGTATCTGAGTAGTGTAGTATATGTGCCGTAAAATCATTCCGATTGTACATGAATCGGTCAGGCGGAGTCGCTTTTCTTCCTGGTCTTTGAGCTTGAGCCAACATTTTATGTAATCAATACGAGCAAACAGATGGCTCACAACTAATCCAAATCGACTTACTTGCAAAACAAGTTCAACTCTACGAATGCCAAACGGGAAGCAACAATAAATAAAAGGGCAATCAAATGTTAGACACAAATATATATTTATATTGAAAATGCACATAATATTTACCGTTGACAACATACACAAATAAAACTCAAAAGAATCCTTCGAAATAAGCAAATTGAAAATTTGCTGATTAGCAAAGCATGATAAGGACATGACATTAAATGAAAATAAAAAACGTTTCAATTCGAGAATGAAATTTTGCAGCCGACTGAATACGCGAGAAGACCTTCGAATTTGTAGCATAACTCAAAAGATGCTTGCATGGGAAATAGCATAGCCGAGGCAAGAAAAGCTGAAAATTAAATGGAATTTGCAGGAGGCACGCACATAAATCCGAGGCCACAACTGTATGGATACAACAACGCAAGGAACCGGGAGCCTGACGAGAAAAACGAATAGATAGATAGTTGGGGAAAAAAAAAGAAGAAGATGCAAGAAAAAGATGGCGTTAAAAGAAAATGTTGTAGTTGTGCTTTTGCCGAAGGCCAGAAAGTATCATAAATATTTGATTTTCACATTTTGCAACATCTCCCCAATCTGTGTTCTGGTTGTTGGATGCCAAGAAAATTGATAAGATTCAATGATTATATCTCAAAATTGATATAATTTGTGCACAATTTTCAGCAATTGGCAAATGTCGCGTACGTGATCAAGTTTTACTTGGTTGCATTCAAGTTTTTTACACGAAAACTAAATACATATATATATATATATATATATGCAACTGTGCAACTATGAAAATAAGCAGAGATGTCTAGGTATGAAAATATGTATTTGGTTGGGAGAAGTCTTTTACTTTATAGAGAAAGATCTTCTAGGTTTATTAGTTCATTAGAACTATGTTGGCGAACCCCTATCTAGAGTTTATCTAGGGGAAGCTATTGTCTATAAGCTTCACATCATGAATCTGTGTTCTTGAAAACAAAACAACAAAAAATTTACTTTTTGTTTCGCTTTTCCTGTACATTGGTACAAGCCGGTGCCTCGTAAATACATTTTATGAGCACCTGCACATTACAAACTTTAATATTTATGTCCGTGTACGTCTCGTATCGTCCCGTATAGTATATACTATATGCCGTATATATGGCTCTCGTATTTATGGGTGTGGGCGTCGTGAATGTTGCGGCATATTTGGTTTTGGTTTGCGAAATGCATTTTATGAATCTTTTATGGCTTTTAATGTACAAACACCTGCACACACATACACACACACACACGCACACACTCGCACATACATTGGAGTCAGATTTTTGGGCGCCACCTGGCGCTGAGTTTATGCCACACAATCAACCCGCCCCAAAACGGCAATGGAGGACAGCTTGACGGGCGTTGTCATAAAAAGCTGAGCGATAGGGTAAGGGAAAGCGAAAGGGAAAGGCACAGGGACACCTTTACCTTTTATGGCATAAAGCTTGCTGGCTGGAATCTGCTCACGCGCGCGGAACGTATATCATCCTGGCCTAATCCTTGGTTGGCACGGCTTTTACTAAGCGCTGCACATGAAATATTTTCAACCAACCAACGAACAAAAAACAACTTCAACAACAAGAGAAAGAAACTTAAGCAAACAACAAAGTTGCTGCTGCATTCTGATTTATGCTCTGCTGCATGAGCTTAAGTACATACATATCCTGGGGCAGGCGACCGTCACCCAACTCATTAGAGCCAACAAGTGCAAATAGGCGGAAGTCCCAACTAGACTAGATACCCTGAACCCTATACTTATTGAGTACAGTCAGTGCCCACTTGACTTAATTTCAATGTTCCATATCTCCGGTGTTTCTCAACCGATTTCAATAAAAATTTCACAGATTGTCATTATTTCGTCTAATGTTTGAAACGACGTTTAAAAGTTTTCGATATACAAGATTTTGTTGTTATCGATCACATGTGTATATCGGAAACGGGAAGAGTTATCGAAAATTTGAAACAAACTTGTACTGCGCGGAGATTAGGCGAGCTTATGTACCAAATCTGGAGTCTCTAGCTTTTATAATCTCTGAGACGGACGAATGGGCAGAAGGACATGGATATCGACTCCCTTGTTGATACTGATCAAGAATATATATACTTTATGGGATCGGAGATGCTTCCTTCTGCCTGTTACTTAGGGTTCAGGGTACAATAATGTGTTGGAATGTTTTGAAACGATTTAATTGTTACTTAAAATAATTACATACCTTTCTTAAACTATTTTTTGAAATTTGTACTCGCATAATTTTAACAAAATTCCAACTTGTTAGGGGACATAAATAAATAAGTAAAACAAAAAAAAATGTATTATATAAATTGCAAAAAAATGTATTTAAAGCTATTGAAAATGATAAATTATTGATTGCATTCGTAAGAAATTCGATTTGAATGAAACAAGCAAACAATTTGAAAAATGAATTTAATTTAATAATCTAGATAAGAAATCCTCTTACATATTGGCAAAATCAAATTGAACTTTAGTTCAACTTGAGTTTGGCCTACAAAAGAACCAAAAACAAACTGTTCTTAGCTCTTCATTCAAGCTGAATAACAACAAACAGAAAGTGGAGCAACTAAAGACTTCTGTTTCTGTGTGTTTGGCTCACTTGGATGTGCAATCAATTGGCAAACTAATCACCTGAAATGCTTGCTACACATTAAAATAATTACAATTTTTGTCAACAATCTACTCATACATATTGCTTCTAGTCTTTCGAGCACTCATCGCCAGTCCTTGACCCAAAAACAGGAGAAGAACTAAGGCTCACAACAACCACAACAACAACAAAAACAAGAATCATACTTTCACTTTTTTTTTCATTCACGCGATTTCAATTTTAGTGTAATTTGAGCAGTTCTTATTTTCATTTTGCAGTGATAGAAATTGGCACTCTCTAACTGCATCTGATTGCAGTTGTCGCCACCATGGTGGACTGGTTGCTGGTTGCTGGTTTGGAGTTTCGTACATCCGCATCCGTTGATTTTTCCATTCGCGTTATTTTTCAGTTCATCCTGCCAGCAGCAAACGTGAGCAAAATTTAAATGGCGCTGACTTTGCAGCTGAGCTGACAAAACAAGTAAGAAGGCTCTAGTCGAGAGATGCCGACTAGACGATACCCTGAACCCTATACTATATATATAGTGAATACTTTCTTAACTTCCATATACTATATCTCCAGTGTTTCTCAACCGATTTCAATAAAATGTTCACAGATTGTCATCATTTAGTCTAATCTATCAAACTGCATCAAAAAGTTCCAAATTCTAGATGTTGTTGTTATCGATCACATGTGTATATCGAAAACGGGAAGAGTTATCGAAACTTTATCGACTCGGCTGTTGATGCTGCTCAAGAATATATATACTTTATGGGGTCGGAGATGCTTCCTTCTGCCTGTTACATACTTTTGCACAAAACCATTATACCCTTTTTACCCATTTTCAATGGGTTGAGGGTATAAAAAAGGGACACACAAACGTTAAGAAATATAACTGAATTGAAGTGGCGTTGCCTTATCGAATGATAGACTTAAGTATACCCAGTACTCGGCATACACACGAATCGGTTCGAGAGATATCAACTTCTGATTCGCGCTTAAACTACCCCTACTATATATACTCGATTTTGTAGAGTATCACGCATACAAATAGCAAGAGCATTAAGATACAAATTGATTGGAAATGTGCAATCAACAAATGACATGTGGCAATAACAGGAGCAGCAACAGCGAGCAGCGAGGATTTTAGCTTCAACAATTAAAAACTAAAAACTGGAAAGAAAGAATATGTGGAAAGTTATAAAGAACTAACCGTTGCCACAACTAGTTTTGACTTGACTGTTAAATCAATTTATAGCCACAATTAATAAGCTGACAAATGTGTAAAAGTGTTGCAAACACACACACACACACGCACACACACAACCACACACTCAAACAATTTCAATTTCCTTGACGGAAAGACAGCAACAAGCACAACAAGAACGTACAATATGCCTTGGGGTAAGGTTGAGTGGGTTTGCTAGGGTTGGGGGGGTGGGGTGGGGTGCCTTTGAAGTTCATGTTGTTTGTCAAGAAAATGAATTTCACTTGACGGCGATTATGTGGCACAGCCAAGTCACTCAGTCAGCCAAAGTTATGGTTTTGTATAGTTGTAGCAAAAGTTTTGTAAAACATTTCCGATATTTCAAATACCTTCCCCTCCCAAACCCTTTAAGTGTGCCCTTACCACCTTATAACGACCAGCAAACCAGCTAACACACCGCAGCGCCCACGAACCACAACTACAACCAGAGTCAAGTGTTGTGTAACTCATTCCTCATCTTATGCACTGAGAGAAACAAAACAAACGAGCAAAATTATTCATTATAATACTTCGAAAATGATTATGGATGGTAATTATTATCTTCAATAAAACAAGATATAAGAAAAGAAATTCCTTAGCTCTACTGATTGATATTGTACATGAGTTTTTCGCGCAGTGTCTTCATGCTAAGCGTGTCGTCTAACCAAAATGCCAAACGAACGCATAAAATGCTGCCTGCCAGAAACAGCAGCAGCCAAACATCTAACAGCAGCAAGGGTGTAGCTGGAAGGGTGCAAAACTTTTGCCTAAATCACTTAACGGAAAACAAGTGTTGGCATGTGCGCCCCTCTAGCCAAAGACAGAATCTACCCAACTTTCATGCGCTATATGTATATATATATATATACCCTTTTCAATGAAAATGAAAAGTTTTTTGTTCTATTTTTTTTTTCGCCATAAGAAACGACGACGAAGCCAATGAAATAAAATAACAAGAAATAACCGGAAGCACTAGCACTGAATGCGTGCTGTTTGACATACCACACACACACACACACACACACACACACACACACATACGTACCCCTTCTCCCTTCTTGTGCATTCCCGTTTGGCAAGTGCGTAAACAGAAAATCAATTACATGTGCATACAAACGCTCTCTCTCTCTATCACAGTGGCGCCCACTGTCGGCTTGCAATTGCACTTGTGTGGTGTGGTGAGTTTTTGGGGTGGTGAAGATTTACATTAATTACGGCACGCAAAAGCTTTTTGACTTTTATTGTGACATAGGCTCGACAACAACAACAATATAAAACTCATGAATATAAATTTCATTCCCCAAACGGCGGAAGGGAAACTTCAAGTTTTTAAAAGGATGCCCCCATCCCTTCAATGTCCATTTAGTTAGACACACACACACACACAACAGAGTTGGGTCGAAGCAAGCCTTTTAAGGGTCTCTCTCACACTCGGAAGTGGCTGAAGGGGGGAACAACGAAGATCGAATTTTGAAAACGCTTGCATAATTTATGAGTGAACAGCTTGGGCTAAGGTTGGGGGGGGGGGGGGTGACCCATCTTTCAATTGTTGCGTCATCGGTCATTGAATATTTAACGCTTGGCTATTCTTGCCACTTAGTTTTTGCGTCTCTGTTGACATTGGTGGTATGGTGGAATGCAACTGTTGCCATCTTGGTTGCACCTGCATGGGATTTTAATTGGCATTTTGCGAGGCGGTTGCAACATGTTGCACGATGCTGCTGCTGCTGCTGTTGGTCATCGTATCTGTTGTAGCACAAATGTTCTATCATGCAACGCAATTTATTTTGCCATGTTGCATGTGCCCCATAACCGCACAACACGAAAAACACCACAATGTGGTTTCTGTTGCAATCGTAACACCAACACCCCTTCCCCCCCTCTCCTCCCGCACACACAGCATGCGACCGCCAACCATGGTGCATGCTGCCCCATTTCCCATAATGGCGCATTTATGAAATGTTTCCACACATAAGGCAGACTTGTGAAAATTTGAATAATTCGAACCGAACAGAGTTCGCCAATTAAATGCATTTGGCCTGGGGGAATGGGTTTGTGATGAATCGAGTTGGCAGTATGTCTATAAGAGATATATATATATATATTTGCATTTAAAGTAGCGCATGGATAAAACTTAATTGTATCACTCTGCTCTCTTATTTTTTTTCAGTTTTCCTCAGATAGATTCCTTTACTAAGATATGTGAATATGATATTCCAGAACCTCTAATAATCAATTCGCAATTCAATTTGTCTTTAATTACACCAATTACAATAAATATATCATATCAGATTCTGCTGTTGCACACAACTTATTTTCTTTCTTTCATATACACTACATCATGATATCACATTCCACGAAATTATTGAGATGCCAGTCCGTTGTCTGAAAGCATTCCACAAGGCCCCAACTCCCCTTCTTCGAGAACCCTTTAAACAAGGAAAAAAACAAGTAAGAAGGCTCTAGTCGAGAAATCCCGACTAGACTATACCCTGAACCCTATACTATAAGCGTACAGGCACTGCTTGTAAGTATGTGTGTGTACGAGCATACTGCATACTGGACTTAACTTCAATGCTTCATATCTCCAGTGTTTCTCAACCGATTTCAATAAATGTTTCACAGATTATCATTATTTTGTCTAATGTTTCAAACTGCATCAAAAATATTTCCAAATTCAAGGTTTTGTTGTTATCGATAACATGTGTATATCGAAAACCGGAAAAGTTATCGAAACTTTATCGACTCGGCTGTTGATGCTGATCAAGAATATATATACTTTATGGATTCGGAGATGCTTCCTTCTGCCTGTTACATGCTTTTCAACCTAACCATTATACCCTTTTTACCCATTTTCAATGGGTTCAGGGTATAAAAATAAAAGTTAGCTGTGACCGTGGCAAGTGCAGTTACTTCCAGCTATCTGACAACATTAAAAGTGTCTGCTCAAATTTCTAACTTGCCAAAGAATTTTCCGCTGACTTTTTGAGTGTGTGTGTGTGTGTGTGTGTGTGTGTGTCCTTAGGTAAGACGTATTACTTGTGCCAGGACATGGGAACTGCAAAACTCCTGCTCGCTGCTTGCAGTTGCACACGCGAGAAATGACAAAGAATTTCAAAACTGAAACTAAAGGAAAAAGGTACTAGTACCAAAGGTAGTTCGAAAAGGGTAGACAGAGCGAGAGAGAGAGAGAGCGAGAAAGACAGAGCGAGAGAGAGAGAAGTACACATAGCGCAAAAGTTTGAAGTTTTTTTGTTTTTTTTCATTAAAAAATACACACCGCAACATTTCTCGCCAAAGTTTTGGCACACGTAAAACGTGAGATAATTTGAGAAGCCAGCAGCCCAAAGTGAGCCTGTTCCTTATGGTAGTTATGCGCCTCCAGCTTACCACAGGAGTGGAGGAGTGTCAAGTACTTTGGATAAACTTTTGTGACAGCTTCATTTTGAATGTGGAGGGAGAAGAGAAACGTCGCAAGATATTTGAATATTATAGTTGATAGTTTGATGTTGCTGTCGTCTAATGAGCAAAGGTTACTTAACGAGCGAACAAGGACTGCTAAGGATAACTGTCTTGTGTACCACGATGTACTACAAACATGACGATAGAATTAGGAAGGGGTTAGCTTGAAATCGTAGAAGTTAGCCTATATATATTATGACGTTCATTACTCAGTTAACCCGTTAGACTTTGACCCTACAATTGAGCCACTCACAGTTGCATTTTTGGTTATATCCAATCTAAGTATTCATCTACGATCAATATGCTTTAAGTTCGTGAATAAATTAGAGCGCCATATCTTATCGTATTGGCTGTGTGTTGATAGCAGTCAGTCAATCAGCCGAAAAAAGAGAGGGAGACGACTGAGACGAAACTAAATCAGAAACTTGTTAATGTTGATTCCATATCGTTCATATTGTGTACAGACGCACCTTAATTACGCACACACACACACACGCACACAAACAGAGACAGCTGCTGCGATTGATATATGCAACAAGAGACGCAAGTTGTTGCATAATGCACTTAACTGGACTACAGTTTCACAGAGTTCCGCCTACTTGTCACTCAAACACACACACACATACACAGCAAGTATTTGTGTGTGTGTATATGATGTATGTTTGCCGCTGCAACATAAACATCATGTTGTGGTTATGGAAATTAGCTCAAATGGATGACAAACAAGCATGATTTATGCCGCATCTCAAGAACATATCCTCCGAAAATGGAAACACAAACAATAACAACAACATCATGCAGGATCTCTCTCTCTCTCTCTCTCTCTCTCTCTCTGTGACTAATTGGATTTATAGCTACTGAAACTTGTTGCCTACTTTTCACCTCATATTTCAAATGTGATTTTCCCGGCCCGCCCTCATGAGAAAAATGTCGGATGCAGAGGCGTTGATCTTGTGGAACAACCAATCGCAGAACACACACACACTGACTATAATTAGCCACAAGATCAAGAGAGAGAGAGCGAGAGAGAGAGAGAACATATGTGTGTTTTGTGTGGATGGATCGTTGCATGAATGGATTGTTTGTTGTAGCAAGACGAAGACGACGTAGAAGAAGAAGAAGAAGCTAGCGATGCAGTGAGCAAAGATCTTGAGACTAATTTCAGTGGGCACACGACTTTGGCACGGTTTAGTATCGTCGCGACAATTATCGTAATTAACTCGTTTATGTGTTGTTTGCTAATCGAATTAACAAAGTTCGCGCAGAGGATGCCCCAACCCACAAAGAAAGAGCTGCAAATAAATTAATTCAATCAGCATTCAATTAGATTCAAACGAGACACAACACACACAGAGAGAGAGACAGAGAGAGAGAGAGAAATTCAATTGTGTATGTTTCGCTTCCCTTTCCCTTCCCATCATCATCAACATTATCATTGGGTATAGGTGTGGCAATTGTTCAATTAGCGGGAAACAGTGATTGAAGTATATTTTAAATTCAATTTGTGTTAGCCATGTTAAACTATCAGCAGCATTCTCAGCTGCATTCCCTGCCCGCCGGCAATCCAAACAATTTCTACTATGCCGCTTCAGCAACAACGTTGCCGTTGCCGTTGCCGTCGGTTCCATCCGGCACGGGATCCGCACAGCCATCCGGCGCTCCAACAATGTCCGTTGAGACAGCGGCTTATCAGTCGCAATCGCAGCCTGTCGAGCGGATGAAGGACATTATGATCACAAGTCGTCGTGAACTGGATAAAATGCATCGTTTCTCCGTGGACAATCTTATTGAACTGAAACAGGATGCGTATGCAAAGAGTAAAATGCCAATGGAGCTAACTAATAATCATTTTGGTAAGTCTATTGACTTGATTTCCATTATTTACGAACTCAAGCATAATGATGAGCTTCAGATATATTAATACCAAATTAGTATTCATTTCTTTCCGGTTAACTTTAGGTAAAGTGTTGTCAAAGGAAATCTTGAATTAAGCATTTGAAACTTATTTAAATCATTTACCCCTACGAAAGAGATTGAGACTGTTGAGTTATTTGAAGTATTTCATGGAATGTTTTTTTTTGTTTTTTTTTGTACATCAACCGTCTGCTTCGGGGTGGTAATCATCAGGTATCAGACGTCAGGCATACCGATTTTTTTCTTCCTGTTGTTCCTGTTCGTGTATCTTAACCGAAGCAAATCTTTTTTACCCACGCCATTTGTCTCAATTTGTCAGCGTAGCTGTCCGCGGTATGGCATCGTTGATCAGTTGTGTAGTGTATGGCCATAAGAAACCAACGATGTCCCCGGGGAGACGTGTAGACGTGGGGATTTAGTAGTGGGAAAAACCGAGAGAGATGTATAATTTGAATTGCCAGCGAATCGAGCCGAACGAGCCAGGCGATAAAAAACCGTTGCAGCTTAATAAAATAAAATAAAAAACAAAAAACAAAAAAACAAAGCAACGAGCAAAAGATACCAAACTCCAAAAATCGAAAGGGAAACCTCAATCAGATTTGTGCGCCAAAGTGGCGAGGGGCAAAGAGGGACGGACACTGGCACATGTTACAATCCGAGCGATGATAAAAATAAACACAAACGCTTCTCGCTCGCTCGCTCTCAATCGAAAAAGGGGCTGCCTCCTAGTGGTTGGGATGAGATGGCTGCCTCGTTTTATGCACCACTTGGAAAATATAGGCTCGCTGGGATCGCTGGATGAGATGGGATGGGATGGGTTGGGATGGGGCTGCTATGTTGGATTGGGTTGGGTTGGGTTGGGTTGGGCGCTTCGGTTGTGTTCAAAGGCATGCGATGCAGGCCTCTGAGGGAATATCATGTCAGCTTTGATTACGTTTTGTCATGTTGACAATGTTGAAGTGTTGTCTGTGCAGTCATCGTTGTTGTTGTTGTTGTTGTTGCAGTTGTTGTTGTTGCAGTTGCAGTTGCAGTCGCCGTGTGGTTTTTTTTTCTCATATGTGTTCGCCTGCGATTGAGATTCTGGCCGGGTTCGCTTCGCGCTTCCCGTTAGCAATGACAATGAGACAAGCATATTTCATAGCAAATTATGCCGCTGACAAGCAAGCAGCAACCAACAACAACAGCAAGGATATTCATACATATATACTGCATACAAACAGGCCGCCAGACGACATGTCGCCTTTAAAATGTTGACAACCTGGCTACACAGAAAATAAAGCAATCCAAAAAATTGCAAAAGACGCACGAAAAGAATTCTCACCTACAAGTTATGAATATATATCGTCTAAAGTATTTCCATTTCAGCATTATTACGATATGCAATATTAACCTAGGAATGTATACGAAAAGGCAAAAAACATTTAATTACGGATCTGTTTTTTGAGTTTCAACAGAATTGGTCTACAATTTAATTTGCTTTTACTTTCACAAAGCGCTTAAAGTTAGTTCCTGAATACCTGTTGTTTGTTTCTTCCTGTGCAGCTCAGTCTTATTCGCAGCAGGCAACGAAGAGGAGAAAAGTAAAAGATGCACGCAAAGATGACTTCATGTCAGCCATTTGGATATGCAATGAGCACATTTCGCCCACATATGTCAGCTAGATATTATGCATGAGTTCCACTTACACACATACACACACACACACACGTACATAATTCAGATATCGAAAAACGTGCATATGTGTAAAGTGTATACTTAGCTATAACATCATAAATTTATAGCTCATTACAGTTAGAATCGATCATGAACGAGCTAAGAACTCAATATATCAGTCAAGGCGTACATATCTTAAGAGGTTTTTCGATATATTATATATATATAACATCATAAATTTATAGCTCATTACAGTTAGAATCGATCATGAACGAGCTAAGAACTCAATATATCAGTCAAGGCGTACATATCTTAAGAGGTTTTTCGATATATTATATATATATAACATCATAAATTTATAGCTCATTACAGTTAGAATCGATCATGAACGAGCTAAGAACTCAATATATCAGTCAAGGCGTACATATCTTAAGAGGTTTTTCGATATATTATATATATATAACATCATAAATTTATAGCTCATTACAGTTAGAATCGATCATGAACGAGCTAAGAACTCAATATATCAGTCAAGGCGTACATATCTTAAGAGGTTTTTCGATATATAGAAGCAACTGCGATTTTAGACACTCTAACTGTAGCCGTGAAAAGTAGATATCTATAGTCGAAATCTTTATTCTATTTCGTTGTATTTGTATATTCTTAACATTATTTCTTGGACATTTTTGTAGCAAAGAAAAATCAATTAGTGAAAAGTGGCTTTGCGCTTTGCGCTTTGCCTTTTATTGCTGTTTAAATGTCACAATTTGAGTTGAATTAATAGATCGTAAATGTGTGGCGTTTGTTGTTCTCGAATTGGTAGACAGCTGCCAGAAGATGTCGTCGGTCGGTCGAAAGCAAAAAATATATTTTATGTGCCGTGCCATTTGTTTATGACCTTAACCCCCCACCACTCCTCCCCTGATTGAAATAAAAATGCAAAATTTAATGTCTTCAAAAATCCATTAAACATCAAATTCCAGAAAAAGATTGTACGTTCACTTTACGATTGCACCATTTCCCAGGAATTCCAATTAAAAACAAAAGACTTTCCTTTTTCTTAATGGCTTTCGAATATGCATCTTCGCGTTGCAGGCAACCAGGGCGCCACCCTGGATTACCCACACAACAATCATAGTGGAGCGGGGCACTCGAGAAAGCCGCGACGCAATCGCACCACATTTAGCTCCGCCCAACTGACGGCCCTGGAGAAGGTCTTCGAGCGCACCCATTATCCCGATGCATTTGTCCGTGAGGAGCTGGCCACCAAGGTGCATTTGAGTGAGGCGCGTGTCCAGGTAAGCAAATCATGATATCGACAGGATATGTCCAATCTAATCCCACTCTAAGGTCTGGTTTCAGAATCGTCGAGCAAAGTTTCGACGCAACGAGCGCAGCGTTAGTATCGGACGTCCGATGCTGGAGACAACGACACAGACACAGTTGGTGGCAGCTCCGATACCCAATAATGTGCACAAGTATCAAAATTTGACACACGGTGCGCCACCTGGCGCCTACGCTCTGAACTTTGCACCACTTGAGCTACGCTCCTGCCAAAACTATACGAACTGTTATGCCGGTTTCGGAACGAATGCGAGCTCCTTCTTTGGGGCGACCAACTATTGTTATGCTAAGAACGCATATTCATCGCTTTGATTACAAAACAATACATATACATATATATATATATATATATATATATTGAAATGTATTTCAATTTAGCTAAATTGCATTATTATTATAGCTATTTACTAGAATGTATGGCAACTAAATTATACCTGATTAATATATTAATATATATTTTTACATAGACAACATTAACTACGATTTTTCGTTTATGATATCAAATTAAAGTTATTCTCATTTAAATACGACACCAAGCTAATTTGTTATTAATAATCTTGCATAATTTTCCTAGTTTTCAAGTTTTCAATTATTTTCTAAAATGTGCAAAACTGATTTAATTATGTATATGGGATGGGTGAATTAATTAAAAATTCATGTGTGCCCGCATATGTGTTAATTTGTATAATAAAACTTAATTAAAGTCGAAGGCAAACAAGCGAAAAAGTGTGTGCTGGAAAAGGAAGACAAGGAAAACTTTTTTGAAAGCCACAAAACCATCAAAGTACGTTAGAATTGTGGCCAACTTCTGTTGTTCGACACAATTAAAGAGACAGATTGCCATAGTGAAGGAACAAACTTGGACAAAGAATATTTCTTACCTGCGTAAATATGTTGTTGAATCAAAATTGAATACTTGGATTTTGTAAATTTTGTTGAGCAAACATTTTGAAAAGGGTTTAAAGTTACTCAAAGGCTTTCAAGGAGCCTATCTAATTTATCGTACGACAAAGCCAAGACACAACTCTCTGCATAAATCAGTATAAATATATAAATATGCTATAGAAGCAGCTGCTGCTTGTTAAGCACTCAAAGCAGCAATAAGGTGACATTCAGGGAATATCTTCTATACACACACACACACACACACATACACAGACGGAGCACTTGATAGACAAAAGGTTAACAAGTACCATGTAAAAGTTTAAATGCAAATAAAAATTCCTTTCTCAGCCAGCATGACAGGCTCTAAAAGCAAAAGGCAAAAGGCAAAACAAAAAAAAAAACAAAAAAAACACACAAAAAGCAAAAGAAATAAAATGCAAATTATTATAAGGAATGTAAGCGATATCTGCAACTAATTTGCATAAGGAGCACGCGAAAGGCATAAACTGAGAGAGTGAGATAGAGAATGTTTTCTTCTAACATTTTTACAATATTTTACAAAATTGCAATAACGAAAAAATGCGTTTTGTTCCCCTTTATATATATATATATGTTGCAGGACAGGACAAAATGGGACAGCAAATGAACTGCGGCACGACACTTACTGCCTGACATGCTACATGTTGCAAACACTTTGCACTATGCCAATAAGCAACAGAAAGGGAAGACAAATAGAGTAAGAGTTGGTGTTCGAGTTGAAAGTGTCAAATTAAATGTCGAGCCGGTAAAAAGGTCAAAGGACAAGCGACGTCCGTGTAAACGCACTTGACGACCATTTGTACACAGAGAAAAACTGTTAAGTAAATAAAAGTCATATATAGCAGCGGTGGGGGAACAGGGATAAATTACCCCCAATTGGGGGTAAAAATGTAACTTTTGAGAGTAAATAGAGATCCTTTTTTTTTTTATTATATATATATTATATATTGGGGTAATGATTAAAAAAGTTCCCTGAACGCTGATATATAGGCAAACATGATCGTTAAATCAATATTTGTAATATAGTTGATTACACTGAACATATTTTGGCTTTCTTTCTTTCGTTTAACTAACCCGATTTCGATGATCCATAAACTAAAATAAAGATTTCTCGCATATCGGGAACGTATGTACTTCAAGCAGTTTGCTGATCATTCCTACAATGAATATATATTTATCGAAGCACGCGCCCTTTTTACAGTTTTTGTTTAGCTCTAAATAATGATGTGATAATTGTGCGTCGGTTAAAAAGCAATTATTCAAACATATCAAAACACGAGATGAATGAGCCTCATATTACACACACACACACATACACAACCTAAACACATATGTTACACGGTATGACAACAAGGGCCACTTATGTTGCCATACCAGGCCTCTTGCCTGTCACATGAAAGACGATCCGAGGCGCAGCCGTAGCCCTCTTTGACATCTCCTACGCCAACTCACTGGGAGCTATTATGACAAGGGTGATGATGTAGAGACTGTTGAGATGAGATGTTGCATGTGCAGCACTGTCAAAATATGTCACAACGGAGTTCATAAGGTATACGAAAGATATATGTCGCTAGCTTTAAAGTATTTTTACATAAAAATATTAAAGTGAATTATTATTGAAAAAATACGTAGTATATTATATTAGTATTATATTTAATCCCATAAAAATTGCGATTATAAAAGGTTTTACTCTTTTTTCAACCATGTGTTAGAAATTTCAATCTGTTTTCTCTCTGTGTACTGAACAATCTGTCCAGAAATAATTAATTGTTTTAACAATTATAGAAAGGAAAAGAAAAATAAAGTCAAATAGTATATAAAATATACTATATTGTCATTAAAATATTCAGAATATATATATAATATTACATACTTTTATAATGTCTATGACGTTCTCAGACTTATGACCATTATTTTTTTATTTTATTATTCAGAATATATATATAATATTACATACTTTTATAATGTCTATGACGTTCTCAGACTTATGACCATTATTTTTTTATTTTATTATTCAGAATATATATATAATATTACATACTTGTATAATGTCTATGACGTTCTCAGACTTATGACCATTATTTTTTTATTTTATTATTCAGAATATATATATAATATTACATACTTTTATAATGACTATGACGTTCTCCGACTTATGACCATTATTTTTTTATTTTATTATTCAGAATATATATATAATATTACATACTTTTATAATGTCTATGACGTTCTCCGACTTATGACCATTATTTTTTTATTTTATTATTCAGAATATATATATAATATTACATACTTTTATAATGTCTATGACGTTCTCCGACTTATGACCATTATTTTTTTATTTTATTATTCAGAATATATATATAATATTACATACTTTTATAATGTCTATGACGTTCTCAGACTTATGACCATTATTTTTTTATTTTATTATTCAGAATATATATATAATATTACATACTTGTATAATGTCTATGACGTTCTCAGACTTATGACCATTATTTTTTTATTTTATTATTCAGAATATATATATAATATTACATACTTTTATAATGTCTATGACGTTCTCCGACTTATGACCATTATTTTTTTATTTTATTATTCCGAATATATATATAATATTACATACTTTTATAATGTCTATGACGTTCTCCGACTTATGACCATTATTTTGGACACCTAATGATTTACCAAACAAACAAAACACAGAAGATCTCCAAAAACAATATAATAACAATTCGAAACGCGTAGATTGATGAACAATTGTTTACAAATACGATTATCAATATATTTATTTTTACGTGTGACTACGTCGTATGGGAATGTGTTGAACAAAAAATAGGCACAGACAAAAAACAACAGTTGAATAAATTATAATTTGAATCGGTCAAACAAAGTGATTCCCAAAAAAAAAAAAGGCCTGCGAAAATTGTTAACCCCGAAACCGGTTTATTATTTTTGTAAAAAGAGGCCTCAATAAATTATATCGAAACATTTGACAACACACATATGGGATATCAGATCCAGTTATGTTTGAAGCCAGACCAGCTAAGATTTTGTATAAAATAGACAATTTTTATATTGGGCACGAACAGTTCAATATAGAACACATTGAAATCAAAAGCTAAAATGCGAGCTGTTATTGTTGTTGTTGCCGTTGTGATATTTGCGCTCTTCAGCCTGATGGAGGCATTGCCACATGGATATGGTGGCTATGGTGGATATGGTGGATATGATGGATATGGTGGATATGGTGGACATCGACATGGTGGCTATGGTGGCTATGGTGGCTATGGTGGACATCGACATGGTGGCTATGGTGGTGGCTTCCCAGGCGGCTTTAACAGCTATGGTGGCTATCCTGCCGGCGGCGGTTATAGCGGCTATCCTGGATATGGCGGCAGTTCGAGCGCTACGGCTACGGCTACGGCTTCAGCGACAGCTTCTGGCAACACCTTTGACTATGGCCGTTAAATTCGAATATATAAGTTAAGTTGCTAAATAAAGTTAATGCTAGAGTAAACAAAATTCGTGAGCAAGAGGGAGTGGTAAGGGAAACATTTTCGACTGTAGAAAGTGTGTTGGTTTTGCGGCAGTCTGGCACAAGTTTTTTCTCCCCTCTCTCCACTTGGCTGCTTTCTTTTGGGGTATTGGCATTGCAGCAAATTGCATCATAAGTTGGTGTTAAGTTTTGCACTTGAAAACAAAACAGTTGCTACATATGTGTGTGTTTGTGGATGCATTTGAAGCGGGGGAGAAAAAATCGTCAAAGTTTCAAATGAACTTTCACTTTGCACCCACAAACACATACACACACACATAACCCCTTTACACCACGAAAAGGTGAAACACATTACTAAAACCAAAAACGAAGGCGAACAACAACAAACCAACTACACCACAGAAGAGAGAGGATAAGTGAACACAGGCTGAAATGGTTGCGCCGTTATATTTGCTGCACTCCTTACACACAGCTTGGCTTGTTTGAGGCTGTGTGTGTGATTTTTGTTTTTCGCCAATGTCCAACAAACTGATAATAATATGCTTATATTGCTTAGATTCAAAAAACTCTATGATTTAATTAAATGTGTAAATACATATGCATATTAAACTACATTAAATGTAAAAACGTTTACTATTATTTGTGCTCGCAAAATACACTCACCTTATGCAGCAAGAACAGTTAATCCTCTCTTTGGTTTACTTTTCAATCAGCTCAGCAACAACAAATCACTATTTATTCACTTGCACTAAGCAAAAACAACACAACAACAATTTAAAGGAGAGAGATCATACTCTTCTTCTTTTTTCTTTATTTTTTCTACGACGCAACAACAAATTACATACGCACTTTTCAATCGCGCAAAAACAACAACACAACCATTTAAAAGAGAGAGAGAGATCATACTCTTCTTCTTTTTTCTTTATTTTTTCGACGACGCAACAACAAATTACATACGCACTTTGCAATCGCGCAAAAACCACTTAAAGAGCGGCTCAACATCGATTTTTGATAATTAAAACACTTTGCGTATCTTTGTTTTATAAAATTAACATAAATTATGTGTTAATTGTATTGTTCAAACGCAGTAATTATTATTTAAACTAGCGACGACACAGTTTTCAATTGATCTCCGTTATTAACCGCGCACCAGCAAACCACTAACTGAGCCATGGTGAAAATGTTTAAATTCTAATGAGAGCAGAGAGTCGGTAACTGTAATTATTTCTCTTGGTGCTTTGTTCTGATCGATTAACAGTTGCAGAACTGCTTATTAGAGTTGCAGTTTACAGGTAGGTAACTGTTACAAAACTGTTTTGCATGGCTGCAATTAATGAGTTGCTAAATTCTTTGTCTTTGATTCCGTTATACACATTTTTAGCTAGTTTGCTATGCAAAAATATTTTAGGATTACGATTTACGATATTGGTACGATTTTTAACAATGTGATAAAAAGCATTATTTAAATTAATATTTGAAGGCAACAACTCTGTCTAAGGACTGTTCTCTTGTTTTGGCACATGTTTTTTGTCAAAAATAAGTTTTAGATTTAAGATTTATGTTTGCTTTCCCTGTGCATCTCTACGTAGCTGTAGTTCAACGACTTTGCGGCATCATTAAAACTTTCGGCCAGTCATCTTTTATTGGACTGCCCAACAAAAGTTTTCGACTCGCATGCACAGAAACTCCCGGTTACGGCAGACGTATTGTTATTTGTGGACGAATAAGGACCACCAGGGCTTTGGCGCTTTGAATGCGACTCCCAGTGGTGCATTGATGAGCGCATCACCAGTGTTGCCACCATTCAAAATGTCGCTTCAATTCAGAATCTCTGCAGGTCGACCAGCATTGTGTGTATTCAAGTGAAGTCTGCGGCCTTTCACTAAAAATCAAAATACAATAACGCGTTTATGTTCTTTCGCCAATAAGAAATGCCGACTAGTGACGACTGCTGGCGCAATACGAAACTGCATAAGCAACACGAATAGAACACAAAAGAGTAAAAGACCAAGATATGACGAAACATTGCCATAATTCAAGCGTTTCATTCTATACTAGAAATTTCTTAAAGCTCGATTCTGATTCAAAACAAGTAATAAGGCTCTAGTCGAGAAATCCCGACTAGACTATACCCTGAACCCTATATTTTACGCATACAGTCAGTGCTTGCAAGTATGTGTGTGTGTGTGTGTGTGTACTACTCTATATCTCGAGTGTTTCTCAACCGATTTCAATAAAACAGATTGTCATTATTTAGTCTAATCTTTCAAACTGCATTAAAAAGTTTTCCAAATTCAAGATTTTGTTGTTATCGATCACATGTGTATATCGGAAACGGGAAGAGTTATCGTTCATACATACGGACGGGCGGACAGACGGACATGGCTATATCGACTGTTTATGCTGATCAAGAATATATATACTTTATGGGGTCGGAGATGCTTCCTTTTGCCTGTTACAAAACCATTATACCCTTTTAACCCATTTTCAATGGGTTCAGGGTATAAAAATAACAACAAAAAGTAGTTAGCAATTGTCTTTTGTTTTCAAGTTTTGTAAGCTGTACATTTTTACCCAAGTTGTAGTACAATCTTTTTTCTGAGTGTAACTCTGTTTCGACGCACGTCAAAGTCATCAATTGTGAGATGTTCCACAGATATATGTTGGTGTGTAAATACATACATATATATATATATATATATTTTTCAATTACAGCCAATGCAATGGGACGACAAGCAAAGGGTGGAGTTTGATGGGTGGCAAAGGGGGAGCAAAGGGGTTTCAGTCACACAAAACAGTTCGCCTAAAATATGTCAATCGAAATGTAAATCATTGCGTAATTTGCATTTTGAGCATTTGCTTCAATTCAATTGACGATGTTGACTTTGTTGTTGTTGTTGTTATTGTTGTTGCTGTTGTTGTTGTTGCTGCTGCTGCTGTTGCTGTTGTTTCAGTTTCTGTTGCTGGCAACACGTGAATTATGGCGGCAATTTTGACAATTGCCAAGCTCCGGGGCCACGCCTACAGCCCAACAACGCCTTGCATCCGGTACGTGTTTATCTCTCTCTCTCTCTATCACACACACACACACACACACACTGTCTCTCTAGCATTGTGTAACTTGTGGCCTCTCTTCACGTGCACACATAAATCTCGTTTGCCGTTTGTTATCCAACATAATTGTGTTGACATGTTGGATGCTAATTTAAATGGATTTTAACAGATTTTCAATCGTTTCCTATCTCACAAGTACACAAGCACGCACTCACACACACACACACACACACAAACACACTTGTGTTTAATCAGCTAAAACACACAAAAACAGCTGCTATTTGATTTTTGTCACAGAAATGCAACTCTGTTTTACAGTTGCAGATTTCGTCACTTTAAAATTTTCATGTGAAAGCTTTTCCTCTTATAATTAAGAACTTAAAAACAAAATATGTAAATATATTTTTCATGTAAACAAAGTTTTTGGAGCTAAAAACAAAAAAATAAAGCCATGATTTATTCTAACTGAATTATATTTATGCACCTGCGTCTCTAATGCTAAACCCATACAACTACACTATGTAAATAAATAATTGTTAAAGTTAGCATGTGTGTGTGTGTGTGTTTGTGTGTTGTGAAACTTTTCTCACGTACGCGTTGCTGAGCAGATGTGCATAAGCCAAAAAGTATGCAACAGCAAAACGTGATTTCGTTTTTAAATGTTTAACGCTTTTGATGCTGTCAAAGTGGTGGAAATTTATTTGCGATACGCATTCATTTGGAAATTATCGAGCAGAAAATATTTGGCTCCAGCAACGCCAGTGTTCTGATACCCTTTAGTCTATAATATAGAGGGTATCATAAAGTTGTTAATAAATTGGAAAATATTTTCAAAAACCTATTTCTTTTTTTTATAAAAATAAGTTTACTTTTCATAAAGTTAAAAATCTTGAATACAGGGTATCTAACAGTCGAGCTACATTTTCATGAAGTTCTTGCCTAGCAAAGAAGCAATAAATAAATAGTATATATACAGATATATATATATATATATATATATATGTATATATGAAAGTAAAACTAAAACGTGAGCGCACAATATAGCAAATAGCAATTTCTTAGTACGATTTTCGTTATTGCACAGAAAAACTATTAAAAAACGCTTATGGGATTGCAAATGGCAGATGGTGCATGTTGTTTCCCAATACTCAACTCCTTATATACTTAACCTAATGTGTTAAGGTGGGATAAGCATTAAATTTTCTATCTTTCGGAGAGTTTTGAATAATCGATCGTTGATATATTGAAATCCGCTCGTGATATTCCACAGGGCTAGAAAGTAACGTTAGGTAATAACGTCAGGAATATTCAGTACATGTCCACATAGAAAGCAACAAACAAAATACAAACAATCTGAGCTCCTTATACAACATTAAAACCGTAAACACACCCGATACACACAGATACAAAACTGTGCCAAATTTCATATAGAATAGATAATCCATAGTGGGTCAGAATCCTTTATACTTGATCCTTTCCGTTCAATCTCTAACAATACCATTTCAATAGTCGCTGTCGTTCCATCTTACTCGAACTACAATGATAGTGTCCTTTTATCACAACAATTAATATTTATGTACATTAGTAAACCTTTTACAAATTAGATCGCGACATTAATGCATTTTAATAACAATCTTGATTTAATTTTCATCAATACCTTCTCGGTCTGATCATCATCTGCAGGCGTTTCAATGAGGCTGTGTGCGTGGTAAACTCCAACCAATTGATGCCTTTGCCAAAGGTACTATCATTATACTTGCCCATCAGATTGCTGTCAAATATACAGAAACTATTAGTACAACTTCGTCACTCATTAATAACAAGTAAGAAGGCTCTAGTCGAGAAATCCCGACTAGTCACTGCTTGCAAGTATGTATGTTCCATATCTCCGGTGTTTCTCAACCGATTTCGATAAAACTTTCACAGATTGTCATTATTTAGTCTAATCTTTCAAACTGCATCAGAAAGTTTTCCAAATTCAAGATTTTGTTGTTATCGATCACATGTGTATATCGGAAACGGGAAGAGTTATCGAAAATTTGAATCAAACTTGTACTGCCTAGGGATTAGGCGAGCTAATGTTCCAAATCTGAAGTCTCCAGCTCTTATAGTCTCTGAGATCGACGCGTTCATACAGACGGACGGACGGACGGACAGACAGAAGGAGAGACGGACAGACGGAGAGACGGAGAGACGGACAGACAGACAGACGGACATGACTATATCGACTCGGCTGTTGATGCTGACAAAGAATATATATACTTTATGGGGTCGGAGATGCTTCCTTCTGCCTGTTACATACTTTTGCACAAAACCATTATACCCTTTTTACCCATTTTCAGGGTATAAAAACAGTAACATTACCTCGAATGGCAACTTGTGTACCACCATGCGCCCGTAAATTGTTCGGCACAGTTGCCTGCTATCTCATCATTGTCCCGATCCCTGGTTGAGAACATGTGATTCGCATGTCCACGCAACGAATCACCCGCATCTCCGTTGTATGTGCCCAATGTCGTCATTTTGTATGCTTCCTGTTCGCCAGCGATTGCAAATCGATCATATTTTGCATAGCGATGTGCGCCCTTGAAATCCTCCATGATGATGATGAGTTCCTGATCGACAGCTTTGGTCATACTATGCAGTTTATCGAGTCCAATAAAGAACTCGCCAAGCACATTGCCAAAACCCTGCTTGTAATCCTTCCAGAACAAAAAGAAATCCACACTGCCGTCCTCACGTCTCAACACAGTTGTCCAGCCGCCGCCCTGTTTCTCCTCATCACAACTAACGATAAACGGATGCAGACTGTAGCCGGGCACAAGGATCTGATAGACGCCAGTGCGACGAGTCAATGCTGCTGCCTCCGCACAACTTCCCGGAAACTGTTCGGGCTCCAAGCTTGTCAACTTATTGAACTTCTCAATAAGCTCATTGAGCAATGTACTCTGGCGAATCTGTTCAGATCTGTAAATTTGTTTGATCAGGGTTTGACTTCTAACTAAAATATTATTCGTATGCAAACCTTATCACCTCCAATTGTAGTTGCTGAAATTTGCTGTTGGCATCTTTGATTTGAAAATGTATTTCGGTTGTGTTGCCATATTTAACGGTTATGTTTCCCACTTTCTCATCCAGTCGAACACTTTCCCCAACACATGTGCTCACTGATAAACTAAGTAAGAATGTGGCACAAACTATTTTTAACAACATTCCATCAGCGCAGATCCCACAAAACTAAACATGCTGAGCAGCTTGAGAATATATCAGCATAAAAGCTTGGACGTCCAAGCTGTTAACCTGATAAGGAATACCAAAAATAGAATCCCCTGAAAGAGCACTCAATATAAACAGTTGAACCTTAGTATAGCGAATCTTAAAGGTGACGCAATAAAGACTTTGTTATAAAGAAAATTTATATAATGGAATTGCTTGAAAACTTGTAGGAAACATAAATGAACGATCCTTATAGGGAGAGCGTGAAAAAACGCTAGTTGAGAAATATTAGCTATAAGACATTTCGTTATATTTAGAGCAAAAACATTGGAAATGGAATTCGTTATGTGGAAAGATTCGATTTTCGAAATTTCGTTATATACAAGTTCTACTGTAAATACAAAGATTTTTCTTTTTCACTTTTGAACGCTTTCTTATCAGTTTTTTTATTCATAACCTTGACATATTTTTTTATTTTTTTATATTTAATTCACACGCTTTCCGATTCATCTTACTGGCCTAATCATCATTGTTACTTGTTTCAACGAGGCATTGTGTCCCGATAATGAATACCAGTTAATGCCTTTTCCATAGGTATTTTCATTATATTTGCCCATAAGATTACTGAAAAGTAAAAAATTATAATATACATATATTAAATTCTTTAAGCTTGATTACCTTGAGTGGCATTTCTGGTACCACCAGCCGCCTGTATACATCTCAGCACAATTCCCTTCATATACATCATTATCGCGATCCCGTGATGAGAACTTCATGCCTACATGTCCAAGAAAGGAGTCTCCAGCATCTCCCGAGTATTCACCCAATGTACGTAAAACATATAAATCCGTTTCATTACCGATCACAAATCGATCATATTTTGCGAATTTTTTTTCTCCCGCCACATACTCCATGACAATAAGCAGCTCCTGGTCCTGATTCGCGGTCATCTGATGCAATATATCCAGACCGATAAAGAACTCGCCATTCACATTGCCAAAGCCTTCTTTATAGTCTTGCCAATAGCGATAAAAGTTAACACTGCCATCCATACGTCGCAAAACAACTGTCCAGCCTCCGCCCTGAGTATCCTCATCACAGCTTACCAAAATTGGATAGATACTGTAAGCAGGCAGAAGGATCTGATAGACGCCACTGCGACGAGTCAATGCAGCCGCCTCCGCACATCTACTCGGAAACTGTTTGGATTGGGAAGTACTCAACATATACTTGTCCAACTTATCTGTAAGTTTTGCCAGCTCAACACTGTGCTCAACACTAAACAACAAAATAAGAGGTATATTGATGTATTTCAAGTTTCGATCAGTATCTCTTTATACCTACCGCATCGCCGCTATTTCGTTTTGCAATGTTTTACTGCAAACGTCTTTAAGGTGTAGTACAGTAAAATTTCCCACCTTTCCGAGGGTCTGCACACTATCCCCTTTGCACTGAGCCAAAGATATATTCACCAATAATATTGTGCAAATTATTTTGAGCAACATATTTGTTTTGGGGTACTTTTTGAGGTCCTTAATCTCTCAACACTGAACGAAATGCGCAACGAGCTGGTGAATTTATAGCAAAATTTTAGAGCTTATCAGCCGACATTATGCTCTTTGTAGCGTAACAATATCGCTAGCTTATCATTATCATTCGCAATCCGAACTCTGACCTGTCACCTTGCAAACTGTACTTTTTGGACAATCTGATTAATAAGTGGAGGGAATATGCAATTACAATGCAATTTGTCACCGCATTTAGAATTGTTAACAACAATAAACACTATTTGGGTCATCGATCTCAGATACTATAAAAGCTAGAGACTCCAGATTTGGAACATATTCTCGCCTAATCCCTAGGCAGTACAAGTTTGTTTCAAATTTTCGATAATTCTTCCCGTTTCCGATATACACATGTGATCGATTTGGAAAGCTTGGAGACATTAGACGAAATAATGACAATCTGTGAAAATTTTATTGAAATCGGTTGAGAAACACCGGAGATATGGAACATTGAACTATAGAAAGTATGCACTATCTATAAATTATAGGGTTCAGGGTATAGTCTAGTCGGCATATCTCGACTAGAGCCTTCCTAGTTGTTTTTATATTTGTTAAGAACATTGAACGTTACGCAAGATAGATAGTCCAAACTTAACACCCAGCTTGAAACACTGATAAGGAATACCAAAAAAATTGAATCCCCTGAAAGAGCAACCAATATAAACAGTTGAACCTTAGTATAGCGAATCTTAAAGGTGACGCAATAAAGACTTCGTTATTAAGAAAATGTATATAATGGAAATGCTTGAAAACTTGAAGGAGACATAAAAGAACGATCCTTATAGGGAGAGCGTGAAAAAACGCTAGTTGAGAAATATTAGCTATGGAAATTGAATTCGTTATGTGGAAAGCTTCGATTTACGAAATTTCGTTATAGACAAGTTCCACTGTAGGTACAAAGATTTTGTTTCTTTTTCAGTTTTGAACGCTTTCTTATCTGTTTTTTTTTATTCATCATTTTGAATTCATTTTTTTTATTTTTATACATTTCTCTGTATATTTAATTCACACGCCTTGTGATTCATCGTACTTTCCTGATCATCATTGTTGCTTTTTTCAACGAGGTTTCGTATCCTGTGAATGTTTCCCAGTTAATGCCTTTTCCACGGGTATTTTCATTATATTTTCCCAAAAGATTACTGAAAAGTAAAAATGTATAATATCCATATAATAGATTCTTTAAACTTAATTACCTTATGTGGCCTATTTTGTACCACCAGCCGCCTGTAAACTCCTCAGCACAATTGAGATCTTTATGAACATCATTATCGCGATCCCTTGATGAAAACTTCATGTCTTTATGGTAAGAAAAGGAGTCTCCAGCATCTCCCGAGTAGTAACCCAATGTACGCAAAATATATGAATCCGTTTCATTCCCAATCAGAAATCGATCATATTTTGCGAATTTCTTTTCACCCTTGATATTCTCCAAGACAAAGAGCAGCTCTTGGTCGTCATTCGCGGTCATCTCGTGCAATATATCCAGACCAATAAAGAACTCGCCTTTCACATTGCCAAAGCCTTGTTTATAGTCTTGCCAATCGCGAAAGAAATTAACACTGCCATCCATACGGTGCAAAACAACTGTCCAGCCTCCGCCCTGAGTATCCTCATCACAGCTTACCAAAATTGGATAGATACTGTAAGCAGGCAGAAGGATCTGATAGATGCCACTGCGATAAGTCAATAATGTTGCCTCCACACAACTACTCGGAAACTGTTTGGATTGTGAACTACTCAACATATACTTGTCAGACTTATCAGTAATTATATTTTCCAGCTCAACACTAAACAAAAAAATAAGAGGTATATTGATTTATTTCAAGTTTCGATCAGTATCTCTTTATACCTACCGCATCGCCGCTATTTCGTTTTGCAGTGACTTACTGAAATAGTCTTTAATTTCAGTATTACTCAACATATAGTTGTCAAACTTATTTGTAAGTTTTGCCAGCTCAACACTCTGCTCGACACTAAACAAAAAAATAAATGGTATATTGATGTATTACAAGTTTCGATTAGCATCTCTTTACACCTACCGCATCGCTGCCATTTCTTTCTCCAAGGATTGACTGCAGTAGTCTTTAATTTCAATATGTATTTCGGGTCTGTTCCCATAATTTATGGTAACATTACCCAACCTTCCAGGGCTCTGCATCCTCTCATCCTCTTTGGATTGAGCCAGCGCTTTGTTAACCAATAAAAGTGTGCAAAGTATTTTTACCAGCATAATTGTTTTGGCGTTTATGAGCTCCTTAATATTTCAACACTGAACGAAATGCACAACGAGCTGGTGAATTTATAGCAAAATTTTAGAGCTTATCAGCCGACATTATGCTCTTTGTAGCGTAACAATATCGCTAGCTTATCATTATCATTCGCAATCCGAACTCTGACCTGTCACCTTGCAAACTGTACTTTTTGGACAATCTGATTAATAAGTGGAGGGAATATGCAATTACAATGCAATTTGTCACCGCATTTAGAATTGTTAACAACAATAAACACTATTTGGGTCGTCGATCTCAGATACTATAAAAGCTAGAGACTCCAGATTTGGAACATATTCTCGCCTAATCCCTAGACAGTACAATTTTGTTTCAAATTTTCGATAATTCTTCCCGTTTCCGATATGCACATGTGATCGATAACAACAAAATCTAGAATTTGGAAAGCTTGGAGACATTAGACGAAATAATGACAATCTGTGAAAATTTTATTGAAATCGGTTGAGAAACACCGGAGATATGGAACATTGAACTATAGAAAGTATGCACTATCTATAAATTATAGGGTTCAGGGTATAGTCTAGTCGGCATATCTCGACTAGAGCCTTCCTAGCTGTTTTTATAATATTTGTTAAGAACATTGAACGTTACGCAAGATAGATAGTCCAAGCTTAACACCCAGCTTTAAAAACAGATAAGGAATACCAAAAAAAAAGAATCCCCTGAAAGAGCACTCAATATAAACAGTTGAACCTTAGTATAGCGAATCTTAAAGGTGACGCAATAAAGACTTCGTTATTAAGAAAATTTATATAATGGAATTGCTTGAAAACTTGTAGGAAACATAAATGAACGATCCTTATAGGGAGAGCGTGAAACAAACGCTAGTTGAGAAATATTAGCTATGGAAATTGAATTCGTTATGTGGAAAGATTGGATTTTCGAAATTTCGTTATATACAAGTTCTACTGTAAATACAAAGATTTTTCTTTTTCACTTTTGAACGCTTTCTTATCAGTTTTTTTATTCATCACCTTGACATATATTTTATTTTTATTTTTATATATTTCTTTGTGTGTATAACTCACACCCTTTCTGATTCATCTTACTGGCCTAATCATCATTGTTACTTTTTTCAACGAGGCTTTGTGTCCTGTGAATGTTTGCCAGTTAATGCCTTTTCCATGGGTATTGTCATTATATTTGCCCATAAGATTACTGAACAAAAAATAATAAAATTATTATATTAATATAATAAATTCCTTAAACTTGATTACCTAAGATGGCAACCCCTGTACCACCAGCCGCCTGTATACATATCAGCGCAATTGCGAACTTTATCCACATCATTATCGCGATCCCTTGATGAGAACCTCATGCCCAGATGTTCATGTAAGGAGTCACCAGCATCTCCCGAGTATTCACCCAATGTACGCAAAACATATAAATCCGTTTCATTCCCGATCACAAATCCATCATATTTTGCGAATTTTGTTACACCCGCCATACTCTCCAAGACAACGAGCAGCTCTTGGCCCTGATGCGTGGTCATCTCATGCAATATATCCAGACCGATAAAGAACTCGCCATTCACATTGCCAAAGCCTTCTTTATAGTCTTGCCAATAGCGATAAAAGTTAACACTGCCATCCATACGTCGCAAAACAACTGTCCAGCCTCCGCCCTGAGTATCCTCATCACAGCTTACCAAAATTGGATAGATACTGTAAGCAGGCAGAAGGATCTGATAGACGCCACTACGACGAGTCAATGCCGCCTCCAAACAACTACTCGGAAACTGTTTAGATTGGGAAGTACTCAACATATACTTGTCCAACTTATCAGTAAGTTTTGCCAGCTCAACACTGTGCTCAACACTAAACAACAAAATAAGAGGTATATTGATGTATTTCAAGTTTCGATCAGTATCTCTTTATACCTACCGCATCGCCTCAATTTCTTTCTGCAATGATTTACTGCAAAAGTCTTTAAGGTATAGTACAGTAAAATTTCCCACCTTTCCGAGGGTCTGCACATCATCCTCTTTGCACTGAGCCAGTGATATGTTCACCAATAATATTGTGTAAATTATTTTGAGCAACATATTTGTTGTGGGGTACTTTATGAGCTTCTTAATATCACAACACTGAACGAAATGCGCAACGAGCTGGTGAATTTATAGCAAAATTTGAAAGCTTATCAGCGGACATTATGCTCTTAATGTGTGGCGTAACATTATCGCTTTGGGGCTCCTTGGAGTACAGTCGTCTTTTAAGTTGTAGTGGTGAATATATTTTCATTATTACAGCATATATGGCGGGCGGGCACTTTCAAACAAGCAACGGTTAAAATATCGATATATCGATACATGTAACTTAACATTTCAATAACAGAAAGCAGCTGGTAATAGCGTACAAAAATGTTAAATTAATTGCAGATCATATGTGACCAAGCCTGTGGCGGGATTGCAGCAAATAAATCGTGTGGGAATATATTCAAAATAAAATAAGTTGAAGCATTATTTATTCATTATTTATTCAATGCAGAGATTACTACAGCGCACACGATTAATGGCTAGCTTTGGGCAAGTATTGAACCCGATGACGGGCCAAAACACATGGCAGGAACGCGACGAGAACTATGATTATCATCTGGAGGTGGCAAACGCTGGCTTCGGTGACATGCTCCACGATTGGGAGCGCAATCACAAGTACGATGCGGCATTGCGCAAAACAATCGCAACCATGCGCCAAGCGGGCAAAGAAGTACATGTCCTGGATATTGGCACCGGCACTGGCCTACTTGCAATGATGGCTCTCCGTGCTGGCGCAGATTCAGTTACTGCCTGTGAGGCATTTATGCCCATGGCAAATTGTGCGCAACGCATTCTCGCTGCCAATGGCGCCGCACAGGTGCGTTTAATCCGCAAACGCTCGACGGATATCCAAATGGGCGTAGATATGCCGCATCGGGCCAATTTGCTAGTGGCCGAGCTCCTGGACACGGAACTGATTGGCGAGGGTGCGATTGCCATATACAATCATGCACACAACGAACTGCTCACTGAGGATGCGCTGTGCATACCAGCGCGGGCCACCTGCTTTGCCCAAGTGGCGCAATCTTCGCTCGCCTCGCAATGGAACACTCTAAAGGTATTGCCCAATCTGGATGGCGATCTACTGCTACAGCCGCCGGCACAATTGCTAGAGTGCAGTGGCGAGGCGGCGCTTCACGATGTCCAGCTGTCACAGCTGCCGCCCGAATCCTTTCAAGCACTCACAGCACCAGCGCAAATCTTTCAATTTGACTTCCAAAGCAATCACCGACGTGAACCGGAGCGAGAGAATAAACTGCGTTTAGAGATCATCCAGCCGGGCCGAGTGGACCTAATCTTCTACTGGTGGCAAATCGAACTGGATGACGCCGGTGAGCAGCTGCTTAGCTGTGCACCCTACTGGGCACATCCCGAACTGCAGCAAATGCAGCAGCAGGCAAACAGCAAGCGACCGCTGGCCAACGTTGTGCCTTGGCGAGATCATTGGATGCAGGCCATTTATTACATACCCAAACCACTGCAGCTCCACACCGCCGGCGAGCAATTCTATCTGCGATGCTATCACGACGAGTACTCCCTGTGGTTCGATGCCCATCGAGCGGAGACCAACGATCAGCAGCAGCAGCCTGCTCGACGCCATTGCTGTACGTGTGACCTGCACATGACCTATACGCGCAATCGGATTGGTCAGCTCAACCAAGGCACGCGAAACAAGCGCTATCTAGCCTACCTGGAGCAGGCGGTGCTAGCCAAGCAGCCCGCCCATTTCTTGATCTTAGGCGATGGCTGTATGCTGGGACTAGCCAGCTCGGCTTTGGGCGCTGCCAGCGTGCGCTGTGTGGAACCGCATCGTTACTCGCGCCGCCTGCTCGAATCCGTGGCCAAGCACAATCAGCTCAAGAACGTTACGTTTGTGGAGAGCGTGCAGCAACTGGAACCGAACGAATTGGACATAGTAACACACATCTTTGCGGAACCATATTTCCTGAATTCCATACTGCCGTGGGATAACTTTTATTTTGGCACTTTGTTGCTGCAGCTGTTGGAGCAGCGACCGAGCGAGTCTGTGGAAATCTCACCCTGTGCTGCACGCATTTATGCTCTACCCGTTGAGTTTCTGGATCTGCACAAGATACGCACACCAGTTGGCAGCTGCGAGGGTTTCGATCTAAAGCTCTTCGACGAGATGGTTCAGGTAAGCTCGTAAAGCTAGGGGAAATGTTTTGGATTACCTTATATAAACTTTTGTTTTCTGTCTTTTGATAGCGCTCGGCGGAGCAGGCTCTAGCGGTGGTGGAGGCACAGCCTCTCTGGGAATATCCCTGCCGTGCCCTTGCACAGCCTCAGCTGCTGCTCAGCGTTAACTTTCTCAACTTTGGCGAGGATAAACAGCATCACGGCTGCATGGAGCTAACAGCGTTGGTACTTCAATAAACAATATCTGATCAGCTAGATAACGCTTCCTTACCTTTGCAGGCCTGGTGATTGCAATGGCATTGCCCTATGGGTGGACTGGCAATTGACAGCTAATGAGTGTCCCAGGTCAACTGTGAGCAGCGGACCCGTCCAGACCGTTGTGCCCGGCGAGTTTGTCAAGTGGGATATGTTTGTGCGGCAGGGTGTACACTTCACCGGTCACACCAAGGCGAGACAGCAGACGGAGGGTGGGAAGAGGCACTTGGATTGGAGCACCAGCTTCAAGCCACGATTGGGAGAGCTCAACTTTAATTTTTCGCTGCGTGCAAATAGCGAAAAAAGTGAATAAAAACGTGTTTTTATACCCTATATGGAAAATTATAGAAAATGGATAAAAAGGGTATAATGGTTTTGTGCACAAGTATGTCACAGGCAGAAGGAAGCATCTCCGATCCCATAAAGTATATATATTCTTGGTCAGCATCAACAGCCGAGTCGATATAGCCATGTCCGTTTGTCCGTCCGTCCGTCCGTATGTATGAACTTGTCGATCTCAGAGACTATAAGAGCTAGAGACTCCAGATTTGGTACATAAGCTCGCCTAGTCCCCGCGCAGTACAAGGTTGTTTTAGATTTTCGATAACTCTTCCCATTTCCGATATACACATGTAATCGATAACAACAAAATCTTGAATTTGGAAAACTTTTTGATGCAGTTTGAAAGATTAGACTAAATAATGACAATCTGTGAAAGTTTATTGAAATCGGTTGGGAAATATCGGAGATAGGGAATAATGAAGTTATGAAAGTACACGCACACTCACACATACTTGCAAGCAGTGACTGTACACTTAAAGTATAGGGTACAGGTTATAGTCTAGTCGGGATTTCTCGACTAGAGCCTTCTTACTTGTTTTTTTTTTTTTTAATCACAAAAATTTGGACATGTTAATAATTGGAATACATTGTGTGAACACCGACGAACTAGGATTAGGCCAATGGTATTTCGTCCTCCATGTGGGTGAGCACAATATTGCGATCCGTCTGGGCACTGGGCTTCGTCACCTTTAAGCCAAACTCGCCGCCCCTCAGACGCACACGCAAATCCAAAGCACGAATGTCCGTCATCAAGGAGTGCTGCTTGTTCTCCAGATCCACTTCGATCTTTTGCGCATGATCCGACAGCAGATTGAAGTTGGCCTTGGCATCATCGATTTTTTCTTTAAGGCAACGGCGTATCTCACGCAACTTCTCGACCTCACTGCACAGCTTGTCATGGGCATGATCCATACAGAGCTCCATTTCGCTGCGCTGCGCACGATTCTCGAGACGAGTCTCGGCCAGCTTCAGCGAATCCGATTTGTCACGCAAAGCATCCTCCAGCGTTTTGATCTCGCACACAGCATTCTCCATTTCGTCCTTCATCTTCAGCTTCTGCCATTCGAGCTCATTGCGTGCTCGCTGCGTCTCAAAGACACGCTTCCGTATGGTGTGCTCGGCACGATCCTGCTGCGCCTGCAACATATTGCGGGCCTTCTCGCGGCACACGAACAGCGCCTCTCGGATGGCCGACGTATCGGCCAGCTCGTTCTCGGCCATCAGCTTCATGGTCTTCACATGTGCCAGCCAGGCCTCATAGGAGCAGGCGCTGCAATCATTTCGATTAAAACTTAACGTGTGATGAACGATGGAAGGTCTTACCCTTTGGGATTACGCATGGGATCCGGCTTGTAGGATAGCGTGGCTGAATTTCGATCTAGCGCCAATTGCACCGTATCCAAATCCATTGCCTCCACTTTGTTCTCCAGCTCCATGCCGATCTTATAGCGCACTTCCTCGAGACGCGTCAACTTCTCCCAAGCCTTCTGGCAACGATCAGCCAATAATTGTTGATTATTCTCCAATATGGTCAACTCATTCTTGATCTCCTTGTCGGGCTCATCGTACGTCATCTCGGAACCCAAACGACTATCACGCATCGTTAGCACCTCACTAATCACCGTAATGGGAGCAGACAGCGCATCCACCTCTCGTTCCGTCAATGCCTTTTCCTCCTCCAGCAATTTAATCTCACCCTGGATGCGATCAAACGTCTTGGAGATGACCTCACGCCAGGTATTCAACTCCGTTATGCTGCACAAGTAAATCTTCTATTCAGGATAACACTTGGACTCATTGCAACTCACCGATCGTTCAGCGCCTCATTGGTCTCCACATTCGCCCAATCTGCCTCGATGCGCGTCTCGTTTCGCAGCGTTCGGGCGGAATGGCGTAGTTCAAACGCATCAGCACGACGTGCATCTGCCACACTACGCAGTCGACCCACTCGAGCGTTCCAGTCCGCAAGGGAGATGTGCTGCAGTGGCTTCTCCATGGTCACCACCGAATGAAAAGCCATCTTGAATATACTAAATCAACTTTCTATAAAGTTTGTAAGGAAAAACAAAATATTTCTTTTTTGCTATTTTTTTTTTCACGGAATTTGTGTTCTTAACAATAATAACTCAGAACGGACACTAATAGAATTTTATCTCTATTTAGTTAGTCTAAACTGTTTTTTTTTGCTAAGGTTACTAGGATCACCAAGGACACCGAAGCTTGCATAACAATTAGGAAATAAAAGTTTGTCATTGATTATTATACGCTGAACCCATTGAAAATGGATAAAAAGGGTATAATGGTTTTGTGCTAAAGTATGTAACAGGCAGAAGGAAGCATCTCCGATCCCATAAAGTATATATATTCTTGATCAGCATCAACAGCCGAGTCGATATAGCCATGTCCGTTGATCGATCTCAGAGACTATAAGAGTTAGAGACGCCAGATTTGGTACATAAGCTCGCCTAATCCCTAGGCAGTAAAAGCTTGTTTCAAATTTTCGATAACTCTTCCCGTTTGCGATGTACACATGTGATCGATAACAACAAAATCTTGAAATCTTGGAAACTTTTCATGCAGTTTGAAAGATTAGACTAAATTATGACAATCTGTGTTTTTTTTTATTGAAATCGGTTGAGAAACACTGGAGATATGGAGTATTGAAATTAAGAAGGTGTGCACTATCTACAAAGTATAGGGTTCAGGGTATAGTCTAGTCGGGATTTCTCGACTAGAGCCTTCTTATTTGTTTTTTTTTTACGTTTATGTACTATTAGGAATATTTTCGCTTAAATTCCATTTCGCCGTGCCACAGATAACGATATTCAATTAAAATGGATATGCTAAAGATATTCTTTCAATATCTGATAAATATTTTACTGTTTATTGAGAAAGTGTAAAAAGTTGGGTGTCCATGATTAATACCCGTAGGAGAAATTTCCAAGTAATGGAAATAAAGGTATACAAAATATTAACCTAAAAATATATATAAATATATATATATATATCAATGACCACTTTGTTGGTTACATCCTTCTTATAAAATGTTGTTAGGTCTTTGGAATAAGTCCACTCGTATTGGTTATAACGATATTGTAATCGGTCTGAGCATTAGGATTATCGGCATTATGTCCATTATCATCTTCCTTAAGGCCTTCGCGCAATTCCAATGCTCGTTTGTCCGTCATCAGTGCGTGGCGCTTTTTCTCCAGATCCACATTGATCTTTTTCGCAAGTTCCGTTATCAAATTGAAATTGGCTTTGGAATCGTCGAGTTTGTGTTGAATAGTGCGACGAATGTCGCATAGCTTGTCCACCTCCTGGGTGAGCATGCTGTATACATAGTCCGAGCACAATTCGGATTTGCGTCGGTCCGCACGATTCTCCATCCGTGTCTCGGCCAGTTTTAGAGAGACCGCTGTCTCATCAAATGTATCCTCGAGCGTTTTTATCTCACACACGGAATTCTCCATTTCAGCCTTTAACTTGGCTGCCTGCCACTCGAGTTCGTTGTGTGCCCGCTGGGTCTCAAAGATGCGCTTCCTTATGGTGTAGTCAGTGCGATCCTGTTGTGCGTGCAGTATGCTTCGAGCCTTCTCACGGCACACGAACAGCGATTCTCTAAGGGCAACCGTATCAGCCAGCTCATTCTCAGCCATTTGCTTAGTAGACTTTGTGTGCTCCAGCCACAATTCGTAAGAGCTGCAAATATGTTAAATGTTCGTAATTCAATGCAGGATTTATTAAATACAAGATTGCCATACTCTTTGGGCGCACGCATTGGATCCATCTTGTAGGATATATGTGACGAATTGCCATCGAGTGCACGTTGTTGACTCTCCAGTTGCACTGTGCCCACTTTGTTTTCAATTTCCATAATAATCTTTAAGCGCACAGCTTCGAGGCGCGTTAACTTAGTGTACGCCTTTTGGCAACGATCTGATAATTGTTTCTGATTATTCTCCACTATGGTCAACTCATTCTTGATCTCCTTGTCGGGCTCATCGTAGGTCATCTCAGAGCCCAAACGACTATCACGCATGGTTAGCACCTCACTAATCACCGCAATGGGAGCAGACAACGCATCCACCTCCCGTTCCGTCAATGCCTTTTCCTCCTCCAGTGATTTAATCTCATTCTCAATGCGCTCAAAGGTCTTGGACATGATCTCACGCCAGCTATTCAGCTCTATAATGCTGATATATATATATATAGAAATGCATATGTTACTGAAGGAACTAACTAAGGATTAATATATCTCACCGATAATCTAGCGCTTCATTTGTCTCATAGTTGGCCCAGGCGCTCTCGATGCGCATCTCATTGCGCAGCATCCGCGATGAATTGCGTAGAGCCAAGGTATCCGAGTAACGGGCATTGGCCACATTCCGCAAACGATCCACACGAGCATTCCAGTCACTTATGGAGATGTGTTGCAGAGGTTTCTCCATTGTTGCTACCGAATCGAAAGGCATTTTGATTAATCCTTGTGTAATATTTTCGATATATATATTTTGTATATGAGTGTGTTTTGCACTTGTGTCGAGTTTATATAAAGTTTTCTGAATAACTTTTCTAGGGGAAAGCAAGTTTGTTTATGCATGGACTACTAGAACGGCAATAAGTTTTGCTTTAAGGACAATGTTCCCATAGTAAGCTGGTTGCTAAGTTGGTTGCTTGGATGGAATAGTGAACTCTCTATTACTTAATTTCTTCTTTTTTTTTATTTATTACACATGTGTAAAGAGTGTAGGAGATACGTTGTATATAATTGGAAAACGTACAATTTGTTTCACATTTTCTGCATTAATTCTTTTCGACAATATCCTGTGTGTGTGTTAGCTCAATATTGCGATCAGTCTGAGCAAATACATTCTCACGCTGAGTGCCTGTTTCCTTATCCTTTAAAGCCTTTCGCAGCTCTAACAATTGTTTGTCCAACAAGAGAGTGTGGTTTTTCTTTTCCAAATCAGCATCGATCTTTTGACAATGATTCGAAAGTAAATTCAAATTGCCCTTGGACTCATCGAGCTTGTCGATGAGACAGCGGCGTATTTCGCGTAACTTTTCCACCTCCAAGCATAGCTCAAAGTGTGCCGTGTCTAGGCACAGTTCGGTTGGGCAACGTTGACTACGATTCTCTAGCCTCGTCTCGGCTAGCTTAAGGGCAGATGTCTTGATTTGCAAATCATCCTCCATCGATTGAATTTCGCACGTTAGATCCTTGATGTCCTCCCTCATCCGGACACGCTGCCATTCCAGCTCATTGTATACCTGTTGTGTGTCAAAGATGCGCCGCCGTACATAGGCCTCCGTACGCCCTTCCTGCGCTAACAGCATGCCTCGCGCCTTCTCACGACACACGAATAGTGCTTCCCGTATGGCAACAGTATCCATTAGCTCACTCTCTGCTAGTTGCTTCATATTTTTCGTGTGCTCCAGCCAATTCTCGTATGATCTAAAACTACAGACAGACTTAGCATTGGATTTGCGAGAGAGATCTGTTTGACTTACCCTTTGGGATTACGCAGGGGTTCCAACTTGTATGATATTTCGGGCGAATTGAGATCGAGCGCACGCTGCTTACTATCTATATTGAGTGTCTCCGTTTTGTTTTCGAGCTCTTGCTGGATCTTATACCGCACGACTTCAAGACGCGACAACTTCTCCCATGCTCTCTGCATACGAAGTGCCAGCATTTTCTGATTATTCTCCAACACATACAGTTCATTCTTGATCTCGGTTCCTAGCCTATCGTGTGTCATCTCTGATTCGACGCGAGAATCGCGATTGAACAGCATCTCTCTTATTAAGTTTATGGGTCCTGCCTCCCAGTCCAGCTCTATTTCGGTTGCAGTGCGCTCTTCCTGTAGCAAACGAATTTCGTTGTTTAGTCGCTCAAATGCTTGGCTAACAATCTGACGCCATCTGTTCACCTCGAGTATGCTGCAAACAAAAAACCCACCACATGGTAGTAGTAGTGTAGCGTAACGGTAAAAACACTTACCGTCCATCGAGCGCCTCAATTGATGCGTAATTCGCCCAGGCGCCCTCGATCCGCGTCTCATTGCGCAGCATGCGGGATGTATTTTTTATGGCAAAGGCATCTTTGCGACGTGCATCTGCCACATTGCGGAGACGACCAATTCGGGCATTCCAATCGTCAAGCGAGAGATGCTGTATCGGCTTCTCTGCGGTGGATGTGAAATGAAATGCCATTTTAGTTTGTGTTCTTTTTTTTAAATATATTTTAGTATTTGTTGTTGTCGTTGCTGTGTGTTGTGTTTGATTGATGTTTATTTTGTTTCGTTTTTAATAGTTTACATTTGGGAACCTACTATATTTTTAGTCTTTTAGCCTGAGTCTGAGCGCGGGGCTCATTAGCGCCATCTTTTGGCAACAAAATCCAAATATGTGCAATGAAAACTATCGACGTATTTGCGTGAGCTCAAACAGACGTTTCTTATCGATATACAAAGTTTTTTCGTGCGATAGTTGTGAAAAAAATATATTTACCATTACAAGTTGCTGCTGCTGTTTACATCGATGTATTTGCGTGAGCTGAAACAGATGTTTCTTATCGATAGATAAAGATTTTTTTCTTCGTGCGATAGTTAGTAAAAAAATATATTTACCATCACAAGTTGCTGCTGCTGTTTACATCGATGTATTTGCGTGAGCTGAAACAGATGTTTCTTATCGATAGATAAAGATTTTTTTCTTCGTGCGATAGTTATGAAAAAAATATATTTACCATCACAAGTTGCTGCTGCTGTTTACAGTTTTTTGTAGCCAGGAAATTGCATTACAAAAAAAGAACATTGCTCGAACAAGAAGTGTGCGTAGCAAATTGGCTGTTTGTGTTAAAAGTCAATAACAATTAAAATTGATTGTGCATTGCGCAGTGCGGGCGCACGGCAGTGCTTGAGCACGCTCTGACAGCTGCCGTTTAAGGTGAAGGACAACAACCGAAGGCAAGGACAATAGGGAAAAATATCAAACGTACACACACAATGGCCACCTGCAATCGCATTCTAAATGATAATTGTGACATTGAGACAACAACAACAACAACAACATGCCCTCCAGTCACCACCATAAGCCTCAATGTGCTGCCCGACGAGATACTGGAATTCATATTCACCTATTTGCCACCCTATGGAGATCTGGAGCACTGCAGCCTTGTCTGCAAACGCTGGCAATTAATTGTCAAGAGTAAGTATCTCTCTCTCTCTCTCTCTCTCTGTGTCTGTTGAAGTACTTGCAGTTAATGCGTATCTTCTTTGCAGATCTTGTGCGGCGCTCGCAACTGAATCTGGAGAAGGGTTTGGCCGACTTTCGGCTACGCTGGGAAGTGTATTCACAGCAAATGGCAGCCGCCTTAGAGGCAACCAGACCAAACAATCCATTGGGCGTGCCCAAGACCATTATAGCAGGACGCTTTGCGCACTCAACGGTGCGTCTGGGTAATTCGATGTATGTGTTTGGCGGTGGCTCCTCATCCAATACAACATTCAACGATCTGTGGCGCTTCGATTTGACGCACATGCGCTGGTCACGTCCACTGGCAACTGGCACATATCCATCGCCCAAGGGCAGCGCCTCGATGGTGGCCTGGCGCGATATGCTTGTGCTATTTGGTGGCTGGCGCTATCCATCATTGCATCCGCCGTATCAGCCATGGTGTTTGTTTGACGAACTGCACTACTACGATCCGGCCAAGGATCGTTGGCTATCACGCAATACGATGCCCTGTCCGCCGGCCATGGCTGGACACTCGGCGAGCGTGCATGGCAATCGAATGATTGTCTTTGGCGGCTATCAAATTAAGGATGATCTCAATGTCAATTCCAATGATACGTGGGTGCTGGATCTGGTGGAGCAGCGCTGGTGGCAGCCACTGTTCGTCGGCAATACGCGTCCAGCGCCACGTTACGGACAAATTCAGGTGGAACTGGATAAGCATCATTTGCTCATTGTTGGCGGCTGCGGTGGCGCCAATCGTGTCTACACGGACGCCTGGCTGCTGGACATGAGGCGCGATGCTTGGTCCTGGAAACAGGTCACTGTGCGCAACAAGAACTTTGGCGCCGTTCAAATGTGGTGCAATCCCGGCTGCCGTGTCAACAATTACCTGGTCGTGGTCGGTCCCTCGCCCAAATTTCCGCTCGACTTTCAAATCATGAAACAGAGCCGCGTCCCAGCTGTGGGTGGCAGCGCCCTGCGATACGCTGGTCTTGGCCAGGCGCCAGCTCCACCGCCGCCGTTGCCATTGGCCGCACAGCGTGTGCCGTTTCCGGACCGCAGGCTAGGCGCTGGCAATCCCGATCATCATCAGCAGCGTGGCGGTTTGAGATTGGGCGCTCCATTGGCGCCACAGGAACGGTACCTGGCCAATCGACGGGCCATCCTGAATCAGCATATGCAGCAGGCCCAGCAATTCATGCACAACAATAATGTTAACAACAATAATAATAACAACAACAACAACAACAATTATCAGCCACGCTCGGGCAGCCTCAGTGATTTGCATTCACCTCCAATTGCAGCTGCAGCGCCAGCTCCAGTTGCACCTGCCCCAGCAGCAGCAGATGGTGATGCAGATGCCGCACAACGTTTGCAACGAAATCTGGCACTTCGTTGTCGCGACAATGAACCGCTGCTGCCCAAACGCTTTGACGAACACTACGAGGTGAGTACAAAGGTATCGTGGTGGAATTATAATCAATGCTGACATACTCAACATGCCAGCTCTCTTTTGTCAGTATGCACTGGAAATTCCAGCGAGCAGCAGCCACTCACGTTACGGAATTTATGCTCTCGCTGAAATTTCAACACCGCTTCATATGTCACCTTGTGTTTAATTTCACCATGCTAAGTTGGCTCATTAATATTTATTCGTTTTAATATGTTTAGGATCCTTTTCGCATGGCCGCTTTTAATGTGCCTGGACGTTCGCGTAGTGCATCGCGCGATCACAGCGAACGCATACGTCGCATGGAGGAGAAAATGAATGCCATACGTAATTCGCGACGCAGTGCACCAGCCGCTAACGTTGAGCCGCAAACGTTGCGCGCCCCCTTGCCCAAGCGACTGCGCTGCAATGTCCAATCGCTGTTCGTTTGCGACATCTCCAGCCTGCTGCGCAACGATGCAAACTGTGAACCGGGTCTCGATTGGGTGGAATATAAAAATTTTGGTGTTTTAAACGGTGCACCTGATCGGCTAATCTTGTCCAGCCTGATAGCGGGCAATGGGGAGTTGATTCTATTTGGTGGCGTTCACAAGGAGACCTTGACGGACATCACGCATCATGTGTCCAATTCCATACACTTTCTAAGTGTACCACGTGATATTATCTAAGTGCAGGGCATGCACATACACATGCATACACATATACATATACATATACATATTTTCCACTGTAAGCCTAAGTTATTTGCTCTTTACTTCCCATACAAAAACACTTCGCTGCAATCTTTTAAAAATGAGTAGTCTTTAAATTTGAGTTAACATGTAAAATATTATAATAATAATTATTATTTGCGCGCATGAAAATTAAATGAAGTGAAACATTGTACAAGATCAAACGCATACATACTACATATACATACATACATACATAATTATTCATGCCTTTGTACAGGTGCTTCAAATATAACAGAGCAAAAAAAAAACGAGAGAAAGAGAGACATTGGTGTGAGAGAGAGAAGGGTCCATCCAGCCTTTACCAGTTTTGTAAAGCAACAATGCCAAAGCACATCTGCCATCGGCAGAAAATGAAGAAGATAAGAAGAATGATTACAACTGTTATGCAAGTCGCACCTGCGTTACTCTAACATTACCTGTATTAAGGTTTATTACAAAAATGTGCTTATATCAATTTATTAAATTGTTCGAACAAGTGTTTAAATAAGCTTAAAAAAATGAAAATGTTCTTAAAAACTACAGCTTGCAATTTTTTATGCATTTTAAATTCTTGAAAACATTAATTAATAGTTGTAATTTGTCTTTTTGCGCACTTTTCGAAATATGAATAGTAATTTTTATGAATGATTCAATTAAACATACTTTGCCATAAATTCAATATGCCTCACTTGATGTAGAGAATGTTTTTATTTTATATGAGTTACAGAAATAACTTTGGCTGCCGAAGAGGCTATAAAAGGGTTCAAGGCTGCGTTGATCATAGCTAGCAAAAAATAAAAAATAAAACGAAGCTTAATTTGTAATCTTAACTTCGATGCTGCCGAACAGAGGCGAATTCCCCTCGTTTTATGATTGTGGTGAGATTTAGTTTAAAACGAACTGACAAAAACTATTGATATGAAAGAACTCTTCCAATTTGCTCAGCTGTCAACTGAGCGCTGCTTAAGCAAAAATGGGGATCTGAGAGCAGCCAAATAAAGAGCATGATTGAGTAAAAAATTCTGAGAGCACATGTTTGAATTATGCAAAAGAGAGTTGTGCTGTATATTTCCACCACGATGGAGAGCAGCGCCGCTTCCAGAGAACGCTTCTCGTGAGCAGCGTGCTAATGATAAAAGGTAAAGAGCAGCATTTGTGCTCTTCAAGCAATTAGTTGAAGTCGGCGCGTCGCGCTGAACGGTTCGTACGTTCGTTTGATCTCTAAATGAGATCGTTTGCCATATATAGCATTAGCAGCTGATGAAATCGGTCAAGTTCAGCTCCATGTGCAGCATAGAATACTGAGCACAGCAAGACTTAAAAACAACAACAACCTCTCGCTTAATATGAAAAGCAAAAGTTCTGTAACATTGTGAATACACTTATAAATACTCAAAAACTCTTTGTCACAGTGCCAAATATTGTGCGCAGAGCAAAGGTGTGATTCTAATACATACATATACATATGTATAAAGACTCAACGAAATGAACACAAAAAATTAAGATTAACAACAGCAACAACAATAAGAAGAACTTGCTTATGTAAAGTATCAAAGTATTACTAATTACGAGTCACGATTAACAATCGACTTCCAGAAAATAATAACAAACAAACAATCTGCGCAGCAGTTTTTGCAAAAAAAAAAACAGTAATAATAATAAAAGGTAAATATATTGTAGCCGCAGCAAAAGATTCAACAGAATTCCGAAGCCAAGGCTCTCTAATCATCTACCCTACAAATGCCCGAGCATATTAGTGATCAATTCCAGTTGCCATTGCCCTAGCAATGTCAATACCTTTAACCGGTTATTTATTTCCTTCCCCCCCCACCATCCAACAGGCGCGAAATATAACTAATGAGAGTCACTCAAACACACACACACACACACACACAGTAATGGACGCGACATTAGCCGGCATTAGAGTAAAAATAAAAAAACAGTAAAGTTTCATAGTATTCGTGTAGTATATGTTATTGATAAACAGAATGAATGCCAATACCAATACACATATGTATATGCATGTGTATGTATGTATCGGCTAGCGTCATTAACATTGAGCATTAAGCAATTGAAATAGGTTTAAGATTTCTTATCAACAGCACAGATAAGGAATCTGGAATTAATTATTGTGTATAGTATTAAATTTAATGCTCATTATCTAACATTTTATGTAATTATTATTTTTTTTTATTTTATTTTTTTATTATTACTTTTTGGAAAAAGGGTATTAACGCTTCGGTATTGCTACATTATGCTAAATAAGGGAAAGGCAGAACCGAAAAAAAGTTTCTAAAAATTCGCTTAATGATTGATGCTGGGCTAAATACCTAAGGAACTGGTTTTCTATTAGTTTCTCCGTCTCATTATACCCTGAACCCATTGAAAATGGGTAAAAAGGGTATAATGGTTTTGTGCAAAAGTATGTAACAGGCAGAAGGAAGCATCTGCGACCCCATAAAGTATATATATTCTTGATCAGCATCAACAGCCGAGTCGATAAAGTTTCGATAACTATTCCGGTTTTCGATATACACATGTTATCGATAACAACAAAATCTTGAATTTGGAAAACTTTTTGATGCAGTTTGAAAGATTAGACTAAATAATGACAATCTGTGAAAATTGTATTGAAATCGGTTGAGAAACACTGGAGATATGGAGTATTGAAGTTAAGTCAAGTATGCACTGTACGCATACACACACCCCCACATACACATACTACATATATGGTTTAGGGTATCGTCTAGTCGGGATTTCTCGACTAAAGCCTTCTTACTTGTTTTCTGTTTCTTTATTGCGCACTTTGTTGTTTTTGCAGATGAGTGCGGCATTTGCCTTGGAATTGGCCGTTGCCCATCGTCAGGAGCAGGCCAATGTGGGCACATTGCTGGGCCGAAGATATGCCGAGCTGTTGCACGGCGAGAAGTACACGGATTGTGTGTTCCATGTGTGCGAGGAGCTGCTAAAGGGACACAAACTGATCCTGAGCGCCGCCAGTCCCGTCTTTGAGGCAATGTTCTACGGACCGTTGCAGGAACTGGAGCCGGAGCCGGCGATCGAGATTCATGACATAAGTGCGCCGATCTTCAAGATCCTGCTGGAGTACATCTACAGTGGCAGCGTCAACTATGAGCACATGCAGCTGGAGGCATGCATTGAGTTGTACTATGCGGCGGAGAAGTATCTGCTGGAGCAGCTCATTGCCGACTCCCTGTTGGCCATAACGCGCAAGTTGCGCTTCTCGAACGTCCTGCCGGCACTCGAGCTGAGCGTGTGCATGGGCCTGGACAGTCTGCTGGATGTGTGCATGTCGTTCTTTATGCGCTGCTGTGTGAACAATGATCAGTATATGAACTATCTGAAGGAGCACTATGTGCACGTGTCCAAGGAGTGTGTCAAGTCGATTATAGCCGCCTGCAAGGAACCGCACAAGCTGCTGCTCTGGTATGTGTACGAGTGGACGCAGCAGGAGTGCGATGATGTTGGCCTCGGCGATGCCTCCACCTGGACGGTGACCAGCCAGGACGATAGTTCTGGGATCAGGGATCTGGCGCCGGTTCCAGTGCCTGTCACACTCGTCGAACGTTGCTATTACAAGGCCTGTCGTCCGTTTAACCTGGACGCCGAATCGCATACTTGGCGACTGGGCTTGAAGTGTTCACGTTTCATCTCTGTGCTGGGTCTGGTGTTGAACAGTCGCCTTGCCCCAAATCTCACATGCCACAGTGGTTACGTGCCGCAGGAGTATCGCGAATCATTGTGTCTCGATCTGTATACGGAGGATGGGCGCGATGGCGCACCCGTGTGGACGCACTGCATCCAAAACCAGACAACTAAATACAATTGTGATCTCCAACTGAGCTGGAGTCGTGAGAAAGCTTGTGTCCTTACCCCGGAGGTGAACTATGTGCTTCAGCTACGCTGGGATAGCAATTCCTATGGCGCCGAATATCCTTGCAGCCTTCAATCCTGCCTGGTCGATGGCATTCGGTTCATTGATGGCGATAACTTTAGCGGCAGCTTGGTCAAGGGACTTCGCTACGTGAACCTAGTTTAGTTTTTGTGATTAAATTTATAATATTAATCTTCGTATGTGTGTGTGTGTGTATTTATTGCCTTAAGTTTATATACGACGAGCGTTCAAGTTCAATAAACTGAATTTTTTCGTTAAACACCTAAAACAACAACAAACAGAAAGCCGGTTTCCAATCGTCAGCTGATTTTATTGCTAAACGCACGTGTGTAAATAAAACAACAACAAATGAGCTTACATGATTTACGATTAAATGTTTATAGAATCATTTTCCAGTTCTCACTGTTTCACTAGTTCTTGTTTATGGCATGTGCTTAAGAAAACGATCTTAACGGACAACATAATATTTGAATACCACTATTTAGAGTTTCACAAACTTTTTGTTTGCTGGGTTATGCACACAAATTGTTTTTTTGCCATTCACAATGGGTGCCAAGAAAACTTATCGATTAGTCACGTGCTCATCACTAGCAATGCTGCAGCGCTTTTATGATGCGGAGAAAAAAACAAAAATAGAAAACACAACATGACAATTTTGTATAAAGTGGAAAGCCGTCGCGAATTTGGCAATGGCAAGGACAGCAGCGTATTCCCGCACAAGGTGGTACTCTGCGCTGTCTCCTCGCGCAACATAATCGCATTCAGCGCCCTGCAGAGCCTCACCACGCACGTCTACGTTTGCGATATTGTGACGCCCTGGCAATATTTTAAAGTGTGCAACTCGAAGTCACTAATCAATGTACTGGAGTGGAGTGCCAATGGGGAGCAACTGCTGCTCGGCTATATTGGCGGACGTGTGGAGATCTGGCAGCCCAAGGAGCATGCACTCAACGTCTGGCAACTCCACTATTTCGCCAACATACCCAGCGAGGATATCATTCAGGCCAAATTCTTTCACAACGGCAAGGGAGTTGTCTTCAACACACAGAAAAAGGATCATATCTACTATGCGGAGAAGTTTGAGCGTCTCGAACAGCGGCCGACTTTGATCGGTTTTGGTGGCGTCGCCACCGAAGGCTGCATTCTGCTCACCTCCTCTGGTCTGCTGGCTGCTTTTACTCTGCCGCAGCTGCAAAAGTTGCCCACGAACAGCAACACAACCGCCGACCCTTCAGCCCTCAACAACAACAACAGCAGCAACAACAACGAACAAATCGAATTGATGCCAGCCACCCACAGCATTGGGATCTCACGCAGCTACATCGAACACTGCAGCATTGTGGCCAGTGCCAGCGGTGCCCTCAACATTGCCTACAGCGTTGGCTGGCAGCAGCATCAACAGCTGGTCCACTGCTTTAAGGTTTGCACTCAAAATAAGTCATTGTATTTCGTTTTTATACCCTTAACCCATTGATAATGGGGTATAATGGTTTTGTGCATAAGTATGTAGCAGGCAGAAGGAAGCATCTCCGACCCCATAAAGTATATATATTCTTGATCAGCATCAACAGCCGAGTCGATAAAGTTTCGATAACTTTTCCGGTTTTCGATATACACATGTTATCGATAACAACAAAATCTTGATTTTGGAAAACTTTTTGATGCAGTTTGAAAGATTAGACTAAATAATGACAATCTGTGAACATTTTATTGAAATCGGTTGAGAAACACTGAATATATGGAGTATTGAAGTTAAGAAAGTATTCACTATACGTATGTATGAACGTGTCGATCTCAGAGACTATAAGAGCTAGAGACACCAGATTTGGAACATAAGTTCCCCTAATCCCTAGGCAGTACAAGTTTGTTTTAAATTTTCGATAACTCTCTCCGTTTCCGATATACACATGTGACAATAACAACAAAATCTTGAATTTGAAAAACTTTTTGATGCAGTTTCAAAGATTGAACTAAATAATGACAATCTGTGAATATTTTATTGAAATCGGTTGAGAAACACTGGAGATATGGAGCATTGAAGTTAAGTCAAGTATACACACTCTCACACATACTTGCAAGCACTGACTGTATAGGGTTCAGGGTATCGTCTAGTCGGCATTTCTCGACTAGAGCCTTCTTACTCGTTGTCACATGTTTTCCTACTGTTTTGGCAGGTCTCGCTGCATCTGGATGGCGAACGTATTGGCATTAAATCGGAATCTTTGGCAAGCATCTTTCTGAATCCTGCACAGCTGGAGAGCAGACGCGTCACACAGCTGCTGTGGACACGTGTGGCCAACGAGGATGTCATCTATGTGGTCTTTGGCTCCACGGAGCCCAGCCAAAACAGTCTGCTCGAGCAATGGACGCTGACGCGACGGCATCAGAACGTTCATGCCCTGCTCCAGCAGCAAACTGCTTCGGCGGCCACATCCTCATCCTCGTCATCATCGGCTGCTGGGGGTGGCAGTAACAAATCGTTGGACAGCGAGAGTTGGGAACAGGTGGCCAAGCTGCAGTTGGGCGCACAAATCGCACAGCTGTGCAGCACGCATCTGGCTGCCGCGGCCGATTGTGAGCAGCTCTATGCCATATTGCAGGATAACAGTGTCCAGGTGCTCGAACCGAACACACTAAAGCAGCTGAATCACACACAATTCGAACGAACCGGCAACAGCAATGATCCAAGTGAACAATCAAGATTCGTTTGCGGTGATCTGACGCCCACCAGTCAAATGCTGCTAATCTTCGATAGCCACGCCCAGTTGCATGCAATGCAGACACCAATGCTGAAGCAGAATGCCAGCACTATGCAATTGTTGTTGCTGCTCCTGGAGTACTGCATTGTGACTGGTGTGGATGCCAGTGATGTGCTGCTGCTGAACATATGCAATCTGGAGGCGCTGGTCGAGAAGCTAACGGATAATTTTACACGTCAGCCATCGTATATGCGTCAGTTTTACTATGCCAACTTTTTGGCATTGAAGAGCAATCTGTGCCGGGCCCAGCAGCAGGAATTCGATAATCTCATCATCCTGCATGCCATCTCGAGCACATTCAAGAGCCTGCTGCGTCCGTCGGACTTGGGCTGCCAGGACAAGGGACCAGCCGATAATTTGGCCATGAAGTTGGCTGAATCGGTGCCGGACGTGGATGCCGTAATGCTGAATCTTGATCCCAAGGACTTCACCGTCGAGCCAATGATGCTGCAGAGTCTCCAGCAGCTCATCCAATGGGTCACAGATCTGGCCCTCAACATGCTCAATCGTCTGCCCGACGAGGTCATGAAGTGCAAGCTGGCCGGCAAGCGGGCCAGCTATGACATCAGTCGGGACATTGTCGCGATTAGCAGTCTGCGCGAGCTGCTCGTCATGATACGCATCTGGGGTCTGCTCAATCCCCAGTGCCTGCCAGTGTATACGAAAACGATGGAAAACATTGATGTTCTGGCCATATTGTTTCGACTGCTCACACGTCTCGCCCTCAATGCGGCCGAGCCGGATGAGATGCTGCTCGATGATTGCAGTGTGCTCTCCAAACAGCTGCTCATACCCCAGCTGTCGCGGCACAATCCGACCACATTGCTAAGCGCTCAGGGATATGCGGCGGTGAAGTCTGGCCAGCTAACATTCACCTCGCTGGTGGAGCCCGTTGGCCTGCAGGACATCGAAATGGAACAGGTCGTCTTCGCCAATTGTGTCAAGGATGGTGTCAGCAATCTGCAACTGGGCGCCAGTCCCAGCACCATACGCCGTTGCGCCCGCTGCGGTTTTGTCAATAGCGCCAACAAAGTGGCCAAAACGTCGGCCCTGAAGGCGTGGTGTAACAAATGGTTGCACTGTCATTGTGGCGGCTTCTGGAAGCAAATTAATTAAATAGTATATCGTATATAAGCATTTTTACTTAAGATATTCAATAAAACAAATTATAATATTGCCTTGACCAGGGCTAGCAACTATTTAAACTGATAGCTTTATTTTTCAAAATGCTTTTCATACTATTGTTGAACGTTTGCAATAAGGTAACCCTAAAATATAAAGCTGTCGATAGTCGAATGATGCTTGCTATCGATTGCTCAGCAGCTCCGTTTCTTATTGGACTATTGATAAATACAAACAAGAACTGGCAAGCAAAAGAATTTTCTACTTAAATTGATTGCATTTAAAGTCAAGAGAACAAAACGTAAATAAAAAATGAACATAAATTTGCCCAATTTCAATATGAAGAACCTGGTCAGGGAAGCTGGCAGCATTAATTAAATAGTATATCGTATTTTAATAAACACTTTTTCGTAAGATATTCAATAAAACAATTTATAATTTTGCCTTGCAACTATTTAAACTGATAGCTTTATATTTCAAAATGCTTTTTTGAACGTTTGCAATAAGGTAACCCTAAAATATAAAGCTATCGATAGTCGAATGCATGCTTGCTACCGATTGCTCAGCAGCTTCGTTTCTTATTGGACTATTGATAAATACAAACAAGAACTGGCAAGCAAAAGAATTTTCTACTTAAATTGATTGCATTTAAAGTCAAGAGAACAAAACGTAAATAAAAAATGAACATAAATTTGCCCAATTTCAATATGAAGAACCTGGTCAGGGAAGCGGGCAGCACAATATCTCGCGTCGTGCAGGTAAATAATGCTTTCTTAGGCAATAAAGCAAACCACAAACTTTTGTTTTGGCATAATGGTTTTTGGGGAGGGGGTGTGAGTGTGAGTGAGGTACTTCTGTTGTGGAGTGTGGTGAATTTTGTTTTTTTTTTTGGTTCTGCGCACACGATTGACATTTTGCCCTTCTTTGCAGCTAACGGAGGAGAAACTGGGCACCACCGAGCGCACCGAATACGATTTACACTTTCAAAGTCTTGCAGAACGCGCTGACTTGACCAAAACATGGACAGAGAAAATAGTTCGGGACACCGAAACGGTGCTCATACCAAATCCACAGAATCGTGTCGAAGACTATATCTTCGAGAAGATTGAGAAATCGAAACCGAAACGTTCGAGCAATTTGGAGCATCTTGCGCTGGACATGATCGAGGCGGGCGGTGATTTTGGCCAGGACATGCCCTACGGCCAGGCGCTAATCAAAGTCGGACAGGCCGAGCAAAAGTTGGGACAATGCGAGCACGATTTCATTGCCACATCGGGCATTTGTTTTACGCAACCGTTGCGCAAATTTCTCGAAGGTGAAATGAAGACCATCAGCAAGGAGCGCGGCCTGCTCGAGACGAAGCGGTGAGTCCTTGCACCCATGTGTGTAGTATATACTATTGTTAGCTTTGTTCAACTATTGTGCAGCTTGGATCTGGATGCGTGCAAGAATCGTGTGAAGAAGGCGCGCAGCATGCTCGGACAGCAGGCGGTAAGTATTTTCGATATATACACACATACATAAATACAAATACATATGTGTGTATAATAAATTGATTATGGATTTTTCTGCTTCTGCTTTCTGTGCTGCTTTATGGATGTGTGGTTGTTGTTGTTGTTGTTGTTATTGTATGTTTCTTGATTCATAGAAAGATGGCATCTCGCCAGAAGCTGTATTTGAACAGGTATCCAAACCAAGGCTCCACTCACTATGCTCACATATATATATATATATATATATGTTTATTGATTTTTTGTTTTTTTTTGGTTTTCAAGGCGGAGCGAGATTTGCGTGTGGCCCAAGCCGAATTCGATCGACAGTCGGAGATAACCAAGCTGCTCCTAGATGGCATCAGCACTTCGCAGGCATCCCATCTGCGTCATCTGCATGCCTTCGTCCAGACCCAGGTGCGCTACTACAAACAGTGTGCTGATGTTATGGATCAACTGCAGCGGGAGCTAGCCAAGTAAGTTGCAATAGTTTTGATACTACGACTGGAATATTGAGGCGACACTATTTAACTATCTAACTTTATATGTATATTTAGTACGTTTGTAACCTTGCACTGTGTCCTTGGCTTTTGTGGTTTTTATTGTGGTCTTACAGAATGCAGCCCGGCAAGCCACGTCTGCGAATCAATAGCGAAGATGTCGATGGGCCTCCCAGCATTGTTTCGTCGCATTCATGTGATAGCGTTAACGATAACGATAACGATAACGATGTGGCTGGCTATCAGAGCATTGATATTGGTCCAGTCAAAGCGCTCACACATCTGCTGGAAGATTTTGAGATTGAATTCGATACGAGCGCCATAACGACAGTTTAATCGACAATACTATTCATATCAAATTGTCCGATTTACATACATACATATATAAGAATATTCTACGTTAGGGTAACAACATTTTTGAACGGTTAACATTTCGTATACGTAATTAGGCATAGCTTGTATATTATTATACCCTGAACCCATTGAAAATGGGTAAAAAGGGTATAATGGCTTTGTGCAAAAGTATGTAACAGGCAGAAGGAAGCATCTGAGTCGATAAAGTTTCGATAACCTTTCCCGTTTTCGATATACACATGTTATCGATAACAACAATATCTTGAATTTGGAAATCTTTTTAATGCAGAAACATTAGACGAAATAATGATAATCTGTGAAAATTTTATTAAAATCGGTTGAGAAACACCGGAGATATGGAGATTTCTCGACTAGAGCCTTCTTCCTTTTTAGTTGTTGTTGTACATTGTTGTCGTGTCTTGTGTCAACGGTTTCATTAGCCACCTACTCCCGCTCATTCCGTCCACTTCTAAACCACAAAAAACAACACGACAAGTCAAGTTTTAAAACTCTGCCGTCTCTGCGTCTTCCATCAGCTTGGGAGGCCCAACACCATATACACCACTCGATCTGCAGGATGAGATCAAATCCAGTTCCGCTGGCGCACGTGCCGCTGGCAACAACAATAGCAACAACAGCCATTCCAAACTTAATCAATCCATGCCACTGAATGTGAACACAGAGCAGATGCATCGTGCCCGTGTCCTGTGCTCCTACGATGCCAAGGATCACACCGAATTGAATCTGAATGCAAATGAGGTAAGCTCGCTTCAACCACAAACAACATTGAGCAATTATATTTAACCTAAGTTCTGTTGCAGGTCATATTCGTTACCGAATGCTCGCCAGTTAATGAGGATTATATGTATGGAAAGCAGGGATTGATGAAGGGTCTGGTGCCGCGGGCGTTTGTCGAAATGCTCGATGAGGCTGGTCACGATCTCACGCTCTAAATGAAAAGACAAATCCAATCAAAAATGAATACTCATTAACAGTTATAGGCAAGCAATTGCACTAGCATGCTTAGTTCATACAAATTATGCAAGAGAGTACAATAATTTATGAGAATACACAATCACATATATATACAATATAGTATGTATACCATTATATATATTAGTGAGAAAGAGCATTGGGCGCTTTAGCTTAGTCCAAAATTGTTTACCTTTGCATTCCAACACCAACACTGTTCCTTTGCTTCCTGCTGCTCCTTGCTCAGCTTTGGCCAGCAAATAATTAATAATTATACACTATAGTATTAAAAACATCAATAAAAAAAACAATGAATCTCTTAACTTATATCAAACTGCAATGCAATTGTACTTTTTTTCAAAAATTCCTAAAAAATCAATTAACTAAACTTTACAACAAAAATTCCAAATTTTATTATATATTGTATGTATTGAATAAGCTTCAGAAATCTCCAACAAAGTATTATGTTTTGTGTTATATATATATATATTTTATTAGTTGGTTATTAAACGTTAGTTATAATATTTGAAGTGATGTTGATTATTAATTCTTATCAATACAACATTTAAACAAATTCGTAGTTTATATATGTACGGATATTATGTATTTTCTCTTAATGTTGTTCTTGTTCAATTTTGGTAAAATTTCCCTCTAAAAAACAAAACCCAGTCAATTAAATGTTGCTTGTTAAACTTAAGATACAATAAAAAGTAAGTGAAGCTTAATCAAAGAAAAACATATACAAAAATTGAAAGTGAAATGAACTTAACAACGACTATTAAGGTTTTCAATAATGGAAATGTGTTTGCACACCTTCAACTATGTAAAAATATGTATGAATAATATAAATGAAAATAAAAATGTTTACAAAAATATATATACAATTAACGATCCAATCGTGTGTATTTTATTTGTTTAATATTTCATATTAAATACTGTATTTTGAGATATTTGGCAACGAACAGCTAAATTTGTTTAATTGATGCACTAGCAGCGCCTAACATGTTCCAATATCGTTATACTATATATATGTTAGACACCAATGAAAATTATGATAATTGTATTTTAATCCCAATCTTCTGGCTCGTCCATAGCATACATTTCGCCCTCGGAATCATAATCAATTTCATAAGTATGCTCATACTCATCCTCCACGTCACAATCTTCATTCTCATCACTCATGAAACCAACATCAAATATATCGAAACGATTCAACAGATCTCCATCGGAAAAGTATTCGTCATCGTCGTGCATTAACAGTTCGGACATATCAAAGAAGCACAGATCCGATGGTACTGGCAAACGTACAGATACATCAATAATATCCTTCGCGGCGACATCATCAGTTTTCACAATACTCCTATCAATACTACAACCGAATAGATTCATCTTGATGGGCAGCGTACGTTCCGTTTCCTTCAGCCGTATTTGTATACGCATCTTAAATATGATGTCAGTGAGTAGTTTGCCCGTTAACATAGGGCAATAATCGAGATGCAATCTTTTAAGCTTGGGACAACCAAGTATCAAATGCAGCACGGCTTTGTCGGTGAGTTTAGGCGAATGTTTCAAATCGATTTCCTCGAGTCGTTGCAATTCAGTTAGCAACTCCATGGCCCGTTCATCGGTTGCATCATTGTTGGGCAACTTGAGAGTTTTCAATGCAGTTAGTCGGCTAATATGAAACATCATATCAGCTGTGATGCAATTCTGGCCGCGTATCTCTAAGCGCTGTATATCATTGGACCTGAATTCGGCCAGCCACAAGATCAGTTCGATGCGTACCCTATCTTCATCATTGCAGTAGACAGTTACATTCTTGATTGTTGGCAGCTTGGCAATATGTTCGTATTGATTCAACGGCGTCAGGCCAAGTTCGGTGCCATTGCTAATGGTGATCGTTTCCAAACGTTTCAAACATTTTGAGCCAACCAATTTCTTGAAGCCCTTACCAATTGTATAGAGCCCCCGCAGATTTAACTCCCTCAAGTGCTTCAATGCACGGCAAACTTTGGTCAACAGCTTCATTTGCAGGCCCGTGCAGCAAGTCAATGTTAGCGACTCAATGCTAATTGGCAAGCTTATCATAGTCATGCCGGTCAACATACTATTGTTGGACAGATCAAGTTTCTTGAGCTCCCGCAAATGCTCCAGTGCCAACAAGGAGACATTTGTGAGTTCGCAAGCACGTAGACGCAAATATTGCAATTGATGCATCTTTTCGAAGGTCTTGTACATGTTGCGTGCGGTTAGTTTGTTGCTTGTAATGCTCAGCTTCTGCAAGTTGATGCAATATGCGCCGAGAAATTCAAAAATTCGCTTCGAATGACGCTGCGGTATAGTGCCTTCGAGATGCCTGATATTGCGGCCGGATAACTTAAAGAAATCACGTACATCCCACATAGTCATTTCCATCAAATCTTCGAACTTTATGCACTTGTCCAGAGATGGCGACACCTGCTGATATACGTTCTGGAAACGAACGCATGTGCGAGCAAAGTGTATGCGATCGGGCAACGAGACCAGACGCAGTATATGCTCCAGGCAATGATCGTTCAGTATCATAATGGGAGCCGGTGGCTCGTTGGGCGTCGATGCCAAAGCTTCGAGATTGTCACCATAGGCATCCGGCTGATGCCAACTATCGCTGGGTTGAACGCATAGCCGACGCCTGCCCACATAGTGAACGGTGCGACGCATTGCTCTGTGGAAAAGGTGATTATTGGAAATGGAATTCATGGAATGTAAAGGGATTTCCAACTTACTTGGCAGCGCTTGTCGGATCAGTAAAGTAGACGTAGCCAGTTTTGGTCTTATGCCTGTCGCCATTGTACTTGCAACCATAAGCGGTTGGGCCAAACAGCTGAATGCGCTCCACTGGACCAAATTTCTTGAAGTAGGCTGCAATTTGCTTTGGCAACAGCTGAAAATAGTTTAAATAGCATAGCTATAATAACAATAATCGAAGTTGTGACTTCGTACCTCTGGTGCTATATTGAACAAGAATAGTTTTTTGATCAATACTTTGTCCTCGGTGAAGGCGACATCATCTTGGAAGAAATAAGTTTTCGGTGTTGGCTCTACATGGTATGCAACTTTCGGATTGCCCTTACAACGCACTTCTATGTAGTTGCGCAGAGCACACATATTAGTCCGCCAGAAATTCAGTTTTGGGGAGTTTAAAATTGCCCGTTTCACAAAAACACAAATATTTTTTTGCGTTGAAAATCGCCTGCTAGATCTGCGCGAAAAAAATGTATGTATGTATGTGTTGAATTTTCTGTTGAATCTAGAGATGTGCGATACAAATGCTTTGCGATACTCTTATCGCGCAAATCGTGTAGCAAATGCACGACTATTAATCGCTCATCTCTTTCTTAAACGTATCGATATTTCTTGAAGAAGAAAAACACCACTCTTATCGATTACACATGTAGCTAAAAAAGCCCATGATACCGATAGCTAGTGATGGAACTGAAAATGTAAAAAACGAGTGCAAGTAATTTAAAAAATATCGCGCTAATCTTTTCTATCTACATAAAAAACAAAGCAAAGCTTACAATATAATTGCATTATGTTTATTTGCTGTGTTTCTTGTAGAAAACATAACACAAGTTTCTTTACAATATATGTATTTACAAAATGTACATAATTAACAATAAAAATTCACTAGTTTCAATATACAGATGTGCTATCAAAAGTCTTGATTCTTAAGCCAGAAAATCAACAAAATTTTATAATATATATATATATATAACTCATCTAGTAAATATGAATATTATGTACAATAAACGCTGCCAGCAGCGTTTGCAAGTTCACAAGTTATAGTATGATTAAAAAAAGGAAAATAAATAGGTTTCAAAATAAATGATCAGTTGTATGATGTCTAGAGTTTTGATATGTTAGAGTTGGGCCGACTGTCAGGATAGTATCCAGGAGTGTATAATACCTGCGATTGTACATTATATATAGTATAATAAAGTCAAAATTGATTTATTCGATAACTTACGATTTTCGCCGGGCGAAAGTGTTATATGTATATCCTCCCGATTAAGCATCGGCGCTAAAAATAAAATATAATTTGTTGTTAATATATATATATATATATATAAAAGGCAAACGCAAGAAGCAGCAAGAAAAACATAGAACAAAAATTGTGTAAATATTTAAATAATAATTTCTTTATTTATGAAAGCTGCTTAAAATTATAATAAAACTTTGTTTGCTTAGTAATAATACAGCGCGTATCGATAAAACAGATAATGAGGCAATATATTTGTTAATTGTATTATTATTAATTAGATTTAGGCGTGTCTTTGTGAAATGAGCAAAAGTTTGGATACTCTGTGACTCTTTTTCATGCATTCCGATAATTTGCTTAAAACTGGAAAACTTATTTAAATGCTATCACAGTTTCAAAGTAGCCAACAACAACAACGCCAACGACAACAACGAGCAAGTCATGCATGTTAGAGAACTTTGGATTATATACATATATACATACATACATATGTGTATATGTATGTATGAACTATGGAGCATGCCAGCTGGCTGGATCATTTTTGATCACGTGTGCAAAGCGTATGGCTGCTGCCGATTGGCATCGGTTTCGAGCCCAGCGCCAGCTTCTGCTGCTGATGCTGCTGCTGTAGTGGGCGTGGCAGGAGCATTAGAAGTACTTGGCACAATGCGTATCATACCCAAGGGTATCCTAACGTTGTCGCAGGCTTCGCAAATATTCAATTGCGGATGATTGCGGAATGTACACAAGTTGCAGGCCCACATATCCAGTGGCTCCTCGCTTTCGTCCACTTCCGAATCGGACAGGGACTCATCATCATCCTCCGGATGCTGCATTGAAACTCCAGCTGCAGTTCCAGCTCCAGCACCAGCTCCAGCTGCTGCTGATGGTGATGGTGATGGTGAGGATAATGATAATGCTGTTGCTGCTAGTGCTCGCTGATCTTGTAGAAACTGCTGAAACTGATAGTATTGAGCATAGGTTGGTGGCGGCTGCATCTCCAGCTGCATCTGCTGCTGCATCTGCATCTGTTGCTGTGGCGTCAAGCAACCGGAACTGGGTGCACTAACGCTACTTTGATGCTGCACAAAATCGAGGTGTGGTTGTTGCGTTGTTCCTGTTGCCGGCACTGAATGCAATCGCAGCGAATTGGGTGGCGCCTGACGGGCACGTTGCTGTCGTTGGAATGGCTGAAGCTGTGTTCCCGCTGGTGCCGACAGCTGACGATTCATGGAATTGGAAGTGCCATTCAGTTGCGGATCTGTAAGAAGGAGAGCGAGTGTTCAGTGTCCAAAATGTTTGATGTTTGTTTCGTATGCTTACCATTTATCATATTGAGCAACTGCTGACAGTCATCGGTCAGTTTCTTGATATCTCTATCCAGTCTTTCGGATTCGCCCACGGGCACCGGTTCGGTCAATATATTGATCTGTTGCTCCAGGCTAAGCAAACGCTTCTTGTTATCACGCAACGCATTTGCCAGCTTATCGCGTCGCGTCTTTTGCCGCTCAATCTTTGCTGCATGCGCTATAAATTATATAGTAGACAATGATCAGGATTGTATCTAATTTATATGTATAGACATTCACTCATATAGATACCCTATAACACTAACAAATACTTTGCTAAAACAATAAAAAATCGATCATGCAGATTCAGAGCCCACAACTTTACCTCTTTATAATATCATTAAGTATAGATGTACTATAAATACATTCATTGCCTTTGGATATCTCAAAATTTTATTACTCTGTTTGTTTGCTAAAAATAATAGCACGTATTTTTGTACCCTGAACCCATTGAAAACGGGTAAAAAGGGTATAATGGTTTTGTGCAAAAGTATGTAACAGGCAGAAGGAAGCATCTCCGACCCCATAAAGTATATATATTCTTGATCAGCATCAACAGCCGAGTCGATAAAGTTTCGATAACTTTTCCCGTTTCCGATATACTCATGTGATCGATAACAACAAAATCTTGAATTTGGAAAACATTTTGATGCAGTTTGAAAGATTAGACTAAATAATGACAATTTGTGAAAATTTAATTGAAATCGGTTAGGAAACACTGGAGATATGGAGCATTGAAATTAAGAAAGTACGTACTATACGCGTATACATACACACACTCACACATACTTGCAAGCAGTGACTGTATAGGGTTCAGGGTATACTTTAGTCGGGATTTCTCGACTAGAGGCTTCTTACTTCTTGTTGTTGCTTTTTAAAATTGTTCATAAACAAAATTTTAAATTTAGTCAAAAACTGCGCAAACGACGCCGACAAATCAATCTAATTATAATTTATCTCTGCGGAAAATAAGCAGCGCGCATCGCCTGATTTGAAACAATTTTCGAAAAAATAAAAATAAAAAAAAATCAATTCGATTTTTGAACAAAACTCAAAAGTCGCAAAAACTACGCAAAAAAAAAAAATAATAAAAAAAGTTTAAATAAAATAAATTTGAAAGCGCGCAAAATATTTTTAGACATTTTGATAGATTTCTAGCGGAAATAACAAAACAGGGCAATGGGCCAAGGGAGGATCGAACAGACCAGACCAGACATACATACATATATATATACAAGCATACAAACACATACTTACATATGTATGTATACAATGTATGTATATATAAAGCTCGAAAGAAATGCGAATGAAAATTGGACGTCATTTGCAAAGAAACATTTTAATTGATAAATTAATTCATTAATGGCCAAATGTGAATATTTTAAACTCTTAAATATTTGCGTGTGTTTTAAGTGCTTTTATATACATATGCAAATATATTTAATGAAATCTCGTGATTAAATGTCAACGCAACATCATTATCATCTTGCAATTAACATTATTTCTACTCTTTCTATCTCTCTTTTTTTTTTGTTAGTCTGCCCACGCTGCGTAACGTTTGTCAAGTGTAACGCCATATACGATCTAACGGATGAAATCGAATCGAGTTCGAATTCTCTCACGCTCTTGCTCTTTCATTTTGTTTTTGCCCTGAACTTGAACGAATAACAACAACAACAAGAACAACATCGAAACACACATTGCAAAAATGAGAGAACATTTTCTGTAGTATAAATAAAATGCGATAAAAACGACAGAAAGAATAACACGAAACAAACAAACTACAGTCGCTGCTTTCATAAACAAACTGCACGATATTCAAAAAATTATACATTATTAAAATTTATGAAAATCACAAGCAACAAATACATATAAATTTGTGTTTTGTTTCACGCCTTCGTCATGGTTTAGTAGCATCGACTGTTGCCCATTAGCGAGTGTCTACTGTAGAATTTTATGAGAAATGTGCAAAGCCTAAGGAAACCAGACAAGAGACATTTTGACAGCAAATAATGTGCCGGTCTATATGTTATACATATACATACAACTACATACATACATATACAAAGTGAAGCGTGGGCGATCCATTTACCTAGGCAAATTGGATATACATACATACATACATACAAACATAGGTAAGCTAACTGTTTATTGCACACAAAAGAGTGAAACCAATGCAAAAATCAAAGCAGAATGCGAAAAATGTTAATTGCTAAATGCATAACGAAGATTACTTGCGGATTACTATGATTTATATTAATTGGATTTGGCTGACAGTTAGGACCAGTCAATAAATTCATTAAAAATAAAACACTATTTATAGATTTTGTGGAAAATAAAATGAAAATTGGAGACACTTTTAGAATTTTCGTTGTGAAATTCATATGCTTTTTGTATAACCCGTTTAGTATAACATTCGCCTATACATTTTCTACGAACACTTACGAACTTTTCTAATCTCACGACTAAATTTACAATTCTAAATATTAGTTTTTCACAATAAGCTCGAAAGAAAAAACGTGAAGTGCAAAATTCTGGGCGTAATTCAATTTGTTATCAATTGTAAACAGACTTGCCTGTCGCCTGATAAGGTCCAGCAATATCAGCAGCGATTAGACAGAACACTTATCAGGAATATTGGCAACAACAAACAAAAAAAAAATCCCCTCATAAATTTAAGACACACAAACAAAATAGTTATACGAAAGTAGATAACATGCGATTTTTTAGACATGTGAGCTTAACTCAAAACTATAATTAGGTTTCTAGTTATAGTTTTTTTGTTCCTAATTATATTCAGGTGAGTAAAACCTGTTAACAAATACTATACACTGTATGATCTAACGGCTAAAGTTATTTAGTGTTTTAGGAATCTAATACTTTACGAGCTTCTGTTATCAAGAATTTATTTAAATGGCCACTGATTGGGTTTTAAAACAGTTTTTAATAACCTTTATCATAATCAAAATAATATTTCCTTACAGTGTTGCTATTCTCAGCTGTTTTAAGCACTGTTACTTAACAGTCATTGACAAGCTGAGCTTGATACTAATCTCACCACATAATTTACTAAACTTCCCACACACTCACACTCACCTCCACGATCGCATTCGCGTACGATACGCTCATAGAGGTACACTGTTACTTAACAGTCATTGACAAGCTGAGCTTGATACTAATCTCACCACATAAATTACTTAACTCCCCACAGACAAAACACACTCACACTCACCTTCACGATCGCATTCGCGTACGATACCCTCATAGAGGCGCACTGTTACTTAACAGTCATTGACAAGCTTAGCTTGATACTAATCTCACCACATAATTTACTAAACTCCCCGCACACTTACACTCATCTTCACGATCGCATTCGCGTACGATACCCTCATAGAGGCGCACTGTTACTTAACAGTCATTGACAAGCTGAGCTTGATACTAAACTCCCCACACACAACACACACTCACCTTCACAATCGCATTCGCGTACGATACCCTCATAGAGGTACACTGTTACTTAACAGTCATTGACAAGCTGAGCTTGATACTAATCTCACCACATAAATTACTTAACTCCCCACAGACAAAACACACTCACCTCACCTTCGCGATCGCATTCGCGTACGATACCCTCATAGAGGCGCACTGTTACTTAACATTCATTGACAAGCTTAGCTTGATACTAATCTCACCAAATAATTTACGAAACTCCCCACACACAAGACCAAACACACACTCACCTTCACGATCGCATTCGGGCACGATACCCTCATAGAGGGGCATATGTGTGACACTGGGACTGTTCTCGCTGCTAGTGTTGTTATTGTTGTTGTGCAGATTATTGTTGTTGTAGTTGGAGGCAACAACATATTTCTGCGCCAGTGTTGCATATGGAAATACTTCAGCCGCTGCTGCCGCACTAGCTGCTGCTGCTGCTGTTGCCTGTTCCCACAGTTGTTGTTGCTGTTGGGCAGTTGCTGCTGCTGTTGCAGCTGCTGCTGCGGCTGTCGTCGGCGCCGCTGGCGGCGGTGTTGCACCATCCGTGGCCAGCACGGCACAAGGGGCATACAACGGTGTCTGTGGACGCACACAACCAGCACTGAAGACACTACCCTCGTCGGTGACCGTTAGTTGGAAGTTCTTGTGGGTGCCGCGGCGTGCATCAAAGCTGCTGCTCGAATAGGTTATGCCACTGCTGCCATTGCCACTTGGTGCCGGCCCGGCCGTTATGTCAATGGTCGATGGAGCTGCACCACCGTTGCACGTCACACTCTGCGGCTGACGCAGCGTCAGATTCAATGAGGTGAAACTCTTGCGCTGATTGCCGCTGGGCGTGCTCTGGCCCGACGACGACGATGTCGGCGATATTGCTGGTGAAATGGCAACGGCGTTGCTTAGAAAATCGCGTGCATACGGCGGCTCTGGCTGCAAATTGATGACTGAGCGATGGCGCACTGGTGAGCGCAGTTGTTGCTGCGCTGTTGCTGTTGCTGTCGCTGCCGACTGCGCGGCTGACGTTGTTGGCGATGATAAGGAAACGTTGAGCGAGAGCTCAGATTCGCTGGAGCTGAGCGGACTGGTGAGACAGGAGGAATCATTGGAGAAGCTGCTAGCGTTTGTTGTTGTTGTTGCTGTGGGTTTGGGTGGCGGCAGCGGGGGCAGCGGTGGTGCACGACGCAGTGGTTTGTATTGAGCGCCAGGCGTCAATGGTTGCCGCTGTTGCTGCTGTTGCTGTTGTTGCTGTTGTTGTCGCTGTTGTATTTTCTGTTGCAATTGTGCATTTAGCTGACGTTGCAGATTGAGGGTTGTGGGACGCGGACGTGCGGGTGATGGCGATGGTGGCGTCGTCGTTGGTGTTGTTGGTGGTGTTGTTGGTGCCGCACGCAACGGTTTGAGTGGACGCTGCTGTAGATGTTGCTGCTGTTGCACCACTTTCGCTGGATACGATTGCACCGGCGACGGATGCAAACTGAGCTCCTTACGCAACATCTGTATACAATTGTCACGCTGATGGCAATTCTCATTGACGCACTGCGTCACCAGAGCATCGGGCAGTGTGGGAAACTCTTGTTTCATTTCGTGAAACAAATGCATAATACTTATATTTGTGCATGAGCAATTGTTGTTGAGTTTTGATGATTTTGTTGTTGGCTCATTATTGCTGTTGCTCGTGTTGCTGGTGTTGCTGCTGTTGCTCCCACTGCTGCTGCGACTAATGTTGTTGGTGTTGTTGTTGGTGTTACTGTTGTTGTTGCTGTTGTTGTTGCTGTTGTTGTTTGCCTCTTGCTCCTCGTCAGCGTTGAGCAATGCTTTGAATTGAAAGTGTTGCTGCAGTGCCTCAACTATGTTGCTATTAGTATTGTTATCTTGTTGTTGCTGTTGCTGTTGTTGCTGTTGTTGCTGTTGTTGCTGCTGTTGTTGCTGCTGATTGCCATTTAATTGGAAATTATTTGCTCCGGGCGGCATTGGTGGTGTAGCCGCCATTTTAGGCCATCATTTGTCAAAGTTGCAGACCTGCAAGAAGCATAAGAACCAGTATTAAATCATTACTGACTGACTGCTATCAATGCACAGCCCAAACACGTTAGGCCAAAGCGAAACAATTTTAACTAACTTATAGTAAATTAATCGTGCGTGAACACTAAGATTGGATTTTGGTGGTTTAAATTTGAGTTCAAACCACTCAAAATTCGTCATAATCAATATAAATCGAAACAATTAAGTGTAGTAGAGAAAAGAAAACTAACAAAAACAAGTAGGAAGGCACTAGTTGAGAAATCCCGACTAGAAGGTATCCTGAACCCCAATAGTTACTATACTGTATACTTTAATGTTCCATATCTCCGGGGTTTTTCAACCGATTTCATTATTTCACATATTGTCATTATTTCGTCTAATGTTTCGAACTGCATCACAAAGTTTTCCAAATTCAACATTTTGTTGTTATCGAGTAAATGTGTATATCGGAAACGGGAAGAGTTATCGAAAATTTGAAAAAAACTTGGGCTTGAGCGAGCTTATGTTCCAAATCTGGAGTCTCTAGCTCTTATAGTCTCTGAGATCGACGCGACGGACGGGTATATCGACTCCACCGTTTACTTTATAGGTTTGAAGATGCTTCCTTCTGCCTGTTACATACTTTTGCACAAAACCATTATACCCTTTTTATCCATTTTCAATGGCTTTCAGGGTATAAAAAGGTAAGAAATTAAGTTTTTTGCTTTTATTTCTCTCAGTGCATGCATTTCGCTGGCTAATTGAATTAACAACAGGGCAAAGCAACAATTGGAAAAAGAAAAGTGAGCCAACGAACAGTGATTTGTTCATGGCCAGATTTAGCACAGCGACTAAGACGAAAGACAAAACACGAAAGATGAAAAATGCAAAATCACAAAATCCCAAAATCCGAAGAATTCAACCTGGCAAAAATCAAAGAGCTTCAAACAATTTAGCTTAAGCGTCTCGAACAATAAACAAATGACAATATAAATTTAAAAATATATTTATGACACAACTTTTTTTTTGCAGCACAACATAAAAAAACAATTTACTAATATTATTATTGAGTGGATATAAATAGATAGCTAAAACTTCTTATCGCGTGCTGCTGTCGGCTTTTTTTTTTTGGTTCAGTGTCAAGGATGATATAAATACTAAACAGATAAAGATAAAGATTTTAGTGTCACTTTGATTGATGGCATCAAAAAAATACATCTTACATTTTGATTTAGATTAAACAAATACGATTTCTATATATTTTTTATTATTTGTTGAGCTAAGTTTGCGCTTGGAAACGAGTGGAAATTTTCTAAGAATTTTTTTTTATTTTATTTTTTTTTTAAATTTGATTAATGATGTTTGTTATATTTAGTTAAAAAATGTTTATTATTTGTGGAATATATAGAAATTCAAAATTGAATTTTCTTTCGTCACATATAATATTTATTATATTATATTTTAAAAGTATTTATTTAAGTTGCTTAAACATGTTGAACTTTAATTTTTTTTTTGGTTTTTAAACACTTTTTGTAGTTTTTGCGCGTTTTTATTTATTTATTTTCGTATTCGAATTCAATTTTTAGTTTGTTTATGAACAGTTTTGTTCTACATTCTTTTAAAAACTTTCACGCACACTTCAAACATAATCAAAATACAATTTCGCGCAGTTTTTCTTCGCACGTAAATTATTATATATATTTTTTTTTTGGTTTTTTTTTTGAGACGCGTTCGAATGCCTTAAATGCCAGCGATAAACTGAACAAATGTTTTCGAAAATATTTTCAAAAAGACCACAAAAAATCCTACACACACATTTAGATGCTTGAGTATGTGTGTGAGAGAAATATAGATGTGTAAAAATAACAACAAACAAGAAATTGTAGTTTTCTCACTGAAAGAGAGAGCTAAAAATATTTAAGCCGCAAAAGCCAACATTTAATCTGCACTCAAAGTCAGATCTAATTATAATTTAAAACGCACCAAAGCAAATCAATTAAATCATTCAATATTTTTGTCACACGACGCATACGAAGAAAAAAACAAGTAAGAAGAAATACCGAGAAATCCCGACTAGACTCTACCCACAACTCTATACTTAACACGTACAATCCCTGCTTGCAAGTATATATATATATATGTGTGTGTGTGTGTGCATACTTTACTTAACTTCAATATTCCCTAACTGCGATGTTTCCCAATCGATTTCAATAAAATTTTCACAGATTATCATTAGTCTAATGCATCAAAAAGTTTTCCAAATTCAAGATTTTGTTGTTATCGATCACATGTGTATATCGGAAACGAAAAGAGTTATCGAAAATTTGAAACAAACTTGAACTGCCTAGGGATTATGTACCAAATCTGGAGTCTCTAGCTCTTATAGTCTCTGAGATCGATGCGTTCAGACAGACGGACATGGCTATATCGACTCGGCTGTTGATGCTGATCAAGAATATATATACTTTATGGGATCGGAGATGCTTCCTTCTGCCTGTTACATACTTTTGCACAAAACCATTATATCCTTTTTAACCATTTTCAATGGGTTCAGGGTACAAAAAACGAAGACTTTTCTTAAATGAAAAGTAAAAGAATTATTTTGAATATTGTACATTTTTGTTCTCATCTCCCGTTCGGTTTTATAAATTGCTTAAAAATAAACTTTCGTGTGGGTGTTGCACAAAAGCACGTCGAGAAACTGAATGAAATATTTGAAAGCTGGCAAAAGACAACAACTACAAGAATATAGAAAATGAAAAAGTACCAAAAAAAAAATGTTTTTTTCTGAGGTGAAATGAAATTAATTTGCAAATCACAAAGAAAAAAATATAAAAAAATCAAGATATATGTGATTATTAATCGTGAACATCAACGAAAGGATTAAATGGAAATTAAAAGTTTTTAAGTACTAAAACTGCCCTCGCACTTTTTGTTGTTGGGGATTTTCGGCTCCACCTGACAAACGGAATAAAAACAAATAATAAAATAAAAACATGATAAATTCGAAAAAACCTATATATATATATATCCATTTATATATATATATGTATAGTAATAAAAATCAAACATTTATGCATAAAAAAACGTATTAATAATAAAGCATTGGCATTAAATTTGTGGATGGCACATTTAACATGGCGCCATTAAAACTTGCCACAGTAATAAATAATGTTTATATATATATATATATAGCTCAAGTTTTTGTTGGGCTACACACATATATATACAAACATATATGTTTTCCAAAAATTTGTTTATTTCAAAGTCTGCCCCAAAAAGCAAACATGATAACAACAACATTCCGTAAAAGTGCGAGAAAACTAACAAAAAAAAATAATTAAGCAGCAATTAAAATCAACAGAAACCAAAAAAAAAAAAAACAACAAGAAAATTATGAAAAATGTTTTCTTCAAATTTGTTTTATTTGAAAATTCTTTAGTCAAACGCAAAAGCTATGTACAGAATGTTATACTTTTACAAATTAACAGTTTGAAGATATAGTTTTATTGTTTTTCTATTTAACAGAATTCTGCATTATGCACCTATAATATACCCTATGAAATGTATAACAATATAAATATGAAAAAGCATAATTCCTTTCTTTTAGACAACAAAGGAAAGCAAATTCATAATAGTTAAATTTTTATGGATTTTGTTTGAAACTAACTAAAATCACAATCACAAAAAATATTTTTAGGAAAAAATTCTTTAAGCTAAGTTTTTTCATCGGAAAGTATTTTTCGTTTACTTTAAAATATATTATTTTTGATCTCTAATCTGTTTACTATTCTAAACCTCTTTTTTTTTTACAAAATTTGACCAATTTTTTACTAGAAAAAATAAAAATAAATAAAACAAACAATTTCTCAGGTGATTTTCGGCCAGAAAGGGTATTTAAGCATTGGCATGTCTCAAAAAGCTTGTTGTATTTGGTTGGGCAGGGGGCAAAGGGGGAAAATTTCGTTTCATTTCGATTAATTCTTTATTTTTCTTTCTTTCTTTTGGTTGGTTTTTACCGTATTGCGAGGGTGTACAGCGTGGAGACACAGAAATCAAGAGAGAGAGAGAGAGAGAGAGAATCGAAAAAACATGCGAACGAACGGAACGAACTGCAGACGTAAACGACCTTCACAATTAGCAAGATATATGTATGTATGTATGTATGCATGTATGGGAGAGGTATATGCAACAGAGAAGAGATAGCTGTATATGTACAGAATCTCAGGAAAGGAAATCGACTTAGAAAAAAAAACAAAAACAAAATGTGCAGCTAGTATATATGTATATACAATAGAAGAAACTGAGAGTACGTATGTATGTATATAATTTATATGCTCAGGTAATTTAATTTATTAAGCACAACATGAAACTTTCGAGAAATGTTAGAGAAGTGTTACAAAGTAATTGAATTTATGGCAAAACATTTTGATTTGATGTTAATAAATTTTGTTTTCATTTAAAATAGTTTTCAAAAATGTTCACAGCAAATAAAAAATAAATAAAAATAAAACTATATGTGTGATTGGATTTTCCGAGCCAGTCAATCAACAGATTCGAAAGTTGATCATCTGATGTGCAATAGGAATTTTAATTTGGGGTTTTTCCTTCCTTTACACATTTATTACAGCAAGGGTATTCAAATAAGTTGTAAGTATTTAAAACAGAAACTAATAACGGTAACGGTAACGGTTTGTGTTACGGTTTCGCTTACGGCATTGAATTCCAATCGGTTAATAACGGTAAACGGTTACAGTCTACGGTTTGTATCTTTGATTGACTTTCGTTTGTTTAATACCAGAAGGTAGAATAGAATCAGGATAACGAACCGAAAGATGTATCGGTTACGGTAACGGTTTGTGTAACATGTTGGATTCTCTTAAGCGGTTAACGGTTAAATAAGTAGAAGAAGAAGTAGAAGGTTTGTGTAACGTATCGGATTCTCTTCAGCGGTTAACGGTTACGGTAACTAATTGCAATCGGTTAATAGCGGTAAAGGGTTGTAGTATCGGTAAAGATAGTAAATGGTTGATATCTTATCTGAACATTGATATAGCTTAACAACTATTATTTTTAACTGACCTTAATAAATACAAACATTTGACGCCTTTTTATTTGTGTTATCACGTTAATGTTTTTTTCAAGTTACGATATGTAGCACATACATATATATATATATACATATATATATATAAATGTATTATTGGTCTTGCTTGTCTTTGAAGGTTGACTATTTGAAGCATCAATGCATTGACCGGAAATCTCGTTGTCACGAAAAAAAAATCTAACAAATAAATGAATAAATATGAAAGAAACAGAAGAAAAAAAACCCTCCTCTCCTCCCCCTCTTAATGTACACTTAAGACATTCAATTCGAAAACAGAAAACATACGGATGGACAATGCGTAGAAGGAACAACTAGAAAGAGATGAAAATAAAAACTAGTTAACGCCGCTAACAAGAATACACTATCCATAATGCAAAACATGGAAAACAACTTTCACTTTGTACGAAGACAAAAAAAAAACAACGAAAGAAACGAAACGGTTAAGAAAAAGAATCCAAATACACATATAAGTATTAAATGAAATATTATAAATCAAATGCAGAGACATGAAATGAAATGGAAACAACACGCAAAAATGGAACGAAAATAATTTTATTTTCAATTTTCCATTTTCTATTTTCTGTGTTTGTTGCCGTTTTTGTAGTTGTTGTTGTTTTTGGTTCGCCCGCTGGTTGCCAATAATTTGAAGAGGCGTTTTGCGGAATTTTCTGCAGACGTCAGGCCTTGACTGACGTCATTAGCGCAAATTTCACAAAATTTGTATGAGGGAATAGTACACAGCAGAAGAAGAAGAAGAAACACACCTCTCCTGACCCCTGCCGCAAAAATATTGACTTGACCGAGAAAATACAAAACCATAATACTTACCACATAGAAAACATTAATATGGGTTATTTAGCTGTTGCCCTAACAAAAAGGTGATTACACATATGTAATCAAGTATGTAACGCATGAAAAGATGACGTTTTTGTAACGGGTTCTTCATTGTCTGACTCTCGAGTTGATGAAACTTGGAACATATCTTTCCATGGAACGAAGTTAAGTTCAGCTGGTTTGCAAGGGTATTTTGACTTCGGCGATTTTTTTTTTAGATTTTTTGATTTTCTTCAATATATTCGATTCTTTGGCTCTTTCATAAATGTGCAAATAATCAAAGCGGAGTCAAAGGCAACAACAACAAGAAATTAAGTTTTTATTTTTAGACACTGTTCAGTTGGGTGTGAATATAAAAAATAAATAAATGTCAACCAGCAACAAAAAAAAAATGGGGTGAAGGCGGAGGTCTGGCCAGGTGGGGCCTGCTTATCGCCTGGGGCAAGTCTGGGGAATATAACGATGGCGATAAGCCGAAACAATTGCAAATTGTTTTGCACGCAGTTCAAACTATCAACTTTAAATACATGTACATGCACATATACATGTACATATGGCACGCGTGTGTTTGTAAATATGCAGGGAATTTCCCGCAATAATAGCAACAAAGAGAGCGAGAGCAATCACAACAATAACAGCAGCAGCAGCAGAAGCAGCAACAAAACGACGCATATAAACAAAGAAAGACGTAAAATGGGAGCAGCAAAACACAAAAACAACACTTGAATGGCAGTGTCATGAAAACAACCCAATATTTTCAATGTTCCCATTATTGTCTAGTTAATTACCCTTCGAAACCGTTTTCATGCGACTGCATTTAATCTGATGAACTTTTTCTAGCTTTATTAAAAAAATACTAAGTACCTCACAAGTGTATATCGTATCCAATCAAAGATCATTTCTAGAAAAAAACTAAATATCAATTGCCACCTGTGCGTGCCGAAAAAAAAAACAGTAACAATGACGGCTATTGATAAAAGACATGTTGAAAACTTTAGCACATGTATGTATGTATGTACATAGAAAATCAATATTTTCACTTTTAGATTAGAAATTATGAGGAAAAATATACAACACACACACACGCACTCACACATGCATATTTTGTATGAGAATTAAAGCCATTATGGCAAAAAGGCAATGGGAAGAATTCGTCGCGGTTTCCAAGCCCAGGCCCTCTTATCATTTGGCAAATGGGGCGGGGGCGGAAATATTCATATAAAAATACCTACAAACATGCAAACATACATACATACATCAAATGTACGTGCACTTAAACACACTAGCAAACACACATACTTGGTCGCCAGCAAGTGCGAGAGAGACACGTAGAGCGACACAACAACGGCGACGCTGCTTGCTGTATTAACGGCAAAAAAAAAAAAAAAAAACAACAAACGGCAACAACAACAAAGATAAAAACCAGCCAGATCGTCTCTGTGTGTGTGTGTGTGTCAGAGAGTGAGAGAGCAAGTTCATAAAAACAGGTGACATTGGCAGCAGCGCTACGCAATAATAGATAAAAAATACATAATTCAAATAAAATGTAAAATGCCAGCAGAGTTAACAAATTACACGAAATAAAAAAAATGAATGCATAGCCAGTTTGTACAGGCGCACACGCACGCATACTCACACACCCATGCACACACACTGATTCAGATTTATGAGCGGGGGTTGGGCGGACGCAACTTGTTGCGTGTGTTTAACTTTTAAACGTTTCTACATTTCAACATAATATCATTAAACATTTTACATTTTACACTTACCAAATAACTGAGAAACACTTCTAGAATAAGCGCCCTTTACTTTATTTGCTGTGTTTATTGTTCAGCACTTTTGCGATTGCAGCAACTTGTGATATTTCCACTTTATATTTTTTATGTACGTTTCGTAGCACTTGGCTTTGTTTTCACTGATGGTTTGCACTTAGTGCAAAACGCACTTGCACTCGCTTGCCCGTTTTGTTTTTTTTTTTTATTTACTTGGCACGAAGCGTTTGTATATATTTATGATATTTAACAATATTTATTTTGATTTTTCGTTCGATTTTTACGCGATCCGATTGATCCGCGAACTGTGTGGCAAATGAAACAGCTGATTGACTTATAACAGTGACTAAAAACTTACAGTTTGCCAAACTGTTAATAACAGTTTGTGGTATTAAATTGATTTTTATTGGTATATTGCCGTTTTTTATTTGTTTTTTTTTTATTACTCTATAATATTAATAACATTCATTAAATGCCAAATTGTTTTAGATGTTGACAATTAAAAGAAGTGCTGTAAAATAAACTTTTGTTTAAACTTAAAAGTGATCGCCAATATGATAGCAGTTTTATTAGAGTACTATTATTGTAATACTATTACATTCTCATTGATAAGAGGAAGAGCTTGCGCATGTCACAAAAAAGGTGGCAACGTTTGTAATAAACAAATATCGATATTTTATTCGATTTATCAAAAAAAACAGCAGTTGAAATATTTAAAACAATTGGATAAACGTTTAATTTACTTTTGTTATACAAATCTAGTAAGTATAAAGTTTACTTATTTATCTTACATTTGAGTTCAGGATAAAGAAGAGATGTAAAACCAAACCTTACCATAAATATTATTCAGAAATTGTTCAACTATTTTTAAATATACATTCGCAGATGTAAATACAAAAATTTGGACCTAAATCAGTCCAAACAGATAATAAAATACTGGCATAATAAGAGCCGCTTTTGCACTAGAAATCCCGGTCACGCCAATAATCAGCTTAAAGACGCCAAAGAAGAAAATCAACTGAAGCGCCACATGGAAGCCCAAAAGACTGAAATTGAGTTGATGAAATAAAATAAATAACAACTTTGGTAAGAGCAAGAGATAATTCAATCGAATAATCGATAAATACTAACATTTTATCTTTGCGACGCGCCTTCTCCAGATTTTTCGGCGATTCCTTGCTCAGATATTGACGCACTCCACGAATCGTATTGGCAAAATATTCATCCCAAGCCAGCTCTCCAATGTCAATGATGAACTTCTTCTTGTCCACGGGATTCAGTGTTTTGGACAGCGCCAAGAGGCGTTTGCTATCGAAATGCCATTCCGTAAATATGAAACGTTCCAGAGTGTTCAACGAGTTCCAAACGTTTTTGTGCAAACGCATCAGACTGCAACATAAAGTTAAAAATTAATAAATCATTTTAAAACGTTCAACGGATCACGCACATGGGCCTGCCACCGGCAGCTTTGGTCACCAAGTCCAGAAAGAAACCGGGTATGAAGTGGAAAAGTATAGCGCCCAGTCGGAACAGCATTAGACTCTTCACCAGACGCAAATTGGGATACCAGACGGCGCTATTCAACGGATAATCATGCAAGTAACCATTGATCTTATCCGCCAAGAAATCAAAACGGAATGGTTTATACGTGCTCGATGTCAAGTGGAAGATCTGCAAATCAGCCGGACGATCTCCGTTCTTTACTCTGCAATGAACATTGAAAGCTTAGTAAAGAACACTCTGAATATATTGTTGAATAATGTACTTGAGCGAATTGACATAGTAGCCGGTGGCTATAATGCCATTGACCACCACATCGATGGGTATGTAATCCATAATAATGTTCGGATCCAGCGGCAAACGACGTAAAATACCCTTTGAAGCACCCATAAAGAAGCCCTGCGGTCCATTCTTTGAGATTGTCCAGCCGGGCAAAGGTTCCTTCCAAGCGGCCGTGACTGTAAATTCATTTATTACATAAGAAATCCAACTTTCTTTGGCGGAACTTACTCATGCTGGGACGGACGATGCCACAGGGGAATTGGGTGGCCACCTTGGCTACTTCATGCTCCGCCAGATGCTTGGTGAAAGTGTACGTATTGGGATGGTCCTTGAGCAATCTATAAAATATTATTACTTGAGTAATCAACTTTTGTTAATTTCAGTCATCGAACTCACTTGGGTTCCAACGCTTTGAGCGCCTCATCGTTGAGCGTTTCGGCCAGTTGAATGATCTTCTCTGGATCATCTGGGGATGGATAGAGTTTCTCCTCCACCTCGGTGATGTAGGCATTCACATAAGCACTGGACACATGGACCAGGGCGTCCAGGTGACGCAGCTGCTGGCACAGCTCGACAACACGACGCGTGCCCCTCAAATTGATGTTTGTTGTCTCTTTCAGAGATTGGAAAAAGTCCAACGTGGCGGCCGAATGAAATACCACATTGGCATTCTCAATGAGCGTCTCGCGATCCTTGGCCGAAATGCCCAAATGCTCGAGACCCACATCACCCTCGATGGGCACAATCTTGGACATGCGCGACTCCAGCTCCAGCTCCTTGAATCGATCAAAGACCGAGTTCTTTTTCAGCTCCTCGAGACGCTCCTGGACACTCTTGCCCTTCTTGGCACGCATCAGCAGATACAGGGTGCCCACATTGGGCACATCGCGCAGCAGTTTCTCAACGATGGTGACGCCCACAAAGCCCGTGGCGCCCGTTATGAATACATTGCGTCCCGCATAGAAATCTGTGATGGGTGTGCTGCTGTGTGTGTGTGTTTTGTCGTTTAAAGTGAGATTGTGTTAGTGAGATTTATTTATGTAACCGATTCTGTTGTATAAGTTGATCAACTTTCCCCAATCTTAATTCAAATGTCTCGCTTGTTGCTCTTTTCATTGTGACGAAGAAAATAACAAACGAAAAACAAAATGAAATTTGTATTCACATTTCACCACAAAACCAGTTTCGAAAACGTAGTTAAGTATGTGCTTGTTAGTTAGACAAACTTTGCCTAACGACTATTCTGAGGTGACCCTTGAAAGTATTCTAATGAGCTCGGCGGGTGTACTATTGATTTGACACTAAAAAAATGTAAACAGCTAGAGATACAAGTGAGCAAACACTTGGAACTAAGTGGAAACTCACTTCACCACACAAACTTGGCAAGTACAGTCTAACTAGGCTAACTTGAACTAGAATGTTGGTTGAGAGAAAAAGTTTCTGTTAGTAAAAAAAATGCTTCTTTCATGCGATAAATAATTGTCTTGATTAATGGTTTAGTAGGTAAAAACGAATGAGAATTGCTGATTGATTTCTGCTATCGATAAACTTTTGACCGGCAGTTAGCTGTTTAGCTTTAACGGTTCGATAACTTCCAACTGGAGCAACTCAAATCGTTTTATCGATAGTATAACGGCACTATATCATTTTGCGCGCCCAAGTCTAATGAGCAAAAAAAGGTGGATATGTTGGTTAACTTTAAGTTCAGTCATATATTAGCCCTAATGATGGGTCAGTCGTCATCCAAATTGAACATGGTCATGGCAAATGATTTTATAATGTAACACGTGTTTTTTTTCTTAACGTTTGTTGTTGTTTGACCACACAAATGGCATTTTGATGTCTGTGAGACTGCGCAATAATAATACCAAACAACAACAACAACAGACGATTAGCCGATGGATCAATCGATTATGCATCGGCAATTTGCTTTTCGGAGTCAAAGTCACCGCTGCAAAAGCAACAACAAAACTTCAGTTTACAGTTACGTTACAGCTGTTAGCTTTCACTTTGCACAAACAAAATCCATTTATGACAAAATTCACCACACACGCGCACACATGCATACCTACATACGTACATACAATGTGTCTTCTATACATTTTTGCATAATATTGTTGTTGTATTTATTAATGTGCAAATAAATTTTGCCACGCAAAGCCATTTTGAATTTAATTTTTTTTTTGTTACTGTGATTTTTAAATCGTAAATTGTCTCTTTATCTTTTGAGTGTTAACCGTTGTGCGCTGCAGTGATTAGATTTTGTATTATCTTTTTTTTAGAGGTAAAGTTGCTTAAATTTCGTTCGCATTCAGCCAAGTGGAACGCATTAACCGTTAGTAATTAATTGTGGATTTCGGAAACAAGTGTTGGCATTTTAGCTTGACAAAAACGGGTCAGTAAAACGCAGCGTGATTAATATTCATGAATTTTTAATTGATTTTTGTTTTAACTACCTCAACAATTTATGTGTTGGGCTCACTCTACAAATTACTCCTTTTCTTTGTTGTTGTAATTGTAGGTACGTCTGGCAGACATTATGTGACCTTGTGTGGACATAATTGAACTTGTAATGATATATTTATGGCTTTAGATTGCCACGTTGAAGTTTTGCAGTTCCTGCTGTTGTGGTTATATATGAGAACGCCTTCAACTTGAACTTGTAAACCCGTTTACGAACATGAGTCGAGCCTACAATTAACGTCATTCAAAAATGCAGCACAACAACAAAATAAAATTCATAAAAATTAATATATATGTGTGCATTATAACTCACAATTGCGCAGGTTAAAGTTTCGAGAGGCGTATACAAATTTGAAATGCCGACAATAATTAAAGTTGGAAATATGTAAACATAATAATTAACAGTTCTGTAAGCAAGTGTTGATTATAACTGTGAAATGCATGACATTAGCTTTCAACTAGTACTACAAAAACAAATGTTGGAGAGTTTTCGCTTCAACGTCTTCTTCAACGCTCTCTTTTATTTTTCTCACACACATTTTGTGCTGTTGTTGTTTTTGTTTTTTTTTTTTGCATACATGTACTTTGCACCGAATGGAATGTCTTAAATTAAATCAAGCGATGCTGTAAAGTAAAACAGTAACAACAACAAAAACGAAAAAAGCGGTCAAACTGGAGACAAATTTTTTTTTTTGGTTTGGTAATCCTATTGTGCAGCTTATGCCCAAATTTTGCTTACCTGGCCATTGTAACTCAAAGAAGCTTTCGAGCTTATCGTTTGACTAGCAAGAACGAAACAAAAATTTCTCTTTTTTTTAAACTCAGCTTCTTTTTTTTTTGTTTTTTTTTTTCGTTGCTTCCTCTCTTTCACTGGGTTGTTTGTTTTAGCGCTGCTGCGGTAGTAAACAATATGCACAAACACATCCACATATATGTATATGTTTGAGTACTTATTTACATGTATTTGTGAACAGTTACGTTGCTTTGTGCTCGTTAGAAACCTTGATCCGTTTTTGGTTATCGCGCGCTCACAACTCACACAACTTGCACGTTTGCCGGCCGAAGCGAAACTGTTTCATCAACTCTCCAACAACGCATCAAAACAGACTGTTGGGCCACTGCGCTCTCTCTCTCTCTCTCTCTCTCTCTGACTTGGTGAGTTTTTTGTGTATCGTGTCTCGGAACTTCAACGTTCAGCGATCATCATCATCGTTATGAGCATCTTGATCATGATCAGCTTGATAGTTAGACCAGTTGAACGGGGGGCTCTGTTTGTATTATCTGTGGAATGAATGTATGACGTACTTATTGTTTAATTCATATTGACTACTGACTTTTGCACATCGAAGAAAATACTCTTGCCGTTTGGATTCTGTTTGTTTATATCGAGTAAATTAATTTTTAGCCCTACCGTATGCTAAGATAAAAACAAGCTGTAACTGCAGCATATATTCGGGCTGCCACAAGAAATAAAGTTTACCCACACTCCAAACTTAAAAGTAATTTATGTAAAACAAATTTCTTTTATTATTGCTAAACAAAAAATGAAAAAAAACTACAATTCGCATTTGGCTTAACATTTAGATTTGTCATATTTATTTCATTAATAGTTATATAGATAATATTTAATCGTTTACATATATGTGTATACTTCTTTCGTAATTTACAAGTGCATAAACATTTAACTATTTGACTATAAACCAGGACTATTTGTTTATATGTATATGTGTGTATGTATGTATATAAGTGACTACGATTTGAGCTAAGTTTTGGGCTTAATTGCATTGCTGTTTGTTTGATAAAGAAGTTTAAGAGTTGACTTTGTTGAACTTAAAGTAAAAATACATGATATACCCGATGAAGTTGTATGAGGGAGGGGGTGAGTGAAAGTAAGTGAAAGTTGTTGAAAATATTGCACAATGTAGGCGTTGCGAAGAATCTTCGCTTTCTTCAAAGCCAGACAAGGAAACCCCAGATGAGCAGGCTCAACGTCAAGCCAATTTGGAAGCCCAGAAAAGGTGTCAGAGCCACATAGAGTATACCAAAAATCGCTGCAAAGCCGGCATAGTGTAGAATATTGAAGCTAAAGTAAAGTAATCAAAAAGGTAATTAAATGGGTAATTGACGTTTGGTAATGAACTTACACTTTCCAGTAGTTGCGATGCCATTGTGTTGTGACCGCCGATTCCTTGAAATAGAAACGACGAATTCCGATCAGAACACGATCAATAAATTCCGACCAATCACAGCGACTGGCATCAAAGTTATAACGCTTGCGATCGCACTCATGAATCAGCGAGGAAACTCTCAGCGCATTCTTCATCGAATAACGAAAGTCCTTGTCGAGGAAGTAATCAAAAGCTTTGGTGCCATTCTGGAACACACGCATATACTCATAGGCGCTGCAGAGCGACAAAGAGAGAGCGAGAGAGAGAGTGTTGTAAAACGATTCAATAAATGTGTGTAGACTTTTTTCTTACGTGTGTTGGGGCATACCAATGCCAAAGAGTTTCTCGGGTATATAGAATATCATGGCGGGCAGCAAATGAAACAGATAGAAGAAGAGATTATAGCGCCAGCCATTACGCAACTTTGTCGCTGGCTTCCACACAAAACTATTTGGCGGATGTCGTTCGACGCTGTCATTGATAATGTTGCAGAACTGGGCCAGATTCAAGGGATTCACCTCACCCGATGTGCAGTGTATAATCTCTGGCTGTACGAGATGACGTGTGCCAACATACCAGGCCATGACTAGAGAACTGTTGATCACATAGTCGCAGGGTATTATGTCAATTATGGCGTTTGCACTGCCCGACATCGTGCGAAAGATACCCTTGACGAAGCCGGCTAAAAAGCCCAAATGTCCAGAGTTTGCATTGCCCACCCAGCCCTTGCACGGATGCTCCAGTGTGCCATAAACTGTAAAAGAACGAAATTCGTTAACTGTAGTTCTCCAAATAAACAGTTAGCTGTAAATGACGAGCGCAGTTTAAGTCTCCAAAATTCGTTCGCTGTGAAACAACGAAAAAAAAGTGCGGCGAATTCAAATAACAAAGACAAGTTGTCAGTGTTGGCAGCTTTAGCTTATTAAAGGCTGAGTGCATTTTCTCTGGCGAAAAACTCACCAATTGATGGCCTAACTATGGCTGCCGGCAGACCGGACATCTCTGCCATGAGCAGATTCTCGGACAGATTCTTGGTAAATGTATACGTATTGGGATGGTCCTTGAGAAAGCTTTTGCACTTTTGCTGTGTAAAATCGATCCATTCGTCATCATTCTCTGCCATCTTCATCATCTCGTACGGATCAAACTGTGACTTGTACACATCCTCAGTGATCAAACCGCGATTATTGCTATTACAAAACGCCGTCGAGCAGTAAATATATGCTGACAATTGTTTCAGCTGTTTGGCCAACTCTATGGTGCGCATTGTGCCCGTTAGGTTCGTAAAGATCGCCGTGCGTAGCGGCGAATTGAATCGAATTGTCGCCGCACTGTGATAAATCACGTTCACACGCTCGATCAGCTCCTGCAGCAGCTCATTGCTAAAGCCAAAGTTCGGCTCGGTCAGTTCACCCACCACAGGCACCACCTTGGCCAGCGTTTTCTCATTGTACTTCTGGAAGATCTGTTTGTTAGAGAAAATAAATAAAAGTATTAAGATATATGTAATGAGTGTTGTTGTTGCTGCAGCTGTGGTGAAATTTTAATAAGGTGGCTGTGGTGAAGTGCATAAATTGTAAAGAGAGCAGCTTCCATCATGGCGGTAGGAATTCACAATAGGACATTTAATCGATATCTTAGTGATGAGCAGTTTAAAAATATTTTCGATTGCTATTTTATCGTTCCCAAAAAATATTTACAATTTATAATTAAATGTTTGCATGTATTAACATTTCGCACTAATAGATGTTTCTTTTAATGTTATACCTTTCGTGACACCCTATAAAAAAAAGATACGCTATTAAAAATGCGTTTAAATTGTTATAATGACGGAAAAGAGTCAAGTCAGAGTATAAACATATGTACTTATGTATAGTAATTGTTCGCATTACAAAGAGCCGTTAAAAAGGCAGAGCGGAAGACACTTTACTTTCGACAAATCAACGTTCCCATTAAAACGCGTCGTAATTGTACTTGAATAATGACCAATTTCGGGTCAGGAAATGGGTCACAACGTTTATTTCAGTTCAAAGTTTTCAAATCATTTTGATTTCGAGTTTTCACTACTCACCGGTTTTTTGAGCAATCGACTTATACGCTCGTTGGGATCAAAGTTACGCTTGCCTCGCACCAGTATATAGATGGTGCCAATGTCCGGATGTGTGTCCAGCAATGCCTCAATTAGTACCGTGCCCAAGAATCCGGTGCCGCCCGTCACAAAGATGTTCTTCTTGGCAAAGAACTCGGGTATGGTCAAAGCCGTGCTCAGCTGGCGTTGGCTGGAATGCGGCGACTCCGTTGCCACTTTACGTATGCCAATCTTGCCATTGCTCAGATTTGAGTTATTGTTCCCGTTATTGCCGCCATGCTCCGTTACAACGGCCATGGTGTAAGGCTCTAGGTTTGTGGGTGGCGCCAACTTGCTGCTGGATCTGTTAACGTTTTAAGAAGCTGCAATCAACGAAAACCAAATCAAAATTGTAAGAAAATCGTCTTCAAAAGCTAAGTTTAAGTTAAGTTTTGAGTTAGTTATAAAGTTATATGCCCAAAGATAAGAATGTATCCAAAAGAAAACTCCTTGGAAATCCATTTTTATACCCTGAACCCATTGGGTTAGGTAAAAAGGGTGTAATGGTTTTGTGCTAAAATATGTAACTGGCAGAAGGAAGCATCTGCGACCCCATAAAGTATATATATTCTTGATCAGCATCAACCGAGTCTATATAGTAATGTCCGTCCGTACGTATGTATGAACGCGTCGATCTCAGAGACTATAAGAGCTAGAGACTCCAGATTTGGAACATAAGCTCGCCTAATCTTCGCGCAGTACAAGTTTGTTTTAAATTTTCGATAACTCTTCCCGTTTCCGATATACACATGTGATCGATAACAACAAAATCTTGTATATCGAAAACTTTTAAACGGCGTTTGAAACATTAGACGAAATAATGGCAATCTGTGAAATTGTTATCGAAATCGGATGATAAACACCGGAGATATGGAACATTGAAGTTAAGTAAGTATGACCTATACACGTACACACACACACACTTGCAAGTAGTGACTGTATGCGTTAAGTATAGGGTAAGTATAAAACCTTTTCTCATACTAGATACGGCTAGAAATAAATGTTTGCAGTCCAAGCTAGCCATGATTGCTGTGTTGCCGTTTTTCATAAGTATGTTCAGATTTGTAACTGTTTCGTTCATTCGACCTAATAATTATTTGACTACAGAAGCATTCAGATCGCAAAATTTCTGTCACAGCTTTTTTGGTATATTTTCGAAAATAAAATTTATAGTAAAATCCATAAATTGTTTTTTTTTTTTTCTTTCGATTTTTTGGTTTTTACAAAATTGTATTTCGTTACAAATGAATGTGGCAAAGAGTATGAGGCATTGTGTGCGCCTGCTTCGACAGCGGGGCATGACAACAGTCATCCAAAAGTTGCAGCCCATCGCGGTGCGAAACTATCGTGCCGATGACAATGATGCCGTTGGCTGGACACCTAAGCAGGGGCGAGAGTCCAGCACAGTTGATCGTTACGACAGGATCTTTCAGCCCAGTGGAAGGAGTGGAATGAGGGAACCCGAATCCCAGCGGCGCAACTTCAACCAGGCCATTGAGGACCATAAGCGACGCCAGGAGCGCATCATCCTGGACAATAAGCGACGCTGGGATCAGCGCAACGTGCCCAAAAAAGTCCTCGTCCAGAACTACGAAATGTATGCCAAGCATGGCAAGGGCCAGAACAGACAACGGCACGAGAATCAGGAGGCCGAGCGGTACAGTCGCAAACGTCGCCATCAGCGTCAGAAGGAGGTACGGCGTAATGAGAGGGAGTTGCGTGAATCCCGCAAGGGTTACCAGCTACCCCAAGCCGAGTATCAATGGCAGGAGCAGGAGACGGAGACACCCAACATTCCAACCCACGGAACCAATAATAATTGGTTGAAACGGCAGCAGCGCATCGAGAATGAAAGAAATTGGCACTCGTGGCACACGTGTCCGGATCAGCGACGGAAGCAAGTGGAGGTGCAAGCGGAGGCGGAGGCGGGTGAGGAGGAACCCACAACGCCTTACACCACCACGTCGTATGTGAAACCCAAGCTACCCCATGACGGCAGTGTGCGTCGCTATCAAACCCATTGCCAGCAGCTGACCCCAGCCATAGCGCCACCCCATAGTGATCCCAAGTCTCGGCCGAAGCAGTTTTTAAGCAGAAACAAGGATCAGGATTTACCACCCATAACCCTGAACAATGCACCCAAGCCCAAACTGCTGCCTCGGCCAATCTTCAAGCTTGCGAAGCAGAGCGTGAAACCGCCACGTTCTGCCTTAAACCTCAAGACGAAACGTCTGCGTAATCCCATCGACAGCTTCTCGAATACGCTGGTCGTCAACACTAGTTATACCCCGCACAGCGAGTATACTGGGTATGGCCGACAAAGTGTCAGCGATATCTGGAAAAGCTATACAGCGAGCCAACGTGAGCTCAGAAGCAGGCTGGACAGCCCGACAAAAATTTACAGAACATTTTAGCGGAGTCCGTAAAAAAAGTGTGTGAGAAATAACCTAAAGCGAATAAAATCGTATTTTTAGTTATGCTGAATATTTAAAATGTAATTGCAAATTGAACTTTGTCAAAAGGAATTTCCTAAAGGTCATGAAAATGGGATTCGCGTGAACGGTATTTCGTGTGTTCAATAGCACAGATACAAACCATTATTGTTCCCAGTATTTTTTAGACTTGCACAAACTGATAACCACAAGAGATTTACGTATTAAAATTGGAATTTCTAACAGTGTATTATAATCATGGAGTATGTTTCTTAGCTTAGTGTGCCCAGTATTTTTTAGACTTGCACAAACTGATAACCACAAGAGAGTTATGTATTGAAATTGGAATTTCTAACAGTGTATTATAGTCATGGAGTTATGGAATATGTTTCTTAGCATAGCACAGAGACATACCATTATTGTTCCCAGTATTTTTTATTTAAAGTGCACAGACTTGCACAAACTGATAAACACAAGAGATTTATGTATTGAAATTGGAATTTCTAACAGTGTATTGTAGTCATGGAGTTATGGAGTATGTTTCTTAGCTTAGCACAGAGACAAACCATTCTTGTTCCCAGTATTTTTTATTTAAAGTGCACAGACTTGCACAAACTGATAAACACAAGAGATTTATGTATTGAAATTGGAATTTCTAACAGTATATTATAGTCGTGGAGTATGTTCCTTTAGCTTAGCACAGAGACAGACCATTATCCCAGTATTCCCAGTATTTTTTTATGTAAAGTGCACAAACTGATAACCACAAGACATTTATGTATTGAAATTGGAATTTCTAACAGTGTATTATAGTCATGGAGTATGTTTCTCAACTTAGCACACATACAAACCATTATTATCCCAGTATTTTTTTATTTAAAGTGCACAGACTTGCACAAACTGATAACCACAAGAGATTTATGTATTGAAATTGGATTTCGAACAGTGTATGTGTAGCCATGTTGTTTGCCTTGACTCGCATCCGATTAACAATTGATTTGGGCAGCCCTTTTTATAACAAATTACTAAACGTTGTAGCCAATTACGCGAATATGTTATGTGTTAAGATACGAAATCATGCTCAACACATTTGTGATTGCCTAAGGTCCCAGTAACACACACACACACACACACACACACTCAAAGACACACAAAAGAGAAGCTGCTTTTGAGATTAATTTGTCGATAATTTTCAGTTGTATTTGTGTCAAGGTCGCGTTGAAAAGTAACAAAAACAAAAAAAAATATACAAAAAAAAAGATTTGAAATTCGTTTGATGCTTTATAAATTTGCAATTTTGATTTTGTATACACTGGGAAAAGAGTATTTGAGTTTCGCAATGAAGTGTGCGACTGAACGGCAACGAAAATCCTTTCGACAGCTTTCGAAAGGGTATTTGAAACGCGTTGTCTTAAAGCTATGAGTCTTCGTTTCCGATTTGAATGGTCAGGGCTAGTTTGATTTCCACAAAAAAAAGCCAAAATATATTTAATTATTATTTTTTTTTGTTTGGCATATTGCTGCTAATTGAGCATGTGTTGAATATTTTTTATAGTTTTTGGTTTTTTTTCGTAATTTAATTTAATTAGCTAATGGATTTCCAACTAAAAGATTTGCCAACAAAACAGCCTTCGCTTACTTTTTACTTTTCACACATACAAAAAAAAAGGTATTAATGAAAATGCGTTCGATTGTTGGCTAATTGACCAAATTATGACTGGGCTATTGCGCTCTTTTCCCTTCAAGGCAAGCCAACAACTGTGCGACATTGAGCTTTGAAAATGATGTATTCGATTTCGAAAGGCACTGAATGAGGGATCTCTTCATAGGCACAAGAATGCCGAAATTAAAGTACCAAAAACCAAGTCGAAGAAACTGGTTTGTCAATGTGGACTAGGTCTTGGCTGTTGTCAGCAACAAAAATTTCGAATCTGACTCAAGACCAAAAGCCAAACAGTATTCGCTATCGTTAAATGATTTTTTTGTGCCTCAAAGTCAATGAACTTGTACATAAAACCGATTTTGAAACTCTCGATCAAATAGCGCACGTGCCATACTGTATTATAGTTGTGCTAGTTATTGATGGATCAACACAAATAAACTAAATATTATTTAAATGTTTTCCGTTTTCAACTAAAGTCGGTTTGGAACGTGAACACAATAAATAGTATTCAAAAATTTATAGAAATTCGGAATTTCAACTAGCACAACTATCAGTATTAGTAAGATTTTTATGCTAAAATCTGAATAATTGAGACTTCTTACGTTATATTAGGATTGCTTGAACAAATACTCAGGATAGCTAAGTACGTTCTTACTCAGATCAAGAAAATGCCGGGTCGATAAACTTTTGAAACATTTTGTTTTTTTTTTCCAAATATATGAATCTCAGAGACTATAAAGGCTAGAGACTCCAGTTTTGGTATGTAAGCTCGCCTAGTCCCTAGGCAGTACAAGTTGGTTTCAAATTTTCGATAACTATTCCCGTTTCCGATATACACATGTGATCGATAACAACAAAATCTTGAATATCGAAAACTTTCAAACGTCGTTTGAAACATTAGACGAAATAATTATAATCTGTGAAATTTTTATTGAAATCGGTTGAGAGACGCCGGAGATATGGAACATTGAAGTTAAGTCAAGTATGCACTACACGCGTACACACACACATACTTGCAAGCAGTGACTCTATACGTACAGTATAGGGTTCAGGGTGTTGTCTAGTTGGGATTTCTCGACTTGTTTTATTTTCAGTGGTACTTTTATATATACTTTACTTTTTTATATATATATATAATCGTAAATGCTGATTAAGTGGGTGAATAAAAGGGCCAATAACATAATGATAGTTGTGCACGTGTGCATAAAATAAGTTAGCAATTTAATAAATTGTTTTCTTGTAAGGGCGACAATGAAGTGCTTTTGGTTTTTGCGGTTTGAGGTATATTTTTTTTTGCGCAAGATTCGAACGATGCGAAATCCAATTATAAGCAATAAAATATTTGCAACATCTTTTGTAACTGTTAGGTTTTCTGCTATTTTTACGGGAGTAGCGCAAAAAGAGAAGCAAAAACCTTGGGTTACATCTCTCAAAACCTAATCGCATAATCGTTGAGATGTAACTTTTTGTGTTGGGAAAGAGTTTGGATTCTGATTGCCAAAGAAGTATTGATGCTAGATTTGACAGCAAAAGAACTCAAAGCTTCAACTGATCAGAATCAAAGACAAACAAGGCGCAATGAAGCGTAAGAATATACACATATATATACAAGCTCAAATTCATCTGACCATACAAAAAGTCATCATCTATATTCGTTGAGATTAAAGACCATGCGTCTGGACATAATACAATTATGTATTCAACATTTTGCATAATTTGTTTCCAAGCTTTGCGATTCGTTTGCCAAAAGTGACAGAGACACACAGAGAGAGAGAGAGAGAGCGAGAGAGAGATTCGTGACTTTTAGTTAACATCACGTATACGTATACATAGATATATATTTATGTTTCTTTGAGAGCGCTAAATCGTTTATGCATATTAAATCTTTTGAAATCTTTCTTTCGAGCTACATACATATATTTTGCTTGTTCAGCTATTTGACCTATTTCGTAACAACAACAAACTTTGGCAAAGGGCTAGCGAAAAGCGAACGAAACACAAAAAAAAAAAACAAGTAAGAAGGCTCTAGTCGAGAAATCCCGACTAGACGATACCCTGAACCCTATACTTAACGCATACAGTCACTGCTTGCAAGTATGTGTGTGTGTACGCGCATACTGCGTACTTGACTTAACTGCAATGTTCCATATCTCAGTTGTTTCTCAACCGATTTCAATAAAATTTTTACAGATTGTCAATATTTCGTTTAATGTTTCAAACTGCATCAAAAAGTTTCTCAAATTCAAGATTTTGTTGTTATCGATCACATGTGTATATCAGAAACAGAAAGAGCTATCGAAATTTTGAAACACACTTGTACTGCCTAGGGATTAGGCGAGCTTATGTACCAAATCTGGAGTCTCTAGCTCTCATAGTCTCTGAGATCGACGCGTCGGACAGACGGACATGGCTATATCGACTCGGCTGTTAATGCTGATCAAGAATATTTATACTATATGGGGTCGCAGATGCTTCCTTCTGGCTGTTACAACATTTGCACAAAACCATTATACCCTTTTTAACCATTTTCAATGGTTTCAGGGTATAAAAACCATTTTGTTGTGACGAATTTGAAATATTTTTGCACTTTCTATTTTATGATGCACAAAAGAGCTAAATTGAATCCATTGTTGTAGGGCTCCTATATAGTATGGATCGGGTTTTGTCAAAGCTTCCGGCCTGACAACGCAATGTGTAACAAAGTCTTAGCCCTGTTTATAATGCGCGGCATGCTTTAAGCTGAACTTGATAGCTGTTTTTGGGCTTGCGATAGCATCGAATATGCAAATTATATATATCTTATGTATGTATGTATGTGTGTTTGTGTGTATATATTTATAGTGCGTATTAAGTGCGAGCTACTGCGAATCACAATGCTCGAATGTCGCACTTTACATTTGTGTTTTTGGGGCTGGGCATTTGCATATTGTTGTTGTTGTTGTCTCGCAATGGACCTTAACATTGAAAAACGGACAGCCGTCTGCTGTCGACGATGTCGCTTGACGGGGTTCAATCAATTCAAATTGTTGTTGTTTTTGTTGTTGTTCACGCTTTCAATGTCGCGTGCAAATAAATTTATTTTTTCTTTCTGGTTTTGCTTAGCTTAATCAAAAGACTTAGGCAACGAACTTGCCGTGCCTAATTGTATCCGCAAAAAACCAAAAAAAATATTTTAAAAACAATTATTTTAAAATACTGGGTGTGTATGAGCGAACAATTTTTTTCAATGGAGTTTTGTTGTTCAAAGAAATTATATTTAAATAAAAAAAACACAAAGAATTTTTTTTTTTTTGTTTTTTTTTTGGGTTTCTTTTGTTGACTCAAACCGGTTGCTATGGCCATTGGGCAAAAGTGATATAAATCATTTTAAAATCTACAACAACAACAACAACAAAATTGTCCACGCTGTCGTAAAGTTTTTTTTTGGTGCTGCGCAGGCGAAAAGTAAATAAAATAAACCCAAAAACCGAAACCTTCAAAAAAACACAAAAAAAAAACGAAACGCAACGCCAATGAATTTTCCAGCAAGAGCGCGCAAGAAAAACAAACTTACTCAGCAAAGCGCGAAAAAATCTGCACACACACCAACACACACACACCAACACATACACACACCTGTCGCAAAACACAAACAGCAATTGAGCAAAATAAAATAAATATTAGTTGCCTTTGGAGCCAATAAGTGAAAATGCAGCGTGTCAATAAAGAGAGATAGATGGAGAGAGGAGTTAATAGATAAATAGATAAATAGTTCAATAGTTTTTCTTTTGGTTTAATGTACAACAACAACAACAAATAGTTTGTGCGGCAGTTAGTTGTTGTTGGCTTTCATCAGCGCTGGCTTCCGTTTTTTTTTTTTTGTAGTTTGTTTGGCAATCAATTCTTGACTCGATTGTTCCAAACATTTATTTGGAAACACACACACACACACAAAGATCACTGTTTAACACTTAACGGTACTTAACGAACCAAAAATATGTTGATCTAGTTGTATTTGGATTGATTCCAAAATGAAACAGCAGCAGCAAATTATTTTTCAAATACGCTGAATGCGGAGGTGCAAAGAAATGTTGCTGCCAATGCCGACGCACGCTCAACTCGAACTGAAACCGAAACCGAAACTGAAACTCAAAAACTGACTAACTGAAACGTAGAGCGCGCAAAAAATGAGGAAATTTTTAATACCCGCCAGGCAGGCAGGCAGGCACAAAAACAAAAAGCAACAAAAAAACAACATAATGAAAATCGGAACACTAAATAATCAGTCAAAAGAGCGAGAGCGTGAGGCAGAGAGAGAGGGAGAGAGAGAGGCTGAGAGAGAGAAGTCAAATGTAAAAAACGAGAGCTTTGAGCAACAACAACAACAAGAAAGTACCGCTAACCAACGCACTCGAAAATAGTTTTTGGCAAACTCCGAGAAAGCTGAGTCTTGTCTCATTGTTGTTGCTGGAGACGCACTTAAGATCTGAGCTTTGAGTGAATCTTTGAGGAGAGAGAAGACCAAAAAGTTTTGTCATAACACAAAACAAACATCAACTGAACAAATAATCAATCTTTGTATTGTATTACAAAGCCATTTAAATGCAAATCTTAAATGCACATAAATTGTGCAAAATAATAAGATTAATAATAATGATGGATTACAAAGAAGAAGCATGTCAAATAAACAAAAAATATATTAAAAAAATAAAACACTGAGAAAAAAATGTACAAAAACTATCTAAATAGTGTTAAAAGCGATAAGAAGAAAAAATATTCCTAAATGAAGTACGAATGGAAACAATATGCATATCTTATTATTATTATTATTTTACAAACATTTATATTCAAGCCCAAATCAAGAAAACATAACTTATTAAACTGCTGAAAGTATGAAAAGAGTTTTAAAAAATCTTAAATCAAGTAAATATTCGAAGTCACTAAAGCTTATACTTCTTCTTTATTTTTACTTCATCCTTTTCTTACTATCATTCTCATTAATAATCATCTTCCTAAATTAAAATTTAACTTAAATAAAAGTTAGTTTAAAGCTTCGATATTTTATAAAATTGTTCTTTTAATTTTGTTTGTTGATCTTAACTTAAAGTTGGCTTCATTCATCTAATTTTGAATCTTATTTTTCAAAATACATAAATTTTCCATATCTCAATATATATATAGACTTTCCTTACTTATCTTACAAACTCGTAGCTCAAATTATTCTCTCCACCTTATATTATTGTTTACTGTGCAGTTATCGGCATTTTTCGTCTTGTGTGGAACTGTTCTGGTCAGCAGTTTTCAATGAGGTTATTTGCTTTGAAAAACAAAACCATATAACAAAAAAAAATATATGTATATATATATATATTGGAAACTGCTTTCGAAACTGTGGCGCAATGTGGCGAGGCCAATACATATTCTGCAAACGCCTGCAGTTCTGCATTAAAGCCGTTATTCTAGACGTTTTCTTGTTAATTGGTGTCAATGATCAGAATTTTTGTTCGAGTCTTTGATATAAAAACTAATTCCAGTTATTTGTTCAATTATTTTTTGACGGGTATCAACCAAAAATTTGACTCAATTGTAATTGACCCACAAAAATGAAAGCAAGATATATTTATAAGCCCACATATGGTAGTAAAGAAACAAAGGTTACATAAATAAAATACGTATAGGCGTATACTGCTTACTTATTATTATAACAAGAAATGAACGAAAAAGAAGAAAAAAGGTGAGTGTAATTTGTGCGACACGCCAAAGAAAGAAAGTGGGTGGATTCAAAAAGTGTGTAAGTGTCCGAGTGTGTAGGTCGCTTAGTTATTGTTGTAAGTTAGTGGGTGTTATTTTGTGGGTTGAAACTGTTTGATGAAGTCCGCGGTTCGACATGATTGCAATTAAGATTTGGCCATCAATTATGCTTTTAGCCTCAGACAAAAGATGAAGCAACGTGCTTGAGAGTTTGACGAATTTTGGAGAAAAGATTGCTATGAAAAACTTATCGATTATTATTAAACATTGATGATGAGAACTTTTATAAACTTGTATACAACTTCCTGAGGATGTGATACAAATCTATGTGAATAAGCAAAGCCAACGCTGATTAATATTGGTTTATCGATATTTATCGATTTAATATGTTAATCTTAATGCAGCTGCTAATGTTTTAGAAAACTAAACAAATGTTAATCTATGTGAAAAACCAAAGACAGCGCTGATTAATACTTTTCCATTCCGCATTTAAATATTTCCGTACTCAAACGAGTTAATTAATCGAACTTCTACGTCAACAACGTTTTCAATTGTTTTTGAATGAGCAACTACTTAGAATAAAAACTTTCTGTTATTATTGTAAGATTCCATTTCTAATAACTTGTTATTCGCTATTGGAAAATATTTTTGTTGAGTTTGTTCACTTTAAAGGCAAATTACAAAAGAGCATATAATAACACTAATGATTCTTAATAACATATGCTTAAAATAATAACAGCAATAATTAAAAATTAGTTGATTCCTTTGATTACAGTTCATTGTCGCACCATTTAAAACTTAGTGCTTTATCTACATCCTGGTCTTCTTGACCAGATTCAGATCTGACCTATTGGGCATATGTAATTAACATCAATTTACATTTGAGTGGCCATTTCGAAAACTGAATTTGAATGAAAACACAAAAAATCCCAGCCACAAACAAATATGCTAGTCACCCGGCACTTGTTGGTTAACATTTTTGTGTTTTTTTGCTAACCAGGCTTAGGTTGACTTTAGCCCAGTCACGTCTCACGTTTTTAGCTTGCACTTCGATCTGCCGCTGAGAGAAACAGAGACAAAGTGTGTGCGAGAGAGAGAGAGAGTGAGGTACGGGCGCGGGCTCACGTCATTATTGAAGACGTTGCGACGTCACACAGTGCGCATGAGTAATGAGTGTAGCTTTTTGTATTATTATTTCATTGGACCGATTAAAAATGAGTCAAGCAAAAGGGTATAATGGTTTTGTGGATACGTCTATAAAACACGTATCTCGATCGCAGAACTAGTGTAAGTTATCGATAATTGTTCTTGTTTCTGATATTACATGTAATCGATAACAATAAAATCTTGAATATGAAAAACTTTAAACTTTTGAATACTACCAAATTTACTTTAAATTATCGATAACTCTAAGTTAACTTATGACTAGAATGCTTATTAAAATTTAAAAAAAATAATCAAAAATAATACTTTAAAACATCATTAGCTCATTCAAGTTAGCTATCGATAATAATCGATAGCAATTAAAACCATAAACAAGATATGGAACATAATATTAAATAGCTATGAACGTTCCAACGAGAGCATTCTTTAACTTTTTACCCCATACTTACTTTACAGGGTATCTCAACGGCAATACTTTTAGCTTTCTCATACATTTTTGTAGTGTTGTTTACTTGGCTTTGCCTTTGTTTTAACTAAATGGAAATTGATTACTATGCACGAGTCCGGAGTTTGGAGATACTCCAAAAGTCAGATGCGATGACAATGCACTTTATCACAACGACCTTCGTTTCGGTTTGTCCAAATAAATATTTAAACGTGTCGAAGGCTGGCAAAACAACTTCTTGGCACACAGACAGGCCGACAGATAAAGAGATTAATTGAAATTGATGATGATCGAGTTTCGAACTGGGCGCATCGTCATTTTTGCTGTCATCGTTCAAAAGCTGATGATATGGCAACGCTGCAGCCGGTTGGCAACGCCATTTGCCGCCGTTGACAACATTTCAAACACAGCATGCGCCAAACGTTCTATTTTTGAGTACTATCTAAGTTTGAACGAACAAATTTGTTAAGAAAAAAAAAACGTAAAACTGTTTTTCTCTCTTTCTCTTCGCTGAAAAGTTCGCGCTCTCTCTGTTTGCCGAAGCAGCAGCAGAAGAAGAAGAAGAACGCATGCGCTGGCAGCAACAAAAAAAAAGAAGTGATTTTCATTCAATAGGAAAAGCCTCAGCGAAAGGTGGTGGAAAAGCAAAGCAAAGCAACAACAACAATAGGGTGCAGATCTAAAACTCACCACCAACGAAGGGTGCGAAAAGAGGGTGGTGCTCATCGTGTGCATTGTGGCTCGCGCAGTCGCCACGAACAACCCACCTCCACAACCCCGTTACCCCCAACCCTCGCCCTCGCCCTCGATACCTTGGTGAAATATTTCTTTTTTTTTTGCTGGCGGCCCGGTTTTGCGGGCCCAGTTAGTTGCCTGTCGCCAGTCGCTAGTCGAGCATTTCGAGCTGTGCTGTGCTCTCAAGCACCAAAAAAAAAAAAAAAAAAACACAAAAAAAAAAAAATCACACAACAAACTCGCGTCTTCTGTTTTACCCCCCTCACAAAGAAGCCCCCGTTCCCCCTTTGTTTCGCGTCGCGTGTGAAATTTGTGTATGTGTGTGTGTTTGTGTGTGTAAGTGTGCGCAAGAAGAAAATAGCACAAGAAAAAAAGCACAAAGAAGAAGCGAAACCAACAAAAAAAAAAAAAGAAAAAAATAAGTTCAGTTTAGTTCAGCTCAGCAGCAGGCAGCAGCAGCAGCATCCAGGCCGACGTTTCCAACCTCACATTTGATTTGTGCCGGTATGTACAACGCCCCTTTGAAACCCCCCCCCCAACACCCCCTCCCCACACTGTCTTATGTACATGGTATTTAAGTGCATATATCATATAAGAAATTGTAATATTTTTTGCCCAGTTTTGTTTGTCAGCTAGTGAAACTTATTTTTAGAGCCTGCGAGACACCTTTGCAGCACGCCCCACAAACACACACACACACACACACACACATACATATGTATAGAGGGTAAGAGAGTGAGAGAGAGAGTGGTGGGGGTTCTGAGAATGTATGTCGCTGGGTTCTTCTTTTCTTCACTTTTTTATTATCTCATCGACAATGCCGATGTCGCTATTGGAAACGGCGGCGGTCGTAAAAAAAATTTAGCGCAAAAAAATCTGACATTTCCTGCTGCTTGTTTCCGCAAACACAAACGCTAAGCAAGTGCACAAAGAGAGAGAGAGAGAGCAAGAGTGAGAGAGCGCAATTATGAATACGAAGCAGAAGAAGAGCGAGAGCGAGAGCAGTCAGCAGCCAGCAGCAGCAGCTTCTTTGCCAGTGTTGCTGTGCGACTAATTGTTTAACACTGCCTAAAAGTATGTGACAGCAAATAGGTTACAAAAAAAAAACCGCACTTGAATCAAGCGCGCTACAAATACAAAACACTCAGATTATATCGACAATTAACTTATCGCCCGATTAAAGATAAGATAAGATAATGGCTGCGCATTAATCAATATACAGATAGCACCAGAGTCCAATGTATATTTATATTATATAACAAGCTGCTTGATTTGTTCTTCTTTTTCCTTTTGCCACCCTTGGCGGCGCGCACAAAAGCCGGCAGCAAAATTGTGCGAATTGGGAGCAAGAACGCAAAAATGTAGCAGCAATAATAGCAGTAAGTGAGAGCGAGCTACTTACTGTCCGTGTGGGTGTATAGCTGTATGTGTGTGTGTTGGTGAGAGCAGGCGCGTGTGAAAAATCTTACAACCCAAAGGAGCAGTAAAACAGAATACTACAACACAAAAAAAAAGTAGAATGAAATAAAAAAGGCATTTACCCAATTGATTTTCAAGGCACTTGACGCTTTGTCCAAAAAATACAATAAAACATAAATTAAATATAAATAAATTTAAGTAGTGGCATAAATATTAATTAAATAATCGTGTGTGTATGTGTGCGTGTTAGTGTTAGTGAAATATGTGTGCAAAAAATGTGTGACAAATGTTTGGGCAATGCCTTGAGAGCAATAATTGAGCGAACTGTCTCTGTGGCTATTGCATAAAAAAATGTGTGAGTACGCCAGTGGAAAGAGAAGCAATCCTAACAACTACCCCTTTGCTTCTTCCTTCATCTCCTTGTCAATGCCAACAACAACATGCGACCCAAAGACCTAGCGACCGCATTTCATATCGACTGCAAAATAAACAACCCAAAAAGTATGCTACGATTTATTGTTATTGATTAAGTGTGAATCGTTGTTGTTTGAGAGTAACATATTTTAATTGCAATCAGATGATGAACATCATCAGCTGCAGCTCCGTCTCTCTCTCTCTCTTTATCTCTCTAAAAGCGTAACGAGGCGATAACATTTCAAGTGCATTATGTCATTTTCATTCTTCTCTTTTTTTGTTGTTGTTGTTGTCTACCTGCCATTGTGTGTGTGTGTTAGTGTTTGTAAGTGTTTATGTGTTTGTGAACGTCGAGGACGAGGACACAGAGCACTCGTCTCTGTGTCTTTCTGTCTGTCAACAGGGCGCCATTTAATGCCGTAACTTTGTGTAATTAAAAAAAAAAAGAAAAGCGAGCAAGCAACAAAAGGCGCTGCGGGTGGTGTGTGTGTGTGTGTGTGTGTGTGGGGGGATATTAATGAAAGTGCAAGTGTGTGTGTGTTGTATATGTACACAACAAAAACAAAACTTGTAATTTCCGCCCGCTCAGAAACGAGCAACTGAAATTGAAATTTCCGCTTTTGGGCGAAACTGAAGCGTCATCATATAATAATTTAAACGACTTGACCACACTCACACACAAACACTAACATGTGTGTGTGTGTGTGTGTGAGTGCTTGTTGGGGCAACGCCTGACGCTTGGGTGATTGTGGCATCACAGAAAAAGGGTCACAGCATGTGGGAAGCTCTCAACTGACCCGTATCATATACATCTATATTTTTGTGTGTGTGGAATGAAAATTGGCAAAGCATAAATATGTGTCAGCAGGGAGCTGCCAAGCAACATGCTTACTACATTAAACTACAGTTATTTCGTTTGGCCCACTTCCGGTTGTGATATGAAATTTATGTGTGCTGCCTAAAAGTAGGCAATGGTATTTTACTTTTGAGCTGCACTGAGCGAAAGTACTTGGAGCTGCTTAGCAACTGCTTAGCAAGTGAAAAATAATAAAACACACCTTTTGCATACTTGCTGTAGAGAATTCAATTGACTAAACAAACTGCACACAACGAGAGTGTTTTTTTTTTTTTTTAGCTGGCCGATTTCCGTTTGCAAATTCAATTAACAACTTAAATATTAACCAATAGATTAGCAGAAAGACGGGTTTTTGCACTGGGCATGTTTCCGTCTGGCTGTCCGACTATCTCCGGTTTGGCTATTACAGTGCTTTCAGAATTTGCTTGACTTTTGGGCACGTCGTCCTTCAATTGGGCAAACATGATTCACGCTTTTTTGAGGTGTGACTTGCTCTGAGTTTTAAGGTTTCTTACAGTTGTTGTTGTTTACACGGCACATCAGCTTCAGTGTTCAAGAATCCTCCTCCTCTGCCTGCTGTTGTCTGCTCTCAAGTTTCTCTGAAGTGTTGTTGTGTTGTCAAATAAGCCATATGCAATTGTAGGCCGTCAATTGGTTACAAGAGCAGCAGTAACTAAACAACAATATACAAAACAAGTGAGAGTGCTTTACTCGAGAGAGAACAACATAGTTGGACTAAGAGATACCCTATCTACCATATATCTAATACCACTCTCTGTATATCCTGATGCTTTAAATTTCAGCTTTTAATGTTATCGATTTTTATCGATAACGCTGATAATAATAATATCGATAAAAATCGATTACGCTAAATAGTTTCAGCTATTGCTAAATAAGAATACCTCGAATTAAACACCTTCATAATAAATCTTCATATATTCAAAAGCTTAGCATTTTATGTTATCGATTTTTATCGATAACTGTGAATAACTTAATCTATTGGTAAATAAGAATACCTCTTCATACACCTTCATAATAAATCCTCATGTATCCATAAGCTCAGCACCTGATGTTATCGATTTTTATCGATAACGCTGAAAAGTTTAAGTTATTGATCTAACTTTTGAGCTTGTCTTTAACTCAGATTTGCACAACTTTATAAAACACTTTCAACATTTTTTTTAACAAAGTACAGTAGTCGATCGTATTATTTGCCTTGTTGGAACGTTGAGCGATCTTACATAAAAGTTTACACTGGGTCAATAACTTTGTACGCTACTGCAAATGTGCTGAAGGGTTCAACAAATAAGCTTCGAGTCACTTAATGGTTGATCTGTCAATTGACTAATATTTGAGAATTAATGATGAATATCTAATAAAATAAATAGTGATTGCTCTGCTCGTCGTACAATGCTAAATACTAGGTCAACAAAAGTTTCAAATACTAGATAATCAAACAAGTATTTATGATTAATAAATGTTATCGATTCTCGAGTCGTATCACTAAGATCTAAGCCTCATTAAGCACGCAAGTGATGATGTGATTTGAAAGTCATTCAAAATGTTTCTAAGTTTTAATAAGTATCTTATTCTTTATGCTCTGTTTCAAATACTAGATAATCAAACAACTATTTATGGTTAATAAATGTTATCGATTCTCGAGTCGTATCACTAAGATCTAAGCCTCATTAAGCACGCAAGTGATGATGTGATTTGAAAGTCATTCAAAATGTTTCTAAGTTCTAATCAGTAACTTATTCTTTATCTATGTTGATTTCATACATTTATCGAATCTTGCACATCTCTAATTGCTGCTACTTATCGATCACTTGCAGAGCTTTGATGATGTGATTTGAAAGTCATTCAAAATGTATCTTAGTTTTAATAAGTATCTTATTCTTTATCTCTGTTAATTTGATACTGTTATCGAATCTTGCACATCTCTAATTGCTGTTATTTATCGATCACTTGCAGAGCTTTGATGTAGCGATTTGAAAGTCATTCAAAATGTTTCTCTAGTTGTAATAAGTATCTTATTTTTGATCTCTGTTAATGGGATTCTGTTATCGAATCTTGCACATCTCTAATTGCTGCTACTTATCGATAACTTGCAGAACTTTGCGGTTTATTCAACAGACAGCGTTCCCATTGCGTATAGCTGCACCCACGTACATTTTTAGCTGCATGTGTTCGTGTCTATATGTGTGCCATGATTTTTAATTAGACAGCAGCAACAACAACTATTTTGTTGGCCAACACCGAACGAAACCGTTAGCCAAGTGCAGAAAGCATATAGCTCATATGTATGTTTATGTTTATATGTGTGCTTGTGTTGTACTTTGACCTCTTTTGCAGTGCGTCTTGGTCAATGTCAGTGGCTTGGGCTTGGGCTTTGAACGGGTCTCCACGTTTGCCACCGCGGATTGAGTTTGTTTTGAGGTTCAGGTTCAGGTTTTTCCTAGCAACAACAACAACAACATCCATTTTTCCAACTACTCGTTTTTCACAGTTCTTTTGCGGCTTTTTCAATTAAAGCTTGTTGCATGCCACCATCGTTTGCGTGTCTCTCTCTCTCTCGCACACGCTCTTGCTCTCTCAAGCAACCCACACGCCCCACACGCCCCACCGCCTGCCGCATGGCTTTCTTTTGTGCGCTTTGTGGCTGCCTTTCTTGCTTGACGCTGCCGACACTGACGCTGGCCGCTCGCTGCTGCTGCCGCCGCCGCCGCCGCCGCTGGCAGCTGACGCTGCATAAAGTCTTTCACTTCTTTGGCATCCAAGTTTAGTTCAGTTCCAGCCGGCGTACGTAGCGCACACGCGTGTTTCTTGCGAGATCGACAAACAGCGAAGAACGACGAAGTACAAAACAGAAAACATAAACGAAACGAAACAATTATCCATAACCGATAGATAGATAAGCGGAGCATAGAACGCAGCGCTCTCTCTCTATCTATCTCTCTCGCTCGCTCGCTCGCTCGCTCTCTCTGTCTCGTGTGTTCGTTCGTGTGTTTCTCTTTCACTCTCTTTTTTCCGTTTCGTTCGCATTGTTCGATTTCTTTGCGCATGCGCGCAGCGTTCCCAACGAAACAAATAAAAAAAAAAAAAAATACCACACGCACCAACGCGCTCTCTCTCTCTCTCTTTCTTTCGCTCTGTGTCCGTCTTTGTCGCGCCGCGCAAAAGTGAAAATATTTGGAGAAATTTCTTGAGCAGAATTTCAGTTGCCCAAGTTTTTTAGTGTGTCAGCATTTTAACCAACAACAACAACAACGAAAAAAGATCCAAAAATATATATATATATATATATAAATTTTGATTAAGTGCTCAATTTTCAAATATCAATTCAACGAAAGTGTTTTCAGTTTTTCAAACGCAAATGTCATTGACCCAAATCAAAATCGAGCAGTAATTAGCCAACAATAACAACTTTGAATAGTTGTAGTACCATCAGCAACATCATCATCATCATCATCATTATCATCATCATCGATTGCGATCATCGGACTTCAGAGTTGGGCGTTAATTTTGTTTGTGGCTGCTCTTACCTTATTTCTGACAAGTAAGTGTAAAAGGCCGCCTGCGTGGCTAAAAATAAGCAAACGGCGGCAAATATTTAAAGTATTTTCGAGGGAGAAGGGAGAGGCAAGGAAGTTGTGGTAAATTATGCAACGTTCACGTAATATTTAGTCTAAAACTAAAGACGTGAAAGTTGGTTACAAAAAATACCAAAAAAACCAAAAAAACAGAAACAGAAACAACAAATATTTTTTTTTTCGAAACCTTTATAGTTGTTGTTGGTGTTGTATTTGTAATATTAATCATTGCATATTTACAAATAAAATTTGCACACTAACACAGGCACAGAGAGAGACACACACACACACACACACACGCAAACGAATATGAAGACGCAGCATAATAAATAAACATGGATCACGGTCAGCTACAGACCGAAGCAGACATATATATATATATATACACAGATACTCAAACAAAAAGATACACACACACAGATACATCTATAGCAGCTGCTCATTGCAATTCCGTTTCCAAAAAAAAATCCAAAAGTTGCGAAAAAGGTTTTTTTTTGTGGATTATACACCCTGTAAACAATATGAAAAGGGAGAGATAACCTCAGGTGTATCAGTCATAATGAAAATCATCTGCAAAAATCGAAGTATTTCGTTCTTAAAACATAATTTTCGAAACTTGATTTAGCATTAAGAATGAAATTGCGTTTGCCAACAATGTTTTAATCTTGATTTAAGCAGTGTTTTATTTGATTAAAGTTGATTAAAAAAGTATTAAATGGCATTCAAGTCAAGTTTTACTCGGTTAAACTAGATTTTTGTTTGATTAAAGTAGAGTTTTACTTGATTTAAATAAAATTTGCTCTTTTAGGTAGAGTTTTACTTTAATAAAGTAGTGTTTTACTTGATTAAAAAAGTGTTAAATGACATTCAAGTCAAGTTTTACTTGGGTTAAACTAGATTTTTGTTTGACTAAAGTTGAGTTTTACTTGATTAAAGTAGAGTTTTACTTGATTATGAAAGAGTTTTGCTTGATTAAGAGAGAAATGTGTAATTTCTTCTTGTTTTGAGTAGAGTTTCACTTGGTTAAAGTGTTTTTTATAAGGTCCATTTTGTCTCTAAGCTAAGACAATTTGCACTTGATCAAAGTATTTGATATTATCAATATGTCATACTTGAACAATGTATGTGTACAGTTTATTGAACATGACTTTTTCGCTCTGTGTACACTTGTAAAGCTGTGTGCAGGGTATCCTCCGGCTTTGATACTCATTCCAGGGTAGTCTTGTTTAATGTATCTGTTTTTTTTTTGTTGTCGTCGGAGGCTGTATGTTTATTACAATTACAACAATTTGAATATGCCTTAAACTACATACATATTTCATATATGTACATATATATATATATATATTGTACAATGTCTGGCAATCTGGCACATCAAGCCAGCGACCGCATTGACCCACTTTTGTTGTTGTTGTTGTATCCACAACGCATGCGCGAATGCAGTCAAAAATTCCGATGGGCTTTTCCCTTGCTTAACTTGGCCTTAACTTGGCAATCTCAATTCAAGATATATATATATATATATAAACATTATATACATATATATATATGCCACTCGATTTCATTGACTATTTCTATTCGATTACGTGCAACGAATTTTTAGATTTGTTTTTTTGTCAAAAATTTCTTTTTTCTTTGTTGTTTTTTCAGTCTCCAAGCACTTTCGCATTTATTGAATACTTTCGATATAGTATATATTGTATTCTAAGCTGCAGTCAGTCTCGACCAAACCCTGCCGTTTTGTTTCTAAATGGTTTGGCAGCCATTCAAGCGACCCACTTGGCATATTTGATGGCCCAGTTAATTGCCAACGTGACGCACTTTAGGCCTTAACAGAATCTTTTTTCCTCTTCCCTATAGTTTTTTTCTCTTTATAGTTACATAAGTTTTATTTGTTTTTAAGAATAATTGTTTATTATTATTACTGTATATCGAAACTTAAATTTATTCCACAACTGTTTTGGCTTTGTTTTTTAGTGTTTCTTATAAAGAGATTTTATGTTTCTTAATATTTTTTTCTCTTTATTTTTACACATTTATTTTCATCATGTTTTAGTTTCTTGTTCTTGTTCAACTTGTTTGTATATTTTTATTTCAAAAATCAAATGTGGATTCATTATTGTTTTAGAAATCTTCTTTTATATGGAAAGTTCATTTTTCATACCTTATAACTCTAGTGTTGTAAAACCTTCCTATACTCAGCTCTGAGGTCAAGAAATGTTCCACAATCATATTTTACTCCCAGTTATCTCTTCTCATGCCAGGAAATACGAATTTCATGATCTTTACTATGATATGCTATATAAATCTTTCACAACTCTTTTCCTTAGGGTTTTCAATTGTTTTCGTAGTTTTCATAAATAGAAGGGAATAAGTATGAGAATCATATAAAGCCACAAACCTTTAAGGCAATGCCTACAAGTCTTCTCTTTGCTTTCAGCTCGATTCTGAAAGTAAAGCTACAAATTCTTTCGTTATGTTGAATCAAACTCACGTGCTCTACACACAATTCATAAATCATAATTTTCGTAAAACTTGCAACGCAATTTCAAACATCAACAACAACAAAGTGAGGCGGAATCAACAGCTACGAACAAAAAAAAAGAAAAGCAGAACAACAACAAATTGAAATATGTTATATATTTTAGTTAATTAGTGCAAAGCTTGACAAATCTTAATTGAGACTCGAGACATTATTGTTCTTAGCATTTAAGTCTTAGTCTGACGGTAGTATTGTACTTGGGCCTGGTCTAAAAATAGAAACTATATAAATTCTAATTGTGAAATTATTTAATAGCTAAAAAAAATTGTTTAATGCCTGAGGTCGGCAGCTGAGCTTTTCAATTGATGGAAATTGTGTTTTGGCCGCGGAGGATAAGGGGAAGGTAGGGGGTGGCGGGCCCCTACTATACACACTTAAATTTAACTTTTTTTTTTTTTTTTTTTATGCTGTAAACTGCTGCTGAGCGCTGCTGCGACCAGCTTTGTTTGTTAATCAAAAACGCAAAAACGCAACAAAAAAAAAAGAGGAAAAAAGGCAAATTATGAGCACGATGAGCACAGTAGTAAAGTGCGGGAAGGGGATGGGTGATAGGGGGGGTGATGATGGTGGTGGTTGAGCATATACAGATTAGCTCAGATTTATTCAATTACACACAAAGCATAGATAACTTACGATAACTGTGTGTGTGTGTGTGTGTGTGTGTAAAAAGAGAGTGGGCATTGGCAGGGGGGTTGGGTTGGGGCCCGGGGAGACACTCGTCAGACACTGTAAAAAAAGGTTCAATAGTACGAAGCGAGAGAGAGAATAGAGGGCACAGACCCATTATGATGATGATGTTGATGATGATGCAGCATCCGCTCACACACACACACACACACACACATACTAATAGAGATTTACATATTTGTGTGTGTTGTTGTTGCTGCCCCATTGTCGAAAAGTGAAAATATTTTTATTATTTGAACTTTCGTTTGTTCGCTTTGAAAACTGAATACAAAAATTACAAAAATTGCTAAAACAAATAAAGTGAAGCACCTTAGAATAAGAAATACGAAATACACTTCCGCAAACCACAAAAACAAAAATAAGGTCTGTTAGATATCTACCTATCAAATGTATTGCAACGAACTGTGCATACACTTTACAGTATCGCAGGGACAATATATAAAGCAAAAGTTTGCGATTCAAAACTTTTTGAAAACGTTAAAAGTCATAACTAAGCCAACAAACCATAAGCCATAACAAGTAAGAAGGCTCTAGTCGAGACTAGACTATACCCTGAACCCTATACTTAACGCGTACAGTCACTGCTTGCAAGTATGTGTGAGTGTGTGTGTATATCATAACTTCAAAACTCCATACCTCCAGTGTTGTTCAACCGATTTCAATAAAATTCACAGATTGTCATTATTTAGTCTAATCTTTCAAGCTCCATCAAAAATATTTCTGAATTCAAGATTTTGTTGTTATCGATCACATGTGTATATCGGAAACGGGAAGAGTTATCGAAAATTAAAAAAAACTTGTACTGTCTAGGGATTAGGCGAGCTTATGTTCCTAATCTGGAGTCTCTAGCTTTTATAGTCTCTGAGATCGACGCATTCATACATACGGACGGACAGACGGACGGACAGACGGCTATATCGACTCGGCTGTTGATGCTGATCAAGAATATATATACTTTTTGGGGTCGGAGATGCTTCCTTCTGCCTGTTACATACTTCTGCACAAAACCATTATACCCTTTTTAGGGTATAATAAAAAGATATCACGGAATATCTGTTGGATTATCTAGCGATTAAAGTGTAAGCTGTTATCCGTTTGGCCGAAAGAGCGGGGGTTACAGACCCATTGAGCAAGTGGTTATTGTCTGCATTTGGCCAAGGGTATTGGCCTAAAACGTAGACGAACGAAAAGCGTCGTATAATATACAAAAAAAAAGCAGAGTTGTTGTTGCTGTCGAAGTCGAAGTCGATGACGCTGACGATGATGATATGCGGCACGATTATAGGAAATGGGTCAGACAATACACACATACACACACACACATAAGCAACAACCGCAACACAGTAACAGTGTAACTACCTTGTCAAGGCAGGTTGAATGTTTACCGTTTAACAGCACACACACACACACACACACACATAGATGTTTCTACACATCGGTGCAGTTACACAGAGATTCGGGTCTTCATGTTTGGTTAACACGCGCAGAGGCGTGGTTCAGGTTGTTCAGTTCAGTTGTTGTTGTTGGATGGTGGTGCAGTTTGTTGTTGTTGTTGTGCGGTTGTGGTTGATGGGTCTTGTGAAGTCTCTTTGCTTAGGCGCGCGAATTTTTAAACGTCGCAGAGCAAGAGTACTAGAGTGAGAGAGAGAGAGGAAGCAAAATCATACGATGTAAAAAAACGAAGAAGTTGATTTTCAAGAAATTTCACTTTAGAATAAGCGAAGAAGAAGAAGAAGAGGCAGACGCTGAAGAAACTAAAAACTGGCTTTTGCCTGTGGGAAGCTCCATTGATAAATTTACAGTTACGTGATGCGAGTGTAGAGATGTGTGAGCTGAAAGATGAGAGCAAAGCAGAGAGCGGAGCAGAGAGCGGAGTGGTGCAGAGAGCGGAGCGGAGAGCGGAAAGCAAATGCATGATTGTCATCAGCCAAAGTTTTGTGTTTAAACTTTAATTATAGTTCGAAGAAGAAAAAAAAATAAAAATAACAGCGGATATGATTCGATAATATCGCAAGAGGCGAGACAAAAAAAAAAAAACGCGTTGTGCCAATTTCGTGGCAACATTTTAACACAAATTTGTTAACAACAAATAAAATGCTGTGTCAGTGAAAGAGATTTTTTTTTTTTTTTTTTTTGACAACTAAAAACTCTGCTCTCCTGGGTTTGGCTCTCTGGAAATAGATTTTTTGCTGTACGCCAAATGAAAACGAAAGTTTCGAAACGAAACAAAAAATTAACAAAAATTTAAATAAAAAAACCACAACAACAACAACATTTTGCGGAATTTAGATATTTTAAAAGTGAAAGCCATGCTTTTGGGCTGGCCCTAAAACTTTTCGTCTTGACTCTTTCTCATTTCTTTGAGACGCATTTCAAATACTTCCTCCTCCCTAACAAAATGCCATCACATCACATCAGATATTAAAAAATGGCATCATTATTCACAGTTCATGTGTGTTCAAAGCTCAATATTTGTGCAGTGTTTAATTTGAATTTTTATATTGTTGTTGATTTGCATTTGCTGTCGCCTTTTTGTTGTTGTTGCTTTTCTTAATTACCAGACAAACGCAATAACGGCAGTAATTTCCCCATTCGTTTTGGGTACAAAGTTTTTTACCTTCGGGCACTTGCTTGGGAAATTGGGAAGTGGGCGAGCAATGTTGCCGCTTTTGATGCTGTTTGCATGTGGTCAACTTGAACCCTGATCGATATATACATATATGTCGTTATCATACCCTATTTTCATATAGGGTGTGTTTTTATACCCTGAACCCATTGAAAATGGATGAAAAGGGTATAATGGTTTTGTGCAAAAGTATGTAACAGGCAGAAGGAAGCATCTCCGACCCCATAAAGTATATATATTCTTGATCAGCATCAACAGCCGAGTCGACATAGCCATGTCCGTCCGTCTGTCCGTCCGTCCGTATGTCGATCTCAGAGACTATAAGAGCTAGAGACTCCAGATTTGGAACATAAGCTCGCCTAATCCCTAGGCAGTACAAGTTTATTTCAAAATTTCGATAACCTTTTCCGTTTCCGATATACATATGTGATCGATAACAACAAAATCTTGAATGCCGAAAACTTTATCATGCAGTTTGAAACATTAGACAAAATAATGACAATCTGTGAAAATTTTATTGAAATCGGTTGAAAAACACCGGAGATATGAAACATTGAAATTAAGTATAAAGTATACGCATATACACACACACATACTTGCAAGCAGTTACTGTACAATCAAAGTTCAGGGTATCGTCTAGTCGGGATTTCTCGACTAGAGCCTTCTTACTTGTTTTATTTACAAAAGGGTTTTAGCGGTGATCATCTCTACGAATAATAACAGTTCTAGCGAAGTTTTAGCTATAAAAACAACAACAAAACACTTAGCTAAATTTGCATATGCCATTGTTATTGTTGTTGTTGTTGCTGTTCATTCAACGTTTTACAACTTAAACTTAGTGAGAATATGACGTTTATTTGATTTATTTAAGTCAATAAAAGGATTGCTTTCCACTTTTTGGGTAGAGCATATGAGTTTCGCTTAAAAAGTTGCTAATCTAAGGAAACTTATATAATTAACTCATACTTATGCGAGTTTTTAATGAGCTTTTGCGATTAACACTAGTGTTGAGCTTTTGCCCATGCATGTTTCCTGTGTGTGTGAAAAGCTTCACGCTTTATTGTTACAGCGCATCCGATTAACAATTAAGCTGGTTCCAGTTTGTGTGTGTGCTTAAGCTGTTTCCCGTCTAAAGATGTGCGAAAATATATTTCGCTGTGAACCGTTTCATCTAAACTCTGGCCAAATAACATGGGAAACATTTCAATATAGAATGCCCGGCGACACTTGTCTGAGTGGGCATTCGTTAACCGTCATCGATAACGACAGCAAGCAGCAATAGAAGCCGCGTGTGTTTTTGTTAGTTCACTCGATGCCTTTCACCCAGTCCAAACTAAGCGGCTTAAAGACTTAAGGCAGCTTTGCATATTGCTTTCTGTTCTATTGTCCGGTCAATTGAGCTCGTGATTAAGTGTGTGTGTGTGTGTGTGATTCCGAATAGGATATTAGCAAGTGTCATTCCATTCAGACGTCATTGCATTCGAAGGACAACAAATCGACGTCACGAACACGAAAAATTGGCATCAATTATTGTGTTTTTTTTTGGGGAGCTTCCTCTCGCACACAAGTCAAGAGGCAACTATTTTTAGAGTATAGCACATGCTTCTCGCATGTCATTTTGATAGATGGACAGATAGACAGCAGCAAAGGCAACTGTCTCTCTGTGTTTTTATACCCTGAACCCATTGAAAATGGGTAAAAAGGGTATAATGGTTTTGTGCAAAAGTATGTAACAGGCAGAAGGAAGCATCTCCGACCCTATAAAGTATATATATTCTTGATCAGCATCGACAGCCGAGTCGATATAGCCATGTCCGTCTGTTCGTCTGTCCGTCCGTCCGTATGTATGAACGCGTCGATCTCAGAGACTAGAGCTAGAGACTCCAGATTTGGAACATATAATCCCTAAGCAGTACAAGTTTGTTTCAAAATTTCGATAACTCTTTCCGTTTCCGATATCCACATGTGATCGATAACAACAAAATCTAGAACATCAAAACTTTTTAAACGTAATTTGAAACATTGGACGAAATAATGACAAACTGTGAAAATGTTATTGAATTCGGTTGCGAAACACCGGAGATATGGAACATTGAAGTTAAGAAAGTATGCACTATACGCATATACACACACACACTCACACATACTTGCAAGCACTGACTGTACGTTTAAAGTATAGGATTCAGGGTATCGTCTAGTCGGGATTTCTCGACTAGAGCCTTATTACTTGTTTCTTGATGTGGGTTCATTCTACCCACCTTCGGCTTTAGCCTACTCAATTTGTTGGCTGTAAATGTTTTTCGCTTGTCAGTTAATTAAAATCTGTGTCAATTACGAAAATCAATTAATATTCTTTTTATTTAAAACTTAATTTTTTTTTGCCTCTCAACCTACTTAAGTTTTGTGCTAAATACAATTGATTAACATGTATCGATTGTCTTAGATGAGAAGTAAAAGTGAAAATTGTTTTATTGCATATAAAAAATAAAACTGAAACTTGCTAATTAAAAGCGTCAATAGACGTGTATTTAGAAAACAAATTGTGGCGATGTTTTGTGATTTCAACTAATAAACTTCTTGAAATCTTTAAATTTAAGTCATTATCGTAGCAGATCTTTATCAATTTATCGATAGATAGAACATACAATCTGTTGAGTGTCTCGTGCTTATTGTCGAGGTTGATTCTTCCAGTTCGTTTTCTCCCCATTCTTCTCGCCTCGAACATATCAATTCTTTAGCCAAATACTAATCGTATCTTTCTTCTCTCTGGTTTCTTTTACAGCCAAACAAACTCCGGGCATCTCTTCCAACAAACACACAAGAAGTAGCTTAAAGGACATTCTGGCTCCTGTCAACACTTTCGTCATCTTCCTCAACATACAATCGTAGTGTCAGTTAACATTTTATGAGCAGCTGGCAGCAACCATGGAAATATGCTCAACGGCAACGACGGCAACAAACAGTTTCAACAAAATTCGTTGAAATCTAAAATATAATAGCTCAGAAGCCAATTTATGAAGCAGTAAAGAAAGTGTGTTCCAACAAAGACAAAAATACTTCCCAACAACAAGAAAACACTTCCAAAAAAAAAAAAAAACAACAACAAGCGAAACGCAACTTGAAACAATATTTTTTTTTGTAGCTGGAGAAGCAAATTGAAAGCGCACACATATGATATAATAAAAACAGCTTCCTAACGTTTAAATATTAAGTAAAAAGATATAGAGAGAATAACAGCAATAATACGTAACGGCAATAAAGAAAAGAACGCAACGAACATGTCACACGCCGTCGCCAAGAAAACAGAAACGGAAAACTGCATCAGCAGCAGCAACAGCAACAACATCATTAACAGCCTCAAACAGTCGCCACAGCCCGCACAGCAACCGCACAGCAGCAGCAGCAGCAACAGCAGCAACAGCAGCAACAACAACAACAACAACAACATCATCCTCAGTAGCAACAGCAAGAACAAGAACCATAGCAGCGATGGAGCATTTTCTTTACTGAACGGCAGCCATACATCGCAGCATCAGCGCACCAGCAATGGACTCTATACGGCTGTCAGCAACTATGCCAGTGGCAGCGGCAGCGGAAGTGGTTCCGGCAATGCAGCACCACCACCACCACCACCATCGAATCCAGCAGCATCAGCAGCGGCAGCGGCAGCAGCTGCGGCCTCGGGTCTCAATGCAGCGTTGCTCAGTGGAGCGCCGGCAACAGCGTTGCCCAGCAATGGTACTCTCCAATCGCCGTACGAACGGTATACGGTCGATGATACTAGTTATGTGCCCATCGGACAGTTCTATGCGGGACGCAGTGTGTTCATAACGGGCGGTACTGGATTTATGGGCAAGGTGAGTGTCAATCGATTGGAGTTTTGAAGGAAAGGAGCAGAGGAAAATGTTATCGATTAATCGATATATAAATAAAATTTGAGAAAACAAGTAAGAAGGCTCTAGTCGAGACTAAACTATACCCAAAACCCTATGCTTTACGCGTACAGTCACTGCTTGCAAATATGTGTGAGTGCACGCGTATTGTGCATACTTTCTTAACTTCAATACTCCATATCTCCAGTGTTTCTCAACCGATTTCAATAAAAATTTCACAGATTGTCAATATTTCGTCTAATGTTTCAAACTTCATCCCAAAGTTTTCCAAGTTCAAGATTTTGTTGTTATCGATCACATGTGTATATCGGAAACGGGAAGAGTTATCGAAATTTTGAAACAAGCTTGTACTGGCTAGGTATTAGGCGACCTTAGAATAGAGTAAATCGCAAGGTTTTAAACTAAAAAATAATTGGGGAAACGTAAACGTCAAACGAAAAATATTAATGATTATTAGATGTATCTTTCAAATGAACTTGTGCAGCTATAAATTAAGCAAGCGGACAGTAAAGGGCACGTTTTTAACTGCAACCAATCAATTTGTATTGCCTACTTTCACGGCACCGCAATTAACACACACACACACACCAAGTACACAAAAATGACGCATACGCCACGTGTTTGCGTTCGTGGTAAACGCAAATTAAATTTGCCTTCTTTTTCCATGGAGTGTTAAACTCTCAATTATACGAACTTAAAATGAGTTTATTGCATCAAAGATTTTGTTAACTGAAAATCAAACAACTCGTGACAAGACTTAAAACATAATGTGAAACGGAAAGAGAGCGAAGAGCAAGATTTGCCTGAAGAGATAGAGAAAGAGTAAGAGAGTGCATCTTTAACTTGGCCTGCTGCTCTGTTGACTCATCGTTCTGGCATGTCTAGAGCACACTTACACACACACACACACACACACACATACACGTACATACGTACGCACACATAAGAGCTCTAATTGTTCCACATAAAAAGAAAACTTTGACTCGAGGCTCAACTTTTATACAGTGAAACAAACTCCAACCTAAATTCATTCTCTTCTTCTTATACAACAACCAAAACATGGTAAAATCAAACATTAAGTTTGTTTATTATACACTAAAGAAACATACACACAACCTTTTACGAAGTTTTCTTTCTTCTTTACTATTTTATTGCCTTCACAAAATTCGCATTTCTTTTCACTTCTTCGCTCTCAGTGTGTAATATGTCCTCCGGCTGTTGTGCCAATTTTTAGTCATTGTTTTGCATATGTGTATGCGTGTGCGTGTGTGTGTGTACAAACTTGCATGCCTCCTGCCTGCGTCATTATGACATGTAATCGCTGGCGCCGGCGCCGCTCAGACTGTTACTCAAAATTGCACAGTGTGGCAAAGTTTATTTGTATTCACTGCTATCGATTTTTGGTAATACAGGACCGTAAGTAGTCGCAGCCACTGTAATTTCGATGTCATAACTATGCACTAACTACCTGTACCACCTGTACGTCATAACAGGAAACGCCCAACCATCCAACCGAACACCCTGCTTGTCATCATAATTATTGTCTGTAATTTTCATATCGTTGTGTTTTCGGGCGTGTCAAAGCAAAGATAGAGAGAGAGAGAAATAGCTGCGTGCATTGATTCCTTCCTTCCTTCACACACACACTTAAACACTCACTTGTCGTGCTATATTGATAACCACTCGATTTACGCTTTAACATTACGTTTCAAGTCGTTTGAACCGTTTCGAGCAAGTCAATAAGTGAATGGGGCGTGTGATTGGGACACTTAACTGCCCGATTGGTTGACCCCAATTATATAGTTTATGCCCTGAAAGAACTCTAACCTAAACATGAACTTTGATAACGAATCACGTTCTCTCATTTTAAATCTTGAAAATTGATTCGTTTTAGGTGTTGGTGGAGAAGTTGCTGCGTTCGTGTCCGGATATAAGAAATATATATCTGTTGATACGACCGAAACGTGGCCAGGAGGTATCGGCGCGTCTCACGGAACTCCTAAATGCACCGGTAACTAGTACCCTCACCCCTTACTTTACTACTTACTAATTCATAATCGTTTAGCTCTTTGAATCATTGCGTCGCGAGAAGCCCAAGGAATTGAGCAAAGTCATACCCATATCCGGTGATATAACATCCGAGGAGCTGGGCATCTCAGAGAGCGATCAGGTTAGTTGAATGCAACGACTTTATTGAACTTTTACTCATACTCCCTTTTGGTCATTTACAGATACTACTTTGTCGCAACGTTTCCATTGTATTTCATTCAGCTGCCACTGTGAAATTCGATGAGAAGCTCAAACTGTCAGTCACAATCAATATGCTGGGCACGAAACGTTTGGTCGAGCTCTGTCATCGCATGATGTCCCTAGACGTAAGTAGCTAATGACGAATCTTAAAAGGATCAAAACTGACGCATGTATTTCCTTTTGGCAGGCACTTATACATGTATCCACTGCCTATTGCAATTGCGATAGAACCGATGTATCAGAGGTTATCTATGCACCACCCTATAATCCCGATGATATCATCTCACTAATCAACTGGCTTCCGGAGGACATACTCGATCAGGTAAGTCCCAACTCAGTTATGTTTATGTTGTTTGGGTTACTTTAACATACTTCTTCGTGTTCTTGTGTAGCTGACACCTCGACTCATTGGCAAGCGTCCCAATACGTATACATTTACAAAAGCCTTAGCGGAGCATATGTTACTTAAGGAGGCTGGCAATCTTCCTGTTGCCATTGTGAGGCCCTCAATTGGTAGGTTTCAAAATCACTGAAACCCAAAGATATAATCGATTATTTGATGAATTGTGTTTGTAATCGTTATCGGTTTTCGTTTACGTTTTCGGTTTCAGTGACTGCCAGCCTGAATGAGCCTTTTGCCGGTTGGGTGGATAATTTTAATGGGCCAACGGGTCTAGTCTCGGCTCTGGCCAAGGGCATGTTCCGCACAATGATGTGCGAAAAGAACTACGTGGCCGATATGGTACCTGTCGATATTGTGATTAATCTAATGATTGCCGCCGCCTGGCGCACAGCGACGCGTAAATCCAATAACTTACTCATCTACAATTGTTGTACCGGTCAACGCAATCCAATCATCTGGTCTGAGTTTGTCAAACATGCCATGTGCAGCGTACGCAAACATCCCTTGGGTATGTCGCATCAACAACAACATCTCAACGAACTTTGTTAATCATCAAAATTGCTTTTTATAGAGGGCTGTCTGTGGTATCCAACTGGCGACCTGCGCATGAATCGTCCAATGAATACGCTAAATTGTATATTAAAACATTTTCTACCAGCCTACATACTGGACGGAGTGGCGCGCATCATGGGCAAGAAGCCATTGTAAGTAACGAGCATAGCGAGAAGCTTTGGACTTTTACTTATGCAAAACGTTTCCTTTCTCTCTTCTGTTTGACAGTGTTGTCAATGTACAAAATAAAATTGCCAAAGCTGTTGAATGCTTAGAATACTTTGCCACACGCCAATGGCGTTTCAAAGACGATAATGTGAATGGTCTGCTGCATACGCTCAGTCCAAAGGATCGTGAGATATTTGTGTTCGATGTGCGTAACATTAACTGGGATAAATACGTTGAACGTTACGTTTTGGGCTTCAGGGAGTTTTTGTTCAAACAGCGACCCGAATCCTTGCCCGCAAGCAGAAAGCGTATGGTCAGGTATGTAAAACCAAAGACCAAAATATAATGATCCCAGTTTGTTAACCATATGTGTGTGTAAACTCTCTCTTTGACAGACTTTACTATCTGCATCAGCTGGTTAAAGTGGTACTTGTGTTGATCACTTGGCGTTTTCTTATGGCACGTTCGAAGCGATTGAATGATATGTGGAGCGCTTTTCTCGAAAATGCGCTCAAAATTGCGCGTTTGATACCGTTTTTGTAATTATTAACCGGCACAGTTCTCTGATGGCCGAGACAAACAAACAACAACAAACAACAAACAAACAAACAAACAAACAACAACAGCATATATCTTGTCTGGTGATGTTCTTCATATATTATTATTTTTTTTTTGCAATTTCTAAATGCTTTAAACATGGCGTACATTTTTAGAGGTTTTTAGCAAAATAATTATAATCATATTTTTATATATGTTAAACGAGTAAAAACAAAAAAAAAACAACCACGAAAACAAAGTGAATTAACAAAAAAAAAAACAACAAATTTGCAAATTATATATATATATATATATTAATTGTCGGCTGTCAGGTGTTATGACGCAATTGTGCAATTTTTGAGATACTTTTAATATGCCTCTCTCCAGGGTGTCGGTCGGTCGGTCAGTTTTCTCACTCTCGTTTGAGTTGAAAGACGTAATTTTTGTAAATTTTGTGCAGTCAACTAAGTAAAAAGTAAAAAACTATAATAATAATATGGATAATACGCAAAGTAAATAAATTTATATATATACAAATAAAATATTCCACCTTCGTAAAAACTCTTGAGATGACGATGACGATAAGAATTCGTACTAAATTTATTATGGGATATATATATATATATATATATATATATAGACATATATAAATAGTAAACATTAACTATGTCAAAGCAATTTTGCAGTAATTAGTAAATCCGAAATACTTTTGCAACAAAACAACAAAAAACAAAACTATTTAAACGAAAGCAAATAAAAACAAATTGATTAGAAAGAAAAAAAAAACAAAAACCTAAAGAACACTATAAAAATGGCTTGTTATTGCTTTAAATTACATAAAAGTAACGTAAACTATGCTAATTAATTAATTATAAATATTATTACTAGTTTTAACAATTTTTACAATTACAATTAAGTTTTCAATTTATATATTACAAACAACAAACAAAACAAAAAACATATACGAACAAAAAAACAAAACAAAATTAATCAAAAAACATACAATTTATAACATATATACAAAATTCAATTTATGTATATGTAAAAAAAAACACAAATATATGGCGACAAAAACACACAAACCAATAAATAATTAAACAAACAAATTATATTTATATATATAGTATACATATACGAGCATCAGAACATTATTTCTTAGCATTTGCAGCCTAAAAAAAAAACAAAAACGCGAACAAATTATATATAACTGTGCGAAGTTTTTGACATCATTATTAAATTGAAAAATTGAAACACACACAAAACATATAGTAAGAACATTCCATCCAGTTAGTAGCAAAAGAAACAAAAGCAAGAAATCCAACAAAAATATGAGCATTCAATTCGACTAGTTACATACACTTTCAAATTGTCTGCGCCATTTTCCCCAAGACATATTTCGTGCAATTAATACTTTTATGTTATATGCCTAGAATTTATTATATATTTTATTATTTAAACGATTATCTCTATACGTTTTTTGTAAATTGCAGCGCATCAATAAAAAAAAAAACAAAACAAATACACTTCCAAAATAATGACAAAAAAAAAAGGACAAGGAAACAAAAAATCTTGACTTTAATCTGTTTAATTTTTTCATAATTTCTTTTGATAAAAAGTTATATAAATTAGAGCCTAGTGAAAATATAAACTAAAACTATGATAAATATTTAAAAAAGAACAAGAAACAAGAAATCGACAAAAAATATACAACAAATTGTAAAACGCTATTCTAACGGTTTTAGTTCTTATTGGCATGCAAATAAATTGAATTTAGTAATTTTTCATTAGAAAAGAAAGAAGCTGAAGATGAAAACTGACAAAGAACAAAAAAAAAAACAAAACAAAAAAACTAAAGAAAAAAGGATTAAATAAAAAACCATTAAGGAAACTGTAAAAAAAAAACAAATACCTGCGTTTTTCTTAGTGGGGAACAGATAAAAACCAATATTTTTTTTTTACACATGAATTCTCATTTATTATTATTTTATTTTTCACTTCAGGTTCACAATTTATGCGCTTACACGCTACCATCTTTTAAAATTGGCTTTTACTTTGTCTCTCGTGATTTTTTTGATATATATATATATATTTTTTTATAATTTTGCTTTGCGTTTTCTTTACGAGCTTGTGAGATGTTTACGCTGTGATTATGGTATTTAAAAAGAGTTAATATTCTTTTACTTAATTCTTTGCCATAGATCAAAACAAAGCATAAAACAAATGCCAATTCGGTTTGTGTTTTCGCAATTAGATTGGTACACAAACACTTTGTCACACACGGGGCTTGATTTGGAGACACGTAGAGAGTTTTTGAGATACAATTTTTGTTTCAAATCATAAAGAATTTTTTTTTTAACTCAAGCACATTTGGAAGAGATATTTGTTGATTGAAAGAGTTTCAATTAAGAATTTGTTTCAGCAATAAACCTTTCTTTCTTAGACATGCTTTTTGCGGTTTATGTAAGTTTAAGTAAACACTAAATGGACTTTTTTTTGGTTGTTGTCTTTTGCAATAATAATTAGCTTTTATTTTGCTTTTCTCTCATCTCAATTTGCCCCCCTTTTTTTTCGATCCTAAACCTCAAATTTCAACTTACAAAAAAATGTTGTTCTAGTCTTTACGTTTCTGTTTTTTCTTCTTCTTCTTTTTCATTATGTATTATTTTTCGTTTAACAAAATAATTTTTACCATTTAAATGAAAACCTTTCAATTTTTCTTTTTTATTATAATCGTAATATTTGTTTTATAGCTAGAGCTAGTTTTGACTCCTGTAACTTTTTTTTTATTTGTTTGCATTTAAACTGAATTTACCATTTAAGTATATAAAAAATACTATTTATTGTTTTTTTATATACTTATAATTCACTTAAATAATAATAAATAATTTTTCTTTCTTTTTGTATATTTGTATTACATTTTTTTTTTGTTATTTTTTTTTTATAAATTTCGTTGCGATATTTTATTCTTGAGCAATGAAGTGATTCCAAAACTACTGATATTGGTTGGCGGCATATGATTTGTAAAAGAAAAAATTATAAATAAACAATAAAAATATTTCCTACTACCAATAAGTATATATATATGTATATATGTTCTCTCTGGTCTGGTCAGCAGTGGATGGTTGGCAAAGCAAAAGCATTGAACTAAAGTGCTGCAAAAAGTGCCAAAATAATGTGTTTAATCTTGGCTCGCCAACATTTACCATATATGAATGTATGTATGTATTCATGTGTGTCTATGTGTAAGATATATATATATATATGTAACTGTTGTGTTCAGGTTCTGGACTTAGGTACACAAGGTGAGTCATATCAGGGTACAATGTGGAACGCAATGTTGAACGTAAGCAGTTTGTTGAGAATGGCTTAAAATCATTTTGCGGTTCAAGATGCTTGTATGTATGTATGTGCAATTTAGGCCCATCCACTACAACCACAAAAACTAAAACGAAATAAAAACAGTTCGTGAACAAAATATGAATATACGAATATTCTCTTACATTTTACGCATATTTTTTCCAGTATGTAATTTGTATTTTTTTTTTTGGGGGGATTTTTTTGTTTTGTTTTGTTTTCTGAGACGCCCTTAAAACATGCCTCGGCACAACCATAATAGATACACATATAAGTTAAGTACGTAGTATAAATGTTACTCTTTATGAATACGCACACATACACACATATATAGATATATGTATATGTGTATTTATGTCGTGCTTGAGTTTTTCTTTTCATGCCAAATAAATCGCATTTTTTGAGCAAAAAATGTTTAAGTTTTTAAGTTAAAGTTATAAAATTTCTTTCATTCTTAAGCTGTGGATGTTGAAATATATATATTTTAAGCATCTTTTCTTTGTTTTTGTTTTTTTGTTTTCTTTGTTTTTTCTTTGTGAAAATGTGTAGCATATTTATTTGCGTAATTCTTGCTTGCTAACGTCTCTTAGATGTTTAAATATACTAATATGTAGTTTACATATTCGAATAATGTGTATTCAAATGTCGCATAAACATATATATGTCTATATATACTATATATTTATATATATATATATATATATATATATATATGTTTGTATGTGTTTTTTCCTTGTTCTTTTTATATCGGAGCAAAACATACATACATATATATACATATATTCATTATTCATTATTTATATTATTATTATTTTAATACGTGCTATCACACATAAGTGTACATATATATGTCAACCATATACATACACATATGCATTTTTTGGCAGTCTCAAACACACACACTGAATATGCTTACATTTAATATACAAATACATTTTTTTTCGATTTCGTTAATATTTATAATATTTTTTTTTGCTAATATTGGGAGCTCAAAATATCCCGACTTTGATCACCCGATATTTGGCAAGTTTTTTTTTTGAGTTTTATTTTTATTTATTTTTTTCTTCTTCTTATTTTAATACAGCATTGTATAATTTATCAAGTAGTTTTTTTTTTTTTAAATATAAATATGTATGCCATTTATTTATTTATTTTTTTTTTTGGTTTTTTTGTTGTATATATTTAATGCCATGTGTATATATATTTTTATAAAAATTATATAATTTAAAGCTTGTTTGTTACGTCTGAACTAAATGTAAACAATTTGAATAACCAGCTCTTGACCTTCGACCTCGACCTTGCAATTTAACACATGCAGAAACAACATATATTTTTTTGTTTTATTATTATTATTTTACTTTGAATTTTTTCTTTTACTTCCTCTTAATTATTTTAAACAAATGCGAGTTGCACAATTAAAGCTGTTGCTGCTCTCGCTTTTTTTTGTTTTTGTGTGTTTTTTTTTTGGGTTTGGTCAACGCAAAAATTTGAAAATATATATTTGTATTTATTTTACACATCCTTATTGTATTTTATTATGTAATCAAAGTTTTCAAATCAACAAAATTCAGCCCGAAAAATAATAGAAATAAATACGAAAACGTGTGTTTTTCCCCAAAAATTTGTTAATGCTAATTTTTTTTTTGGCTTGTTTTGTTTTTCAAACATACAACTGAATTTTCATAAAAATCACCCTGTAAATTGTAGTTTTTTTTTCTGCTTCTCAATATTCATTTAATATATGTGTGTATATATATATTTGTTTTACATGCTACATTTAGCTTAGATATAAAATACGTAAGTTCTGTATGCTACGACGGAAGCTTTTATTTACAGGTCAAATCCGGAAAGAAAAATAAACCACAACAAAAAAAAAATGCAATTAAATAAAATGTACAAAATATTCGAGCATTTATGCTCGTTGCATTCAATAACTAAAAAATAACTAAAATAAATTAAAAAATTATTTAAAAAATGACTATGCGTTGGTACATTTTTGTTGTTGTTGTTATCGGTTTTGAATACAAATATAAAATAGATAAATTTGAATATTCTTTTGGTTTTCTTTTAGGAATATTGTTTAGCATTTCAGTCATCGGCTTAAAACATAAAATTAATTACAATTAAAAACGAAAAACAAATTAAAAACAAAACTTAAGATTTAAATATACTTATATACAACCTCTCGCAATTGGCAAAACTAATTATTTTTGGCTTACAAAAACTAAACTAAACTAATTTTCAACTAATTTCTTTCGTAATTTATAATTTGTAGTTACGTTTTTTTTTTTGCGTTATTAGCATACAAATTTTGTATTTTTCAATTACAAATTACAAATACAATTTTTGTGAACATCTTTCTCACTCGATTTTTGTTTTTCCTTTAAATATTCTCAAACAAACATTGTGACACATTTCGATATTTATCGATTAATTGGGCTCTGAAGCTGTTGCAGCCGCAGACACCCTGTAGAGACGCAGCTTAGAAATATAGACAGACACCGTTGTATGTGTGTGTGCTTGTGTATTTTAACAACTGATTTCGGAATGATTGTTGTTGTCCTTGTAACGCTCCGCATAACCTTGAATGGTAAAGGGAGAATCATTCGTGCCCGTCACCGCCGAAACTGATGTCTCTCCATTGATAATGACTCCATTGCCGGTTGGTAGCGTGCCATTCATCTTGCTGGTGTCCCGCTCTGGTTCACCCTTCAGTTGCACCTGGACATTCGCATAGGATTGCTTGGCATTGCCATTGGGCGCAACAATCGTTCCGTTGGCCGCAACCACACCTCCATTGGTTAGACCCTTCGTGAGTGCCGATGGATCGAGCGTGATGCCGTCCAGCTGCGATGCGAAGGACAATGGCGGTTGTATTGTCGTTGGCGTCGGCTGTGGCGTATCCAAACTGATCAGTTTCGCCTCATCATGCGTGGGCGGTGGCAAAATGGGCGTGGCTGGCCGTACAGCTGTCTGCAGATTACGTTGAGAATCGACACTGTTGGCCATGGTGGTGATGGAGCCGGCACTCAACAGCGGTTGATCGCTCTTCGAGTTGGGTAAAATAAACGAAGTTTCCCAACAGTCGCCGTTCGGTAGACCCGCAGCAGCAGCGCCATCTAGCTGCTCCGTTAGCATTGGCTTGGGTGCGGCGGGTGAGGTGACAGCGGGTGGAGTGCAAGCGGAGTTCTGCTGACGCTGTGCCGAGGGCGCATACGAAGCGCCAATGCCACCCGAATGCACTGAACCATTGCCAGGCAACGGCACTAGATAATCCGGTACAGCTAGACAAAACTCATCGCCATTGGGCGGCCGAATGACAGTTTCATCCCGTTCGGATGCAGTGGGGCCCAGTATATTGGGCAGCGGGGCATTCATAATGCTTGGATCCTGCGTGCAGGCGGTTAGATGCTCCAGCAGACTTGTGAATGTGGGTCGATCCTCGGGCGTGGGATTCCAGCAGTCGGCCATCACCTTATAGATGGCCACCGGACACTCAGTGGGCGAACCCAGACGTCCACCGCGAACGACCAGTTCCATGACCTGAGTGTTATGCTGACCGGGATAAGGTGAGCGACCCAAACTGAACACTTCCCACAGCAGTATGCCAAAGGACCACACATCCGTCTTCGAGGTGAATATGCCATCGAGGAAGGCCTCAGGTGGCATCCACTTAATCGGCAACATCGCCTTGCCACCCTTGCGATAGTAGTCCGATCTATAGATATCCCGGGACATACCAAAGTCAGCAATCTTCACCACCCGGCCGGGACCCTTGCTGCTCAGCAGACAGTTGCGAGCGGCGATATCGCGATGAATGAAACGCTTGCTCTCCATATAGCGGCATCCCTTGGCCACATCGAGAGCACAGAACAGCAGATCCTTCATTGCCAACAACGAGGGTCTCTCCGGTGTATTGCGATTCTCGCGCAGAAACTTTTGCAGATCACCGCCAGCAAGTAGCTCCAGAACAATGTAATAGGGCTGTCGATCGAAGCAGACGCCAATTAGATGCACCATATTCGGATGATTGAATTTGGCCATTATAGCAGCCTCCTTCAAGAAATCCTCCTCCTTCTCCCGCTTCGGATCTTCACGGAGGGTTTTAACAGCAACAGGCATTTCCACAGCATCACCATCACGATGGCGATAGAGCGCCAGGTAAACTTCGCCAAATGCTCCTTTGCCCAATGCACTGTAGAAAAAAAAGAAGATAGTTGTTAGAAACGGATGATTAAATCATCGGTGGGAGTACTCTCCGAATGTTCCGAATGTTTAAATGTTGCTAACTACTTACTTAACTAGCTGGAGACTCTCGCGGGCAACCTGTGGCAGACTGTTGACATCGATGTGACCATTTAGAATGCCATCGCAGCCATAGTTGGGATTAAAGTTGTTCAAATTGGAGTCGTCAATGTTGTGGCGCAAGCGACTAAGCTGCAGATCCTGCTCAACGAGCATCTTGTGGCGCATCTTGGCTTGCTTCTTGCGTTGATACCGATTGTCTATGGATGGAATAGAAGGTTCGACGTTCTGAAATTGTTATAGGGACTCGACGTATCTACTTACATAGCATAAAGATGAGCGCTGCGATGCAAATGAAGAGTATTGCCAGCGAGATCATTAGCACAGTAACCAGATACTGGAAGGATGATTTTCCCGCTTCCTCCTGCCGTTCGCAAGCTGTGTTGTTGTCCCGCTTTAGACTCCAGCCATCGGGACAGATGCAACGCACCTTGGACCTAAACTCATCCAATGCCACACAACGATAATCGCAACCACAACCCTCAATAGCTGGTATGATGATAATGGCACCTGCACCACTGCTGGAACCCGCAAAGATTTCGCTGGCATCTCGCAGGCTGCGACTGGCACTGATGTAGGAGGTGCCACCCTCGCCATTGGACTCGTTGAGGTAGACATCACCACCCGCATAGCCGCCACCACCGCCACCAGTGTTGCAACCACCGCCGCCGCCACCGAAACCACCTTGACCATGCCGATGCACAGTGGTGCCATTATCCGCCAGTTCCACATAGCAAGAGTGTCCGCCACGGCCGCCTTGGAGTAGTGCAGCACCGTAGGTGGGACTCAGTGCTTGATCCTCCTTGGCACGCCAACCACCACCGGGTCCCGCTGTCTTCTTGTTCAACGGTTCGCCATTAATCTGACCACTCACTGGCGGCTGCAGTGGTTTCGCCTTTTGGCCATGTTGAAAGTCCTCGTCGATGTATTGGCCAATGCCCAGACCGCCGCCACCACCAGCAACGAGCAGTGGTACTGCCTCATTCTTGGCCTGATTCAGCAAAAAGACAAAGGAGCCACCACCGCCACCACCCGCTCCGTTCTCAATGTAAATGTTCTTCACCATATCTTGCTTGTTGCGGAAACTGTACTGGCCCAAGTCCAGGTCGTGCTCAGTGCCACAGCCCGGTTCCTTGTGTACGCCCATGGTTTTAATGCAGGCATTATCACCCTGTTGACCGACTAGGAAATAGAGTTCCTCGTTTTTCAACAGTTCCAGCACCGCCACAGCCACTGAACCACGAGAGCTGCCCACGCCACCAGATCCCAGGCCACCACCAGCACCCTTGGCAATTATGCTGCAATGGTAAAACGTTGAAGTTAAGTTAAGAGACAAAAAGATATAGAATGGTAAACTTACGTATAGTGTCCTTCATTGGGCACCTTCCACTTTTGCATGCCTTTGTAGGTGCTTTGATCCTCGACGACATGCACTTCGCGAAGAACATGACTTTGATTCTGCTCCCTGTAAGCATTTTCACATTGAGACTGGGTCGGTCCTATCATGCCTCTCGTATCGCATGTTGTTAGTTCTAAATCTGTTATGGTAAAATATATAATGTTAGTGTAAAAGAAATTCGAAAGTATGTAATTTTCACACTTACAGTTTGTATGTTCAAAGTCGAGATGTGAGGGACTCTTAAGATTCTGTCTAACGTCCCAATAGTTATATCCGTTTAGATGCTCTTCTGGTATGTTTAAGCCAAAGCACTCGGGACTCAAAGAGAAGTCATCGACAGCCACATCCGAGAAGATTCGCATGCCCATGCGTGCCTCAAACTGTAGATAATATCTGCAAGAAGTTCATATGTTAAAATTGGACCCTTAGTAAACCGATAAAATTTGGTTTCCTACTTGGAGGTAATGTTGGGCAATACATATTCAGCTCGCAACCAATCGCTGCCCTGGTTCTTGGTGCTCCACCAGAGTGTTGTGGTTATATTCTCCTTCTCCTTCATTTCGACAACGGAGAGATTAATGCTGCCCGGATTCTTGCCAAACTGATGGATGTAGAAACGCACCACGCAAGAATTGCGATACGGTGAATTAGGATTTCCATGCACCGACGGCGGTGGATTAAAAGTCTTGCTCAACATAATGGCATTACTAGCGAAACCAATAATCGAATTCTTTTCCGTATTGTTAATGTGTTGATTCATATTGACAAGCATGTAATATCCGCCCGTTGAGTTCAACAGATGCTGCTGTGTGTGATCACCATCGGGTCCAGTGTCATGAGTGGGCGAGGAGCCAGTGTGCCTAGACCAAGTCAACGTTGTCTTGCCCGAATCGTGCCAGCCGCACCAATCCTCTTCAAAGTCACATCGGCCACCATATGGTATTTTATCTGTAAGAATTAAGAGATTAGACATTAATTAGTATTAAAACAAGTAAGAAGGCTCTAGTCAAGAAATTCCGAGTCTCTATCTCTTATAGTCTCTGAGATCAACATACAAACGGATCCATTTTCAATGGGTTCACGGTATAAAAAGAGCGAGGTTCACGAAACATACCGCATGATTGCTGCTCATTCTCGGCATCGTCACAGTCCCGGGTAATATCACAAATCCGTGGCAGGGGTATACAAACGGGCACCTTGTTCATCATGCACTTCACCTGCGAGGTACTGCACTTCTCCGACTTGGTACCCTCGGGGAAACAGTTCACCATACGTAGGTTGTCGAGAGCCACATGTGCCTTCTGGCCCGCCTTCAATGCGGGCACAATTTCGAATACGATGCGAAAGTCGCGAGAGATGCGACCAAGGCGAAATTGTTTGTGTGTCCATTGGCGAAAGTTGTCACCCTGTATTTCGGCAGGGACCCAACTACTCTCCTGTGGATGCAGCGGCTCTACCACCACACGCGACAATCCATGACTCATATCGCTCTGATGCATAAACACTTCTAGGACGCACTTCTCCAGCGTAGTACTGAACGAGGGTGAAGTGAGATTCAGTTGCTTTGTCGACGGTTGCACGCGAGCGTACAGGAAGTGTCCATTGGCATCATCAATGTTATCCGCGACGGGACCGGGTAGCAGACCCGTCATATTCTTCAGGGCCAGCTCCGTACCGCTGATCACTTGAAAGCCATCCGTAAGATGTTCGGTCCACTCCCAGGCACAGGGTGTCTCAAAGTTACACTTGACGCCCAGCAAATCTTCTATTTCCGTTGAGGGTGTCGATTCCGTATGTGGTGCATAGGTGTTCTGTGTAAGGGAAAGGGTGTTAGTAACGAGGAACGTGTAAAGTAGTGAAGTAGTAAAGTGTAACTCACCGGTCTAGGGTCTGTGTCGCGAATGCGATCCTTGATCTGCTGTATGGGATCTAGTTGCTCGCCATCCACATCACCCTCGATGTTGCCACGGGTCACACCACCAATGGGCTGATCGGCCTGATTGAGGCTCTTCTTAAGCTTGAGCAGCTCGCTGATGGAGTTCTTGCGCGGATACGATCTCATTGGTTGTGCATCCCGGCCGGCATATAGTGGTGGATACCGTGTAGAATATGGACCAGTAGCTGGATTCGCTGTCATTGCGGCAGCTCCTGTCGGCTGACGCAATTTCTCACCATAGCGATCCGCCGAACCAATGCCGCCCAAGCCATCGATCTTGCCAATGGAGGATGTGGCCGAGTAGGAGGCATAGCCCGAACTGCTGCCAGAGATGCCACCACCTGGACCACCCACCGATGGCTTCATTAGCTCCCTGCGCAGCGACTCCATGCCTCGCTGACCATTTCCACGCTCAGGTCGTGGCACACCGCCGGCACCCACCTGCGAGAGATTGTTCCGACGTAGTGTATCCCTACGACTGCCGGGCGGTGGCCTCGATCCAAAAGTTCCTCCTCCTCCTGCGCCCGGGCCACCTGACGTCTCTCCCTCATAGTCGTCATAGGCGTGGAGGTGTTGCGCACCCAGGCCGGGTAACGTGGGCAGCGGTAGTGGCAGCGACTGCGGCTGCTCATGCAGTCGACCGTTGCGCAACTGTTTCCCCTGGCCCTGATAGTTGTAGTTGTTGTTGTTATTGTTGATGTTGCCGTTGCCGTTGTAGTTGCTCTGATGCTGTGACATGGGCAGCGCATTGAACGTATGATTGAGGAGCGGACGCTGCAAGTATGCCAAACTGGTCAGCTGCAGCAGAAAGACCACGCGTAGCTGCAGCAGCTCCAGTCCGGGAATCATGCTGATGAGCACAAGCAATTACCTTGCCTTCCTTAATAAATTGGGTACGTGTGTTATTCTTCTTCTTGCTCCGGATATAGGTATTTTGTATCCCTTAACTTTACTGCTAATCTTCGATTGAATGCTCTGTGTGTGTCGATTTTAACTTTTTGCTGATTTGGAACGCTGAGCGCTGGGCAAATGAAAGGCGCATTTAAAGTTCTTCAAATGCAGGCAGAACATTGCTAAGGTGTGTGTGTGAGTGTGTGTGTGGGAGTCCTTCTCTCTGCGTGTTGTTGTAAAATTGATTTGTTAGCTTGTTGTTGTTGAGCGACAATCTGTTGATAAAAGAGGATTATGTTTAATAACGCCCAATGACTTTTGACTTTTAACATGTGTAACATAGAAGTATATACAGTAGACACTCAATAAGTAATGCTACTGATTAGACAAAAGGATAAAGATGAACATTCTTTGACGTATTAAAAGTGAGGATGTCTAAGTTTTTAATGCTACTGATTAGACAAAAGGATAAAGCTTAACATTCTTTGACGTAGTAAAAGTGAGGATGTCTAAGGTTTAGGCTTGCAATTTTTGAAACTGATAAACAGTTACTTTTTTGACACGGTTTAAACTTTCCGTTTAGCTTGAGTTCACACTGTATGTAGAAACCGTTACATGTGACATTTTCGTAATATTTCCTCCACATCCATTTGATTCGTATCACCTACGCGAAGATACGAAACAATCAGCCCACGCAATTCAATGCATCGCAGCCAGACCTTGGAGGATTCGATGAGATGCATCGAATTACATTCAATTTCTAAGACACTTTGCTAAAAATGACAAAAAGCACTTAGATTGTAAGCCGTAAGCCTTCTCGCCGCAGGCATTGAATACTCGAAAAGTCGAACACGAAAAATTTAATAAAGTCCCTGAAATAGAAATGAAACACCCCTCCCTTTTCCCCCAGTGTTCCCCACATGCCACTCATGGTCAACAAAGAAGTCAACAAAGCTGCTACGCCTCGTCCCCACTTTTGGCCAAAAATCGATGATGGAATTTTTAGTTTGTTTGACATTTTTTCACCGAGTGCAGCTTGCAATTTGTCTCTTACAACTTGCCTGCATTTTTGATGGGGCCTCCAAAAATGGGTCAATGATATATCCCTTAATTGGCTAGGTGAAGGGAGTGTGGGTTGGTTGAAGGTCTTGCTTGTCTTCATTAAAGTGCAAGCAAGCACTACAATTAATTGAAATATCATTGCCAGTATGTGTGTGAGTATTACAAAACAATTTTTAATGAAAATTTCATACAACAACTTTATTGGTTACTGCACAAAGGATATTCTATTTCCGTAGAAGTTCATTATGTTTTTCATGCGAATTTTTTAATTGCTAACTTTGTACAAGTTGCAAGCTAATTAAACCCATGCATATTTATTCCATGGAATGAGAAAAAAGGAAAAATAGTTTTGTACCGAATACATAAAAGAAATTTCTTTTTAATTAGGTTTCACTATGCAAAAATAGTGCAACGAAATGTAATCAACAACAAAGTTCAGCTGTTCACAATTAAAAAATATGTTTAAGGATTCAACCCAAAGTTATTGATGCAGATGAATATCAAAATCATTTTGCTTTTGTGTTCTTTTCATTCTGTTGAAATGTATAAAAATTGCATTTGCGAAACAAATTCTAAGAAACTTTCCAATTAAGCTTCAATCAAACAGGTTCACTATAGTTATTTCACAAAAATCACAGCATTTCCCAAAAATTCTGATTATCCGCTGTCAGTTCTTTGGAACTCGATTAATTTCACTGCTCATGCATTCATATGCATTCATAAGCTGAAAGGCCGTGATGAGCTCTTCAGCGATGTGTAAATTGCTTTCAGGCAGCTCGAGTTTTAATTTCGTGGAAATGCATATTCAGATTTCTGTATACCAAGTACATTATGACACAAGCTATTAGCTTGTTGCAAGAATTCGAATAAATTTAAGAAGTTAAGTTATGCTTATTATATCTTGTTGTTTGCTACTCGTTATCATCATATCATATCTCTGGCGTCGTATAAGTTCACTTTTAACATTTAACAGACACACACACACACACACACATATATATATATATATATATTTATATATATATAATTTTTTTTCTGTTTGCAATCTTTTCCAATGAGTTCCATAAGAAATACGCCCGAGTGCTTTTATTGTAGCTGAAATATAAATTATTTTTCATCTCTTGTTGCTGTTCTATACACATACATACATACAAATATGTATATATTTTGTGTTGTTACTGCCTCTATGGGCTAACTGTTGTCCCTCGTTGGTTAGACTTAATCGTTGCTTTCGAAGTGAAATAGAGAAATGCGAATAAGTTGGGACATTTTCTGGCTGCACAAAAAATGAAACAACGAATTTTAACTCGCTATTCGTGTAGGTGTATATAACTCTCTAACGCTCTCTTGCTTAATGTCTCTCTCGCTCTCTCTCTCTCTCTCTGTCTCTATCTCTCTCTCGTATTCGTGTGTGTGTAACTTCATAGTACGCTAAGTATGCTATACAAAATGGCTGCCGCAGTTGTACAACCAGCATCACGATACGAAAACAACAACAAAACAGAATCGTAAATACACACACAAATGTTGCAATCACACACACACACACACACAAACACATATGAACGCACATCCATCGTAAAATAAAAGCGAAATGTGCATAGAACAGGGCTAAGGGGTGATTTGGGGAGCCGCAAAAGTAGCGAGCAAGGCGTCTCAACTCGGCTCCGTAATACGGCGCGTATACGCAATATGAAACAAGAATTTCCACAGCGAGTGCAAAACGGAAACGCAATTGAAGCTGAAAGTTATACTGACAGAGGGAGAGACAGACAGAGAGAGAGAGAGAGAACTTCCACTAGCTAACTAGCCAAAGAAGAACCGGGCAAAAAAAAGAAGAAAGGAAACTAACTACACAGGGAAAATAGAAGAATTAAAGTTAATCAAAGTATGTGCAAATGCAAGAAACTCGGAAATAAACACGGGAAAGGAAAGCCATCTAAAAATTGAATCCTCGTTAACATAACTTGGCAAAAACCGTAGATTAACGTTAGCCATTTGTTTTTCTCAGCGTACTTTTGAACAGCTGGGAGGGTGGGAAGGGGAATAATAACGGTTGTTTTTGCTAGTCAGAGTCCTGGGTTCAAAAAACGTAAAAGTGTTGCACATGACTAGGAGAGGGTACAAAGAAATAAAAATGTTGCTGATGCTAGTGATGCTGTCAAGTGGTACAGGAGAGATTATCAAGGCAGGGAGCCAAACAGGAACTGCCGCAATATGTCAATGTCTGTGTGTGTGTGTGGGATGCACCCTGCCCACTTCATTCCCATCCTAAACGGAGCAAGCAGTTAGTTGGAAGCAGCGTCAGTTTATCTGAAGCGGGCCACTTGTCGCAGATTTAGGGGCAAAAAAGGACTCGAGCGCATATTGCAGCAGCAATATTTCCAATGAGTGGGGGTAGCTTTGCTATTAGTGTGTGGGATATCAGCTAAAAACAGGTAGCGTACCAATTATATTTTCCTGGAAATTCAGCTTATTTATACACGATAAGTTTTGTCATTAGAAAGGAAATGAGTTCGTCATTTGTAAGCTTAATCCAGTTCGTATTCATTTTCCTATGACTAAAGAAACAGACTTGAACATGTTTGAAAACATTCTTAGATTGATGTTGTCCTTTAGCTAAGTTTTTGGTAATGAGTTCCTCATTTGTAAGTTGATTTTAAACCAGTTCGTGTTCATTTTCTTATGAATTTATAGACGATAAGTAATGATTTTGTCAGAAAAGTAATGAGTTCGTCATTTGTAATGATTTCGTTCGTATTTATTTTGCTATGACTCATTTTCTTATGAATTTATAGATGATAAGCTATGATTTTGTCATTAGAAAGGTAATGAGTTCGTAATTAGTTGTAATGATTTTAATCCAGTTCTTATTCATTTGCTCATGAATAAAGAAACAGATTTGAACATATTTGAAATATGATCATAATTCTTAGATTGATGTTGTCCTTTAGCTAAGTTTAAGGTATTCAAGTTCCATTTTGTGCCATAGTTAGGTTTACATTTCCTTCGCAATGAAAAGCTTCTCCTCGGCCTTAATTCATTGCGGCTTAATCGAATACAATACAGTTGAAAATTAGCAATATAAATTCCGCATAAATGCAAAAGCTTTTGACGCACTCAAAATTCAAAACTACTAATAAGTGAATTTATTTCTTGGGAATTTGGCTTTGCTGCTGCTAATCCCAATAACGGCTTTGCGTGTTAAAAACTGTTTCCGACTAACACAAATAGCTTTCAGTTTTGGATTTTACCTGGAATAATAATGGCTAACATGCTGTCAAGGACGCTTTTAACCAACGCATCACTTGGCATGGAAAATTCGAGGAATTTGCAAAAGTCTATTAGTAGGAAAACTGATGATGGAAAAGCATTAACACACACACACACACACAGCTTGTATGTGTGCACACATATGTGTGTGTTATTGGCTTAAATCATTTTAGAGCAGTTATTGAGTGTCAAATTATGAAATAAAAATATTTCTAAGACAGACAAGAAACTGTTGCAAGGAAAAAAGTAAGAGGAAGCTTAGAAAACACAATGTATGTGTATGAGTATGTGTGTGTGTGTGTGAGCGTATTTTGCAGATACACACACAACAACAACGACGAGTTGAGGCTGCGTCAACGTCGCAAATGTTGAGCTGCCTGCTGGTATTTTTTGGGGGTGGTGCTTTCATTTTTTTGAGGGTGGTGCCTCTGTGTGTGTCTCCCGTGTGTGTATGTATGTGTGGCTGCGGACCATCACCAGCCCCAATGCGAAACGCAGCGCACAGTTTTCGTCGGCTGCTGTGCGCACGATACACACACTCGCACACACTCACACACACTCGAACACACAAACATGTAGAGGAACGTTCGCTATACTAATGGCGCAGACAAATTGTTTTGCGTATCTTACAGATACACACACAGAGGCGCAAAAAAAGATACTACACATCACACACACACTCCTACAACCTCTCACACACACACATAGTATTCAAAATTTTTCTTAGCACAAAATTTTTCCTTCGTTTTCAATCTCATCGACTTTTTTTTTCTTTCGTTTTTTTTTGTCACAAAATATTTGATGTTGTGTATGTATCTCATAAAAAAAAGATATATACACATATAGATATATATTTGAATTACCATAACGCGCACATTTTGGCCAAATTGAGTAGCTTAGCTATGGCTAAAGTTTTAATCCGTGCTGTTAACTAATTTCGATAAAAAACACGCAGAGAAAAACACTTTTTTTTTGTTCACACAAATTTTTGCTGGTTGAAAAATTTTTGCTTCGTTCGACTGCTGCTGCTCTTGTGTTGTGTTGTTGTTGTTGTTGTTGTGGTTGTTGTGTGGCAAAGTGTGTTTGTTGTTGTTGTGTCTGTATCCGTATCTGTTTTTACGGGAGGATACTTGCGCGCTCGACGCTCGGCAAACGATGACTGAAATTGGGAAATTCTCGGGCAGCATCAGTTCAGCATCCAGACTCCACTTGCCCCCGAGGCAACAACAAAGCAAAGAACGACAATGTGGCTACTAGTTCGTGTTCGTATTCGCGTTCGTATTGCGTCGCGTCGGGGCGCAGGTTAAACGAATATCCTGCGCCTGAAATCGAGCTCTATATCTGTGTGAAATAAATAGGATATTTTTCGTGTACTCGTTGCCACACGCCAGAGAAACTCTCGCTGCTTAGCTAATGGCGGCAAAAGCTGTTGCTGTCGGCAGCTGGCTCAGTGGCGCACTCTGTCGGTCGGCGTTTTTTTTTCTTCCTTTTGATGGGGTGGAAATTAATGCAAACTGCTGCTACTGCTGGAAATTTAATTTAGCTGCTACTCCGGCTCCGTCTCCGTCTCCGTCTCTGGCTGCTGCTGCACTGCGCTCAAGTGCAAGTGGGCCCAAAGGCCCCGTCCCCGTCTTCTCCAATACCCCAAACATGCATACTTCAACTTAATGCTTGTGGCCTCTCTTTCACTCTCTCTCGCGCTTTCGTTTCGTTGGCTCTAGGCGCGTGTGTCTCTAATTTCATCTAATCAGTTGCACGGATGCGGCTTAAACGCATTTATCATCATGCTTGCAACAGCAGCAACAAAACTGAGTGGTAGCAGCCGCAGCTCATATCTCGAACACTTGGTATAATCTGTTGCTGGCTTGTTGCTGCTGTTGGTGCTTCCTTCTTAAAATAAACTGAGCGAAGCGGCTTAAGCAGCTGCGGCTGTGGCAACATCCTGTTGCTACTTTAACTGTTACCTACTTGTTCATTTCCTATTTGATTGATTTAGCTGTAAATTGAGTTATCATTGGGAGATGAGATGAGCCTCGGTTACTGTAATAGAAACTAGGTTCTGGTGTGAAGGTTCTGGAGAGTCGGATGTTCAGTAACCGTAGGCTTGACTAGGAGATACACTGAACCGTTCATCTAACGCGATGTACTTCTGCATGCTTGACTAAACTCAAATCTTCATTATTTTTGTGTGATAGAAGTTTTCGATAATTCAAAGCGAAGCTCATCTGCCATGGCATAGGAGAGCTTATATTTATAGCTCATGAAGTCTCTAAGATTGGTTGACTCATAAAGATATATAAGTTTTAGAAGCTCCAGATTTGGAACATAAGCTCGCCTAATCACTAGGAAGTACAAGTTTGTTTTAAATTTTCGATAACTCTTCCCGTTTCCGATATACACATGTGATCGATAACAACAAAATCTTGAATTCAAAAATCTTTATGATGTAGTTTGAAACATTAGATGAATAAATGACAATCTGTGAAAGTTTTATTGAAATCGGTTGAGAAACACCGGAGATATGGAACATTGCAGTTAAGAAATCACACATACTTGCAAGCACTGACTTTACACTTAAAGTATGACGTTCAGGGTATCGTCTAGTCGGGATTTCTCGACTTCCTTCTTACTTGTTTTCATTACTTGGGTTCACGGAGTAACTGGGAACAGCAAACGCGTCGGAATGTATAAAATAACATAAATTTACTTCAAGAAGAACCTATTTTCATCACAGTTACTATGTCAACATGATGATAAAATATAACAGTTCCTCTGTTTAACGATTTTTACACTCTTTGAGAGGCTTTTAACAGTTTTCTTAAAACAATTCAAAGTACATTTAAGTTGTTCATTATGTAAAATCTTTTGAATCGCACTTGACTGACTATAATTGTATAATGGTTTTCAGTTGATAGCTCAAATTGATAACAATTTATAAAAATGATCGAGTTAAATAATCCATTGTTGATACGCATAATTAAAATGTAAATGCAAAACAGACATTTGCATATCATTAGAGCGGTTCCATTAGCACGAAAAGTATATACAAAGCAATTTCAAATGGCACGGCGATAAGTCAAAATGCAAAAACATCATCTGAAACAGCAACAACAACGATCACAGCAAACGGAAGTCACATATATATATATACATACATGTTCGAGTATATTTATATAGAATCGCGCAGATATATGTACGTACTATATAAGCATATATCTATATAGTGCCCCACACAAATATATTAAGTAAGAGACAGAAAAGAATCCGCGAGACGACGTCAAAGACCGATCGCAAGGGAACAGAATTTTCTGCCTGTTTTCCGTTCGGGTTTTTTTCCACCTATTTTGGGTGTCTCTGGCGAAAATTGTATACGGCCGTAAACGGGGCCGTAAAATGTTTAGTTGCATATATATATTGTCGTATAACGTACGAGAATTGCACATCTGCAAGACGTGCGTGTATCTTGTGGATACAGTGTTGCTGACCAAAAATAACACGCGTATTTATAAAAAGATACACCCAACGAAGGGTGAGGGGGTGTTAACTCACAGCGGCATATGACGCGTGCCAGCCACGCGCGCTCTTCAATCCGTGTATCTACGTTTCACTCAATGTATCTGCAGCTGTAGCTGTAGTGTATCTTTGTATCTGTATCTGTAAAGCTCGCTGCTTGCACTTTCAATTCAATTATAGTCACTTAAATCCGCGCACGTAGCTCAATGGCATCGCAGCGATAGAAAATTGTAGCGAAAAATGTATCTTGTATCTTCTTGCAACGCAAGCGAACTGAACTGAACTGAGAGACGCGACCGCCGTTGGGCAACTGAGGAGACGAGCCGCACAGATCGTGTCCCAAAAAAAAAAAAAACAAATCCCAATCGTTGGTTTTACTTCTTGTTGCTCAGCGATTTATTTTTACTCATTTTTCTCACGGCCGCTCCTTGACTCTTTCTGTCTGTCTCTGCTCGCGCTCGCTCTCCCTCTCTCACTTGTTCTGGCGTCTGTTGGGTTTATTTGTTTGTTGATTTTTCTCACTGGCGTCGTCGCATCAAGTGGTTTGCAACACAGCGGGTGTGCCACTTGAACATAAACACAAACATTTTATTATCCTTGCTGCTGTCTTACGTTTTGCTTTTGTCTACCTGCCCCAGACACAGACACAGTCACAGACACAGCCACAGACACTAATCAAATATTTATAAGGCCTGCGATCAAAGCATGTGCAAATAAGAAGATTTATGCTGCTGTTGCAACGATTGCAACTGTTGCAGGCGCAGCGTCTTGAGCTATTTTTAGCTGACTGCGACTGTAATTAATGAGCTGTTGCACTCCTCACCCATCCTCCCTTGGCTTTGCTCACTGCACTGTCGCATCCAGCGTCTGCAAGCGGAAGTGAGCATCAGCAAGAGATCAACCTCATTGACAGTGGGGCAAACAGTGTGGAAAAAGCCAACGTTCAATTTTACTTGGCAATGATTTTCCGACAAGTTCAACTTTCTTATATTATTTATATTTGAGAATTTTATAAATGCACTCTAACTATTTAAAGAACAATTTTAATAAACTAATATTATAATAGATTTTCAGTAAAACAATGTATTATCCTCTCTTTAATCATTTTATGTACTAGAATTTGCTGATTAAAATTTCATATATATAAGAATCGGTTTTTATCATATGAAGCAAAACTAAGAAAAACAAAAACTGCAATAAAAAACACAAACTGAATCATAAAGATTTCTGAATTCAAGATTTTGTTGTTATCGATCACATGTGTATATTGGAAACGGGAAGAATTATCGAAAAATTGAAACAAACTTGTACTGCCCAGGGATTAGGCGAGCTTATGTTCCAAATCTGGAGTCTCTAGCTGTTAAAGTCTCTGAGATCGGACGGACGGGCGGACAGACGGACTCGGTTGTTGATGCTGATCAAGAATATATATACTTTATGGGGTCGGAGATGCTTCCTTCTGCCTGTTACATACTTTTGCACAAAACCATTATACCCTTTTTACCCATTTTCATTGGGTTCAGGGTATAAGAAGTTATTGATCATACATTTAATCGAGCTTTGGTTTAATAATGGGAAATATTATTAAGAATTTTTTATTTACTTGCACTGAAACCAACTGCATCTAATTTGGAAATATTTTGCGTCAAATACATTTTCTACTAATTAACACCCACTGTGCACAGTGATCATTTTTGGCGGGTGGTCTTACATCATTGACTTTTGACTTGTGTCAAACTCAAGTGGATTGAGTTAGTTAACAATTTGTTTGTTTGTTTGTGTAGGTTTTGCACCCCTGAAACTGAATGTGCGGTTATCGTTTTTCGATTCCTGTGAGATGCGCCTAACGATGGCGCCACAAAAAAATTCGGAGCGCATGTCAAGTGTCCTGTTCCTTCGCATGTTTGTGTGTATGTGTGTGTTGTCAACTGTCAACTGTCAGATTTGTTGGGCATTGTTTACGTTTGTGGCGTCGTCTTTCTGGCACCTGCGCACTGTGAACATAAACAAAAGGACGAGACGAGCGCAGCCTGTACCACGGAATGCAAACAAGTGGCTGTGACTAACTGTTGCCCCGCGCGGCAGGGGTTGGGGGGGGAGTGGGACTTGCCCCCGTCCAATGCTTTATGGTTATTATCGATTGATGCTGGACATGCGCAATGCACGGACACATCGAAAGGAAACTCCTTTTGATGTAGACACAATAATTACGCGAGTACAACGCTGAAAAATCCCACTTTACCTATATGATTTCCTTTCCTTGCCTCGTCAGAACGTTCCCGTGCTTCGTGTGAAACGGTTCACAGTTTTCGTCCTCTACGTCGCCTGTGTCTGTGTGTTATTGTTTAGAGAGAAAAAAGAGATACAAAAAGAATTAAATAAAATAAAATAGTGGCTTGTTTATTTCTCATCATTTGTAGTCGCATTTTAAACACACAAACAAACAAAGCATACATAAATGCGCTCTTAGCGCACGATTTGTGCTTTTTTTTTGACTGAAAACAGTTCGATAGATATATATTTATATATATATATATATATAGTAGGGTGTGCGTATATGTGAGAGAGTGTGTGTGTCTTACATTCTATGCTTTTTGTTTGCTTAACACGCACAAACACACACACACACACACACACACACACACACACACAGACAAACACACACACAGACAAACACACACACACAAGAATTTGTGAAAAGTGAAAGTGACGCCCTGACACAGCAGTAAAGGAGGAAGAAAAACTTAAAGCAAACTCGCTTTGACTTCACACACATATATATATATATATATATATATATATATATATAAAATTTAAATTAACTACATCGGCACAGCGCTTAGCAAAGTAATTTTAATCATCAGCTATACTCAATGCATTTATTTTTGCGTAAAAAAACCAATTTAAATCCACACGCAGCTTTCGACCTCGCTCTCGCTCTTGTCCTCGTCCTCGCCCTCGCCCTCGTCCTCGTAATTTATGCGTGGCACATACAAATTTTTGCACACACACACACACACGACGCGAAGACCACCCAAAAAGAACCAGCACCACCACCAACCCACTTTTTTCTACGCATGCTGTAAATTCAATTCAACGTACTACGTGTTCTTAAACTCACTCATTTTGTTATAATTGCATATGTAAATTTATCACGGCCTTGTAAACAATCTTTCTACGTATGCTCTTTTGATAAACCCTAACCATATTTGCAGTCAAAATGATATAATATTAAGTGCGTTAGCGGATGTCGCAATCCGTTGAAGAAGCTAATCGCAAATAGTTTTTGAACCTGGGGCCAGAAATCAAATTCAACTTGCAACAGGTAAGTAAAAGTTTGCTGTAATATATCTAAATTTGGTTATGCATTCGGAATGTTTTTTCAAAATTAATATTTTATTTAAAATTATGGTAAATATTCAGAGGACTCTGATCAATATGGTAAAAATTGATAGGAAACATATGTTTTAGCACAAATTAAAAAAAAACTCAGGTAAAAACATTTTCAAAATTTCAAATTAATTACTCCTTTTCGTTTTTTTAATTAGTTGTACTTTCCTGGCTCAATTTAAATGATGCATGTTTCATTTTGACACCAAGATAAACTTTATTTGTGTAACCCTGAAAGTATGCAACAAAAAGTGAAACTTGAAAGCAAACCTCTCTCACTATCCCACACATTGTCCCCGCGCCAACGAATAAGTGTACCATTTATCAAAATAGTTGTTGTCGAGCACAATTGAAGCTGATGTTGTTGTGGTTGTTATTACTGTTGTTGATGTGATCCTTGTGTCATGGCCCTGCCGTGCCATTGTAAATGTAATTTATTTTCCTTTTGCTCCGTTCAAGGACAAACGTATATGAACAGGTGCTCCACGCACGGTTGCCCACAGACGCTTGAAAGCAGACACACAGACAAACACAACAAGTAAGAAAGCTCTAGTCGAGAAATCCCGACTAGACTATACCCTTAACCCTATAATTTACGCATACAGTCAGTGCTTGCAAGTATGTGTGAGTGTCTGTATGTATACGCGTATAGGGCATACCTTCTTAATTTCAATACTCCATAACTCCAGTGTTTCTCAACCGATTTCAATAAAATTTTCACAGATTGTCTTTATTTAGTCTAATCTTTCAAACTGCATCAGTTTTCTAAATTGAAGATTTTGTTGTTATAGATTACATGTGTATAACGGAAACGGGAAGAGTTATCGAAAATCTAAAACAAACTTGTACTGCCTAGGGATTAGGCGAGCTTATATACCAAATCTTGTGTCTCTAGCTCTTATAGTCTCTGAGATCGACGCGTTCATACATACGGACGGACGGACGGACGGACGGACGGACGGACAGACGGACGGACGGACGGACGGACAGACGGACATGGCTATATCGACTCGGCTGTTGATGCTGATCAAGAATATATATACTTTATGGGGTCGGAGATGCTTCCTTCTGCCTGTTACATACTTTTGCACAAATCCATTATACCCTTTTTACCCATTTTCAATGGGTTAAGGGTATAAAAAGCAGGCAAGACAGGGATGCTATTTTTTTTTCTTTTTTGTGTCGTAGCTGATGTTGGTCCATCTATGTCTGTGTGTGTGTGTGTGCCTGAATTGCAATTTAATTACTTTCAGAGTCCTTGCGGGACTAAAAGGATCAACGGGACAAGCTCCATTGAGCTTGTATATTTATAGCACACACTTCTTTTCAATTAAGTGGCGGGCCACAGCAAGTAAAGCCCCCTTGGCTTAAAGCCGCACGGCAATCCATAAAATCTACTTGTTGACGTCCCCTCAGACACTTCCCCTGACGATCCTAGAAACCACAAAACCCATTTTGTCTAGAGAAAAATGAACGCGGTTTAAAATGTCAAGCTGTCTCTGTGTCTGTCATTGCAGTAAACCCAAATGCCCGAGGCATTGATACTACTCGGCATGGCTGACGCAGAGCCGGATTTATCAACGTTCGAGAATAAAACTGGACTTGCCGAGGACATGAAGTTCCTGGCCTCCATGCCTGAGCTGTGCGACGTTACCTTCCTCGTTGGCGACACCCGTGAGCCCGTCTGTGCCGTAAAGGTAAGCGTGTTTCAGTGTGAGTGTGTCCATGTGTTGAAATCAGGTCACTGCGTAATCGACGCAGCATCAAACTCATTGCCTGATTCACACCTGTTTAACCTTTCTCCCGTTCGCTCGTGTCACACAGGCTGTGCTTTCGTCGCGTTCCCGCGTATTCGCCAAAATGCTGTATGCTGCACCATCACCGCAACGGAAGCGGGAGACAACCACCAAGGAGAACAAGCTGCGACTCTTCCTCAAACGTTCCTCAGAGCCGCTGCTCAATTTACAGAATGCGGCCCAACAGGTTCGTATTGCAAATCGATTCAAAGAGGATTGTCTGCCCTTCTATGCAATCGAGTTGAAATGCCAATGTCTTTATGAATGTATGTGTATGTGAGTGTGTGTATGACTGAGTGTATGTGTGTTGATTGAGACATCCAATGCATACATATTAACAAGCATATTGTTTGATTTGTCTATCAAATTGGTATTTAGAACAACAATTTTATAATTTCTGTACATTTTTACTGTATATAAAAACATAAAGTGCTATAAATGAAAAAAACTAAACCATTTTTTAATTAATATCTATGTAATTTTTTCGTGCATTCTCTGTTGTGACTCCAACTCCCAAACCATCCAACACATACTACTATACCAAAAACAATCTTATAAACCCATAATAATAGAGAACCGGTTTCACCCAACAATTAGCACCGATACCCGAGGTAAACGCTTCAAAAATCCACAGCGAAATTAACTCTATTGTGTCTTGTGTATGTGTATGTGTATATGTATATGTGTGTGTGTATCTTAAACTTGATATTGCTTAATTACTTATACTCTTAATACTTAAACAAAAGAGCATCAACATTGATTTATGTGTTTAAGTTGAGTTTTGGACTGCGCTCTTGACTTCCTTATCCAACTTTAAATTATATCACTTTCATAAACGATTGAGTTTTATATTTCTTTTGCACATAGTTTAAATAAGTTGAGATATTTTTGTTTATATCTTAAAATATTTTTGTAACTAACTAGCTGTGCCTTTCTAACGCATTATCTCTTCTGTAACTGGTATTATTACATTCCTTCGTAAAAGTATTCGATGTATTGTGATTAGATAGATGACTTTCTATATAACTATACTCTTTATAAATCATTTGCTAACCTCTACTATATATGACCTAATAGCCATCTGGTCAACAGCATCAGACGCTGATCATTGAGGAATTTGAACCTGATGTCTTCCGTCAGCTCATCGAATACATACACACGGGCTGTGTGACCCTTCAACCACGCACCTTGTTAGGTAAGTCCTGTCTTCAATACACTCTACAGGTATTTTCACTTTATTTGACTTCTTTGCCAACAGGCGTCATGAATGCGGCTGATTATTATGGGCTAGAGGAGCTGCGACGAGCCTGTGCTGGCTTTGTCCAGTGTTGCATCAATGTGGACACAGTTTGCGCTTTGCTGGCATCCGCTGAGCGTTATATACAATACAAGTGCACCAAGACGCTGGTGCAAAAGGTTCTCGAGTTTGTCGACGAGCACGGCAACGAGGTCTTGAATCTGGGCAGCTTCACACTGCTGCCGCAGCATGTGGTCCGTTTGATACTTGCAAGGGACGAGTTACGGGCCGATGAGTTTACGAAATTCCAAGCGGCGCTCATGTGGAGCAAAAAGTATTTTGATAACAATCCGGTAAGTATAAATGACAAAATCACACAAAAATGTGACACATGTTTTTTTGCAATCCCTACTTTACGTAGAATATTGACATCAAGGAGATCTTGGGCACATTTTTGGAGTACATACACTTCCATAAGATACCTGCGAACGTGCTGATGCGTGAGATACACCCGCTGAATCTCGTCCCATATGCGATAATAATGAATGCTTTGGCTTATCAGGTGGGTTGTGTGCTTGATCGTCCTGCGCTGTTATTGCTTTTTGGTGTGTTAACTCAGTATTCATTCATGCTGCATCATTTCTATTTCCATCAATCTGTCTGCTCTTTCAATCTGTATACTGTTTATCCATCTATGCATCTGTCGCCAATCGTCTATCGCCACCTATGCTATCCATCCTGTTGTCCCCCTTTATGTCTGATTCTACAAATTACAGGCAGACCCAGAAAGCATCGACCCCGGAAAGCTGTCCCCCAACTCTAGCCGAGTAAGACGTGCCCGTCAAAACCAGGGCAGATCGATGTCCGTGCAGAGCTCCCTAGATCCGTACGGTTCCAACACCACGCTCAGCTCCAGCGGCAGCAGCGATCCCACGAGTGGACAACACCACAGCAACTAACATAGGTTGAACGACCCCTCCTCCTCCACGTCCCCACACCACCGCCACCGCCACCACCACCAGTCCCTGCCCAAGATCCGCAAAGCTAAATCGCAATCCTTTCGCACGCGTCGCAGTCCTTCCGAGCGTCGCAGTCCCAACACCGTCGCACCCCTTCTCACCCTTAACACCAATGCTGCCAACGCTGGCGAGAAGAAGCGGAGTCCACTCACACCTAAGAGTCCAGTACTGCCACTCTCGCAACCAGAGAGCAAGAGTCCGGGCACCAGCTCACAGAAGACGCCGACAACGCTCTCCCGTCAGGGCACCCTGCGAGCCTCAAGTCGCCGCAAGAACAGCGGTCAGCTAACCATCTCGCTGAGTGCCCAGAATCAGGGTCGACGCAGTCCGGTGGGTCACAGCGATCGTAGCCCGCAGGGTCGTCGCAGTCCGCTCTTTCCCAGCAGCAGCAGCGGTCTGCGTTCTCCCAATGAGCTTCCCAGTCCGACGGCTCGCAGCCCGACCGGAGATTCCCAACGCAAGAGTCCGACATACAGCATACAGACACAGGAACGTCGCTCCCCGCTCGGTGCTATTGCTCCTTTGGACTTCAGCTGCCAGGCTGGCCCACCGGGTCCAAGACGTAGCCCGACCAACACTGTGCATGTCCAGGATATGGCCACCGAGCCGGAAGAGACTGGATTTATTGGATTGAAACGTCCGTCGATAAGTCTCTTTACGCCAATCTATTTTGCCAGTGAGAAGCGCAGTCCAATGGGCGTAATACCACCAATACTCGTCTCAAATCCCGCCGAGACTTACAAGAGTGCCGAGCGCGAACGTGAGGCTGCTGAGGCAGCTGCCCGTGAACTTGAGAAGCAGGCAGCCCAGTCGCAGCCGCAGCCGGAAAAGAAGAGCGTAATGCGTGAGATACTCGCCTTTGTGAGGAAACCATCCAAGCACATCTCGACGCGCACAAATCGTTTTGCCAATGCATTTACACGGGCCGAATCGGGCTCTTCAAGTGGCCCGCTCATACGCCAGAGCACATTCTCGGCCAGCCCGGCCGCCTCGTCGACAGCTGCCAAGAGTGCCATACAGAAGCAAATGTCCGAAGTGGGTTTCGAGCCAAAGATGTCGTTGAAATTCGCACATTATACGAAAATGTCACTGAAACTACGTCGCCTGGCACGTCGCGATGAGGAGGAGAAACTGGAGAAGCAGCAACAACAATTGGCAGCAGGCTCGAAGCGTGCAAGTGCGGACTCCACACAGGATCAGGTAGGTGGTACAGCAGCAGCAGTCAAAAAGGAGGAGGAGGAACCGCCATTCGAGCTGGCGAATGTGCACTTTGAGAAGGTAGGTGAGTCCTACATCAAGCATGAGCGACTACGCGAATTGGTCGACCCCGAACTGAAACACGACACCGAGGATAACAATAAGGAGATCGACAATGATATCGATAACGATATGGAGCCGGAACAAACCGATGCTGCAATGGCACAGTTCGTCGAGGAGGTAACCAACTCACTGAAAGTAGTTGCACTCAATGGCGACAATAATGGCAATCTACCCGCTGTACATCACTTCACACGTCGCTCCGAGAGTCGGGAGCCTATTGAGCCGCGCATCAGTGAGGAACGGGAGTCCGACTCCAATGACCTGATTATACCCGAGGAGCTGCGTGCAGAGTTGGTAGAGATGTTGAAGGCCTACGCACCAGAGCCAGTTTATGTTAATCTGCAGGCACTGCGGCGTGAAATCGACGAGGCCGAGGCGGTCGCCCGTGCCGTTGCAGATGCAGCTGCTGCGGTGGTGGCTGCCGAAGTAGCTGCTGCATCAGCTATTGCTACTGCGACAGCCGCTGCTGCAGCAGCTGCCGCTGTTGTGACGTCAGTACCAGAGAAGCTACCGCTGCAGTGTCCTACTATTGAGTTTGAGCCGCCGTCAAGACGCTCGTCGTTCGATCCGCCCCGCTCGCCGTTTCTCGAGCAGCTGCGCAGTCCGGGCGTCGATACCGAAACCGATCTTATTAATCTCCAGCGACTCGATTCGGGCGGCGATAGTTTTGAGCTAGCCGATGGCGATCGGAAGTCGAGCCGTGCCGAGTCCAGTTTCGATTGTCCCTATTCATCGCGCGACACCAGCTTCGATGTGTCCATATCGCGCTATCAGTCCACTAGCTATGATGACCAGACCTCAAGTTTTGAGATTGTCGACACTGATGATCGTCGTCGTCACATCGATTTGCGCAAGAGCTCCATTGAGCTTGTCGATGCAGAGACCTTCCAGCGCTCGGGTTCTTCCTGTGGACGCAAATCCTCACTGGAGACCCATTTCGATTATACACCTTCGGAGACCAGTGGTATAACGCCCGCCCGTTCTCCCAACTTTCCCACTACAATGACTAAGAAACAGAAAACGGAACACTTTCGCCAGCTGCACATCTCGCCGTTCAGTGCCTTCTCGCGGGCTCGTAGCCCGCTCTCGCAGCAAACCTCCTCCAACTATAGTTCCCGCGATAGCTACGATTCCAGCTCGAGCTATCCACATGGTCACGAACCGCAGCGCTGTCCCTATGCTGATCCCAGCAAGAAGCATTTCCCCCTTACGATTAAACAGCGTGAGGAGGAGGTCAAGACCTTCCTTTGCACTGATGTGCGTTGTGCCTCCATTTTCGAGCCACGGCCGAGTTCCGTGCTCACCCAACAGCTCTCCACGGGCTCCATGTCGACGCCATCGGCCTCGGGTTATGCAAATCCACCACGCATACCAAGCATTGTGGGTTCGCCCAACAACAATGTTGCGGTTAATGCTACTGTTGGTGTTGTAGCGCATCCGAATGCTACGCTTGGTACCTGCGGCTTCTCCAGTGGTAGTGAATTCGATCCACCCTCTCCCCGACGGGCTGCCAGTGCCTCCCCAAAGCATACGTTCACCTTCCGCATCGTGATGAAGAAGGTGGACAGCTCGCCGGAGGCACTGTGTCCGGAACGGCATCGATCCCGCATCATCGATCGGTATCGTAGGCGGGATAGTCGACGAAAGCGCATCCACGATGCCGGCAAGAGTTTCTAAATCAAAACAAGAAAATACACGCACACTAAAAAATGAGAAACGTCTAATGAAAAGTCAAAGTAAACCTCATTTTTTATTAAATCCCAGATCGATAATAATCGTTCTTAATAAATAGGCATACAATTTTTGACAATCTAAGTGTTAATATTCTATCCAAGGGTTTTTCTATATGTATGTTTACACAATAGTATATCACAGTTAACCGTAAGTTATCTCAAAATCATAAGAACTCAATGCGAACATCAAAATTTATAAAATGGTTCTGGTTTTTAGGCCGTTTCAAAAAAACAAAAAAAGAAAGCATAACTCAATGTTAAGTATTTAAAAGTAAAACCTGTATTTGGCTTAAGCCAAAGTTAATATACCTTAATAAATATGCTAAGATATAAGAAGATACTTATATAGGTTAAGGCAAATCATTTTCATATTGTAGGCTAGTTTTCTTCACTTCATCTTCAAGGATAGTTAAGATTGTGTAAAGTAACGAAATTTGGTTCATGCTTGTAAGGTACAAACATAAATTGTACAGATATGAAATCAAATCTTGTTAAATTTTTTGCAAGAAAAGAATAAAAAACAAAAACAAAAAAATATATATTCTAAAGATCTACAAATATATGTGAAACAATAATTCCTCCCACGATTTACCTGATTACTTATTAAACAATAGAAAGCAAAACATTTATATGCATATACGATATATGATGAAAATAATATATTTGATGATAAATGTATAATACAAAAATGTTGATAACTAAATGTTGTAATGTTTGTTGTATATTATAAACAAATATTATGGATATTTGCGCATTTTACGTGGTTCCTGTTATATAGATATATTATATATTACAAATTTTTGATGGACTAGCGTTATTTAGCTAAGTGTAAATGATCAATTCTATATGTACATTAATTGAAAACATGCTGCTATTGCAAGAAACAATGTTTTTTTTTGCTTATCTTAAGACTTAAAAAAAAGAATCTGACAAAATTTAAATACGCACATATATATTCTACATATGTGAATGTAAATATAAAGCTGGATTTGGGGCCGTACTTAAATCTTAAAAGTAAAAACTTCTGTGCCGAAACAAAAAACAAATATTAGAGAGAAGAAATTATTGTATTTAAAAGCAAACAAGAAAATGTTTCAAATTAATATTTAATGTTGTTCGAGCAGTTTTTTGGACTCAGTGTTCGTTTGTTATATATTTAAGCAATCTATGTGGTGTCTAAAGATCATTAGTTATTAACAATTTATCATCCTGTCATCATAATTTATTTAAGAATGTAAGCAAAACTAAAAAGATATCAACATTTTACAGGTATTTACGCATATTAAGCATTTAATTATAGTTCTGATATTGATATTGATATACATATTATTATACTATATTATATACATTAATGTATTTACACGACAACAACAACAACATGAGCCACATATGTATTGTAGTATGTATCTGATTGTGTATCCATTTATATATGGATTGCGATTTATTCGATTGACTAACATGAATGCAAGTAGTTGAAATGTTGCTGATTTTGATTTGTAGTTGCTTGTTTTTGACTAAAACATAAACTTTAACTAAAAACCAAACTAAACAAACAACGCTTAACCAAATTCGTAGTTATCGAAAGCGAAACAATTTTTTGATTTGCCTGCGAATGCCAAAAACTGAGTAAGAAGATCAAGTATTTAACAAAAGCACACAACTACAAGTTTCTAAAAGTAAAAAAAAAAACAACCCAAATATGCGACTTTCTTCTATTTACAGAATTGTTTTCTAGCGGATTTCTTGCACCAGCAGATCACCAAGATCAAATTGGATATGGAATACATGTTGTATGCGCGCAGTCGTCGCCGAATTGCATTTTTCAAACAAACCAAATAGTTATTAAATATACTACTATATTGTGAGACACTAGTTGTTCAGTTCAAGTTCAGTCCATGTTCATACTTCTAGTTACAGTTTTTGGAGACCGATACATATATTGTTCAAGTTGATATTTATATTCTTTGTACCGTTGCGTCATGTCGTTTATCGTTACAGTTATCGAACTATCCAATAAGTATTGTATTGTATATGGTATATATGTATGTGTATGTGAGGGCGCAACACTCGTTTAGCCAAAACAAATATTATACTTTATGTGCGTTTTATTGTATTATTGACAAACAAAATAAATTCCAAATCAATGTCGTTATTTGAATTCAATGTTAAGACCCACTCAATCTTTACAGTCTTGCATCTGTGTGTAGAGCGAGTACACCATCAAAGTCATTGGCATCAATGGTAACGTAGCCATAACCATTATTATCCACCTTCACCGACTTTCCTGTGCAGGAGCCATCAACCCGCTTGCCAGAGATGACATCACAGTATGTGCCAGCTGGCAGACAAGTTTGCAGATGCTCGGACAAATTGTACAGATTGTTGTTGAAGGCAATGAAACCCTTGTTGCCGCGACAGAAGGCGATCTGATTGTCACCATTGTCCCACCAGTTGTTCATCGCAGTGCCGCGCACGGTGTTCTTGAATCCGACCATGTTGTAGATCTGGCGCCAGCGATGCTCGCAAATCCAGCCATTGATGCAGGCACCCTCCGAATCGAATACAGGTGAGATGATACGCTCACTGCTGTCCTGCGGAGGTGCCTGATCGCGATCGTCGAAGCCAAAGGAGCTCATCACCTGACTGATGCCATACGGGAAGGCCAAATGGAAGGCGGTGGCCATTTTGTATTGCTTGGGCGACTTGTAGTTCAGCTCCTGCCCACCATCACGTTGATTATCATGGTTATCGACAAAGGTGAGTGCCTCCTCGGAGGGCAGGAAGCCCCAACCCTCGCCCCAGCTTTGCAGCCACTTCAGAGCATTGTTGCCGCGGAAAGCCTTGCCAATCTCCTCCGAGAAACGGAACTCGGTGACAGCGCCCAGGCCAGTGTACTCATAGCGGGAGACGGTCTCATGGCCGTGATCGATGACCTCCTGGTAGATGAAGGGACGAGCGCCATTGGGGAAACCATGTTCGGTATTCAGATCGCGCATGCTATCAAAGATAATCTTAAAGAAAAGAAAAAGTCTTTTACGATATTAAAGACATTTAGAAAAGCAATTTGAATTACCTGCAAATCATCAGCAGCCATGTGCTTGGCGGCATCCACACGGAAACCGGCGACACCAAGGGTAATCAGATGATCCAAAGCCTCGACAAGCTGTTTGCGCACATAGTCGCTGCTCTGATCTAAATCCTTAAGTCCAACCAGTTCGCATTGCTGCACCTGGAAGCGATTGTTCCAATCATAAATCTCACAGCTGGGATGGAAATCCTGTGCGGTATATGGGACAGCAGGGAACGACTTGCTGCGGGGCTCGGCCACAGAGCCACCAGTACCATGGGCAGTGCCATCAAAGTCACCCGACATATGATTGAGCAGAACGTCCACATAGATGCGTACTCCAACATCATTGCAACGACGCACCATCGAAGCGAAGTCCAACTCGTTTCCGGAACGTGTAATCAGCTTGTAGGAGATCGGTTGATAGCGTTCCCACCACGGACGACCCTCGGCGATGATGTTCTCAGCCACGGGACTGACCTGGACGCCAGCGTAGCCATTTGGAGCCAAGAAATCCTCACACTCCTGTGCAATATCCTCCCATTTCCACTCAAACAGATGCACAATGGTATTCCGACTGCCCCACCAGTGTGGATTGTGTTGGGCCAGTGCCAAAGTGGCCAACAGACAGACTAACGTGAAACGAAGCATGTCCAAATACTAATACTTTCGTCCACGACACGCTTCATTTTTATAGTGGGGTCTATGCCGCATAATCTTATCAGCTGTTCACTTGGGATTTGTTTGTCTTGTGCCAATTTACTGCCAGTGGCGATTGGGCGATTTATGATTATTTGGCAACAACCAGCTTTCTTTGTTGACCTATGTTAATGTGAAGTGAACATAACAAAAGACATAAAGTTCTCTGATTTACTCAAGGGAAAAATACACTGTCCTAAATTTGATATGAATTTTGCATTCGTAAATGACAGTTGCTTCTCAAAAAGAATCAATTGACATTTGGATTTACAATTTATTAAAATTAAGACATATATAGTCGAAAAGCAAATACCCTTTATTCAACACAAAACGAACTTTTGATTTCAGAACGTATCGATATAAGTAAGCGCCAAATATTGCGATGCATGAAAGCACAACTACTGCCATGCCGATATATCGATACAAAACGGGACAGTCGGGGCAATCGGTTGCCGTTAAAACCTAAACGCGCTTTTTATATATGTATAAAATGTGCCATATTATGTGTTAAATTCTCGAGTTTCTTAATATAAATTGTTGTAAATTGTCAGCCAAAGTTTTATGAGCCAAAGGCAAATGAAGGCAGTAACTACTTTTGCTGTTAAATGTGCTTTTAATAGTTCGAAAGTAAAATCGCTGTGGAATGACGCGAAGTGAAATGTTGGTAAGCTGGGCAAGATGTTGCAAACATAAATGTTGCGTAGTAAAATGCAATGTTGCAAAGGTAAAGAAATGTTTTAAACATAAATATTTCCACTAAAGAGTATTTTAAATTCGAATCATCGACTTTTGTTTAGCTGTTTATTTAAAACTTGTAATTTATGGTTGATGTTCACTGGGGCTTATCAATTAGTCATTTATTAGTTACGACCTGAGATATGGAAAACCGATTTCGGCTGAACGCTATTTTCGTCACCTGGCCAGGCAAAGTTCGGACGTCTATGCGTGGCTTGTACCAGCTTCTGCCTAGCTCGACATTCCTGTACATAATTTCGGCGCAGTATCACCGTTAAGTAGTAGATAATCTCAACGAGGGATAACATGCTCATGCCCACAAACAGGCTAAAGGCGCTGCCAAGATTTGCTGGGGCAAGCAAAATTCAATTGATTAAACAGTGTGCTGTTATCGATAACTTAACTTACAGACTAGTGTGACCATGCTTGTAAGTAGATCCACACGCACACGCCGATAAACTTGCGAGTTGACAAATATGTGAACGATAGCATCATTGGACTCGATATCATTGCTGAAATGAGTAAATGAGGTTTGAGTTCCTCAGAGATAATGATCTCACTTACTAGAAAGGATCTACAACGGGCATGTCTAGCCTTAAAGGAAAATGGGATACCTGAACATCATAATCAAAATGCTCACAGGTCAAAGGACAGTTGCATTGCGACTTTTTCTTCCGTGTTATGATTTCCGCTATATAAAGTTAAGTTTCTTAATCAAAAAAAAACTTATTATTCGATAAAATACGTACGAAAGTTATCCACCAGACATGGTATATCCCGAAAGGTGCAAACACGATCTTTGGTACGATTGAACTCAAAGAAATAGGTGTGACACTTGCAGATTCGAACCATATTGGTAGCACGACAATTGAGTTCGCAATTCGGGTAAACATAGTCAGCAAAGTAAGTAAGCTGAAACTCGTTAGGAAATACGCATTTCCTGTCCTCAATGGTAAGAGCCTCGACCGCCTCCGAACAGAATGTTTCGACAACTCGCAACGACGCAAAAGATTCCGTGTTGAGACCGAGAAACTTGATGTTGGCATGAGCGCTGGGAAAGGCATCTGTCTCCTGGATGAGCAACTTAAATCCATGCGAATAAGATTTCACTGAATCGTAATTCTCATCTTTGTATCGCAGTATCAACGACAGACCGTTATCTATCCCGCCAGCAGCCGACTGTGCCGTAAAGTTGATACTAAGTAGGCTTAAGTGAGTTATTTGAAAGAATAAAAGGAGTTGAACCAGCCAACCCACCCATGTTGTCGCAGGTTAAAGGAGCAGCAGTGCCCAAAGAAGGTTTGGGAAACTTGAAACAATCTCGAGCAGTCCACAATATCAGCACGATATCGACAACGATGTATAATATCATTACAATCCCATCGCAGATGGTCAACAAACTGTATCATTGTCAGGTTATTATCCAGCAGAGCCGATTCCATCAGCTCAATCTCTTGGGAAGTGAAACGTGAATCATCCAACATGAAACCACTAAAGATGTGCAAATGATCCAGAACATCCGACACAGGAACGTTTTGTGGCAACTTGCTAACAAAGTTAAAGAAAGGTTAAAGTAAAGTCACATAAATAAACTGTCTACATACAGTGTCTCGAAGAATGCGCGGGCCTTATCCATGTTGAACAACACCTCCGGACAGATGGTGATGGGTGGAAAGTAGAGCTTACTCACTGGCGTATGATCACTTTCCACATTCATGCGGGTTGGACTACTCCGGTAGTCCAAATAGAAGGTTTGCGTCATTACGATAGCACAAGCGAACATTACCACCGAAATCAGCAACCAGACAAAGTGCACAATGCGATTTGTATCCTGGTCCCGGATGTACTTTAAACCGTGTATACTACTCGTGGCACAGAAATCACACCAGGTTCGCTTGAATGCTCCTTGTAAGGGCGATATATTCGGATTGATTTGTTCCGCAGTAAGTTCCTCTTCGTGACCCATTGTTAGACTTGTATGGAGCTGCGGCTTGTCCTCTATATATATTGTATGCCATTCAAGTGGGCGTGGCAAACGTGTGTTTGACAGTCAAACAACTGTTTATTAATATCGAATTAATGTTTGGGGCCAAGGCACGAGAGATATTAAAGCTGTTTAGCTGGCGAGCCCCTTTAACAGACCTTAATGTTTAGTCTAGTCTCTGATGAAGTTGTGGAACTTGTGAATACTTGAATGTTTTTTTTTTGGCATAGATAAATTTTATTTTGCAAACTTTTCGTATCTTGTTTGCATATTGTACGTATGTTTTAAATAGTAAAAATTACACATTTACTTATATAGTTTTATGGTTTAACAGTGATATTACTTAATTAACTTCAATTATATTGACATTAGATAAAGAACAAAAAAAAATGTACTCTTTGCTATCACAATAAGAAACTACACATTTGAAATGGTAGACAATTGAATACCCTTGCTGCAGGCACTGACAAAATATTGTGGACTATGTTTACACTTCAATATGTGACCTAACGAATTTGTGCTCGGGTCTGTTTGAATGTTTATTGTTTTTTATATATATATATTTCGTTTAGGAGTCGTGAGACTGCAGGGCAAATGCTAATGAGCTAATAACAACTTTTGGCTTACAACTAATAATGAACTAAATCAAGAACTAAAACTAAATTGTGTATAGTGTAGTGTAAATGGTAACTACTTTCTAGACTCGCTGCCTGTTATAGCTAGCGGTGTTGGATTGCCATTGCTTAGCCTTGCAGGTGGCGTTGAGTCCTGATTGGTGCTCGTACCCAGCGCAGGCTTCTGCTCATCGTTGTCGGGATTATCCCAAGCCTGGCGCTCACCGGAGCCGAAGATGTTGTAGAATGTGCCACAAATGATGTACACAAAGGCGGCAATGAAGAATACAATCTGCCACTGACCCATGGTCGGCTACAGGACAAAAAAAACTCGATTAAATAATGAAATCAAAATGCCTAAGAGCTCGATGTGGCGTACCTTATTATTGATCAGATTGCCGGCGGCGATGGGCGCCAGAAGACCCGCCAGATTCGCTAAGCAATTCGTGATGGCCATCAGGAAGCCGGCGAAACGTGGCGTCAGATCCAAGTGATTGATCTTGAAGCCGGAATAGATGCCACCATTGAAGCCAACGCCAATTGTGAGAATAGCCAATGTCAGTGCACGATCACAGCCCGTGTAAGAGGCGGCTATAAGCGCCAGACCTGGTCCATACTGGCCAATACTGTTGATGATCTTTCTCGTGGCTGTCAGTGTGAAGCGCTTCGTGCTGATCATCCAATCGGCAATCACCGAAATGAACATGGAGAACAGCCACATGGCCAGGTAGGGCAGGGCGCTGAGCAGACCGTTGGACTTCAGAGAGAAACGAAGCACTTGCTTCATGTAGGTTGGCAACTCTGTCATTAGCGTCTCGTAGCCATAATTGTGACCCATGTGTGCGAACAGAATGGCGTAGAAAGGCATCGATTTGATGATGGACTTGAACGGAATTGGTGGACTCTAAAGGCAGAAGAAGAAATAAGAATTAGTTTCCCGTTTTGGGAAATCATTTCCATTCGTTTCCATTACTCACCTTGATCACATCGGTGCCCCAGAGTGAATCGTTGATATAACGCTTCTCACGCTCATCGATGCGCGGATGTGTTGTAGGATCCTCAAAGACCAGAATGAGAAAGGCAATCGACCACAAAGTACCAACAATGCCAAACACATAGAAGATCGATGGCCAGCCGCCCGAGAAACCATATTCGGCCAACAATCCAGACAATGGCATGGAGATAATCGTACCAAACTGAGCGCCTGCATAGACAGCAGCGCCCATGCGCGAGCGTTCATTCGGAGGGATCCATTTGGCCAGCAGGGCATGAGTACAGGGCACAATGGGACCCTCGCCCAAACCCTGAATGAAACGAACAGCGCAGAGACCATAGACGCCACCCTCACGAGCTGCCACCGGAACCAGGAAGGCAAACACTGAGTTGATGAGCATGCCCCAGCCAAGGAAACGCATAGCGCCATATTTCTTGGCCAAAATGCCAAACGGAATCTGGGTAATCACATAGCCGTAGAAGAACGAAGACAGAATATAGCCCTGCAAACTGGAACTCCACGCAAATTCGCCATCCTCACCATTGTCCTGCAGGGACGAAAGTTGAGCGTTTTCCTTACAAAAAAGTGATTCTTTATCTGATTACTTACCACTTCCAATTCACGATCACCGCACTCATCGTCGAGAATCTCCTCACCCTTCTGAATCGCCGTGTGGTTGACCATGGCGACAATTGCGACAGACATATTCGTGCGCATCACATAGGCATTGGCCATGCCCAGAAATAGCATAAATGTGACGAAGTAGCGGGTGGTAGCCCAGCCTGCAAAGAGAGCAAAGGGAAAGACTTATAGTACACACGTTCAAATGTGGTTCATCTCTTAATTACGTTTAATTAAACCGTAGCAGTTTGTCGACACTAATTTTCGCGGAAGGTCTTAAAGCGGAAATGACTTAATAGCCGAAAAGATATATGCATAATAGATACAACACGACGTAACGAGGACAGATTTATAAGAAGTGATAACACTAAATGAGATAAATATCGCTGTAGTCTCTAACGGTCTCTGCGATCAGATAAGATTATACTTATGTACATACACTCTATGACTCAATGACACAAACTGCTGGACCGTAGTTTTAATTGCCTCACGTTTCTATATTTTTGTTTTGCCCCGGTTCAAATCTATTTCTAGAACCGAGACATACCCAATACAGACATAATTATCCATTGTTATTATTTGTTCTCTTTATTATGCATATAAATATAATTGTTTGTTGATTTTGCAATATCATTCGACGACAACTCGGGTTTTTGTTTCGCCGAACAACACGTGATATACTTAATGTATTGGGTGTGCAAGTTGAGAGTCGTTAACAACACAATAATGCCTAATGAGCTAATAGTTATATATCTGTGCTTGTCTCAATTCCAACCCAACTGTAACCTTACATGCGGTCATTCTGTTTGGAATTTGAACCTTTCGCAACAGACTGGCATTTTTTGGCGTTTTGCTTTAACTTCGAATCGTTCTGAAATTGAGCTTTAGAATTGCTGATTCGTAGCAAAAATCGTGTACAAAACAATAATTTGTATACGTTTGCTTTTTCTTTGTTGTTTATGCGCACGCAGCATGAAATCTCGCGATCTACCTGCCTCGCTCACCCGCCCACCCCCTCATTTCATTTGCAAATGTTGCACCATCAATTTATGTATTGTTCTTCCTGCTGTTATTGTTTTTCCGTACGTCAAGAGCACGTGTATGTCTCGTCTAAGCATGCCTTAACTATTTCTCGACAATCGCATCTATAAATATTACGCATACGCAATGCGTGCTGAGTTAATGAATATATTATATGTACATTATGCACCCTTTGTGGTTGGTTTTTTTCTTACATTTTGGCCTGTCTCGATGCTTGTTTTGATCCCAGACAAGAACATGTCCATCGCGATGGCGATGATTTAGTTTGCTGCGTCGAAAGGGCATTTTGAATGTCTGCTTTTCGAGTTTGTTGGTATTAATAAATTAAAGGTTAGCTTAACTAAATTCGAAACAAATTCGCGTCAGCTAAGAAAATAATGAGTTTCTTGCTGTTGTAACTATTATTGTTGCGGATGAATTTTTTATGCTTCACTTTGACTTTTTGCGCACTCGTTTAAACCATTTCATTTTCTAACTAAGGCCGGGCCAAGACATATCGCGGATTAGGATATATATAACGAACTGTATACTTTATTATATCGATTATAGCTTGCGTTGCACTCAACGATTTATACGCGACTAAGCTGCCTTAGTATCGAAAATCCCAAAAGGTCTGGGATATATTGCTGATATAGCTTTCAGCTGTTTGCTCTTGCCTGTTGGCGCTTCTGTGGCAACTGAGCGACAACTGTTGCGCGTATCTGGCTATATGCCTAATACTGAAAACTGTGCGAAGCGCTTGCGCCGCAGAGCGAGAGAGAGAGGTAGAGAATGTTCTCTTGCGATTACATCAACTTGTGCTGTGTTGGTCATAAATACATAAAAACTGATTCATCAGCGGCTGTGCTTGAACCTCTGCCGATTGATGTCAATTGCTGGTCAATACTATATGTGTATTTATATATAAGCAGTTCTATAAATAACACCTTTTTTTAAAGCATCTCGTGACTGAGGCAAACACTTTCGAGCACATACACTCGCGGACTTTTGGAACTAAGCAACAGCAACTAAATTATTATTATTAACGTGAAAAATGTTTCGAGTAAATGCTGAAACCATAGAAACTTGAGCCCCCGCCCCGCAGAAGTCAGGCGCCATTTGGGCATCCAGAATGGCATGGCATGGGGCAGGCGGGAAGAATGAATTCGGTTTGTGGTCACACGTTGCTCGCTAAGTGCTGCTAAGTGAACCGCTCTCGTCGCACCCTTACTCTTTACTCTTTCAGCAATTATAGTTATAATTTTGAGGCATTAGTAAATCGAATTGCACATTGCATTCGTTGCCAGGTGCTTGCTAATTGGGAGAAAAGCACGAAATAATTCAGACATACAATAGAACCGGTTAGATGACCAAAAACTGTATGTTGAAAAAAGATTAATTTTGTTTTCTATCGTATTTCCAATAGCTCCTTAATGATATAGTCTATGTGCTTTCCACCTACCCTATGTAGTCACGGTTCTACAATACACACATACATATAAACACAAGTCATAAAACTTCGAGACCAGCACATGCGGGTATCGAAGTCTCGAGTCGGTCTCAGGCATCAGACGAGAAAAACGTTGCCGGCAAACGTTGTTGTTATGTGTGCACGTGCTTGTCGCCTGTTACTCGGCTCGGCTCGCTGCAATCGAACAAGTTCAAAGAGAGAGAGAGAGAGAGGGAAAACTGAGAGAGAGCTAAGCTTCGCAAGCTTACGTAGCGTAATGTAACTTTGACTGTGTGTGTTTAGCTAGAAATGCGGGCAAGAAGAGATGCGCGAATAGAAAGGTGGAGAGAGAGAGAGAGAGGGAGAGAACAAAACGTTGACACGCAATTTTCGTGTTATGGCAAATAGTTAATTTTTTTGGCAAAGCCTCAAATGGAAATATTTTGTTGGCAGGTACAGTCAAGCCAAGCCACATTAAGCAATAAGTCAAAAATACAAAATACAAAAACCCAGCACAAAACGGGCATTATAAATATAGCAGCTGCATTTGTTCTATTTCCGTTTCATTAACGAACCGTTGCAAAACGTAAACAAACGCAAGCAACAGCAATTATTTAATTACTGTCATTAGTCGAAAGCAGCACGTGAATCATGATATCGGCACACAAGTAAAAACTTCACAAAAAAGCTCTCAAGAGCTGTGAAGTGTAAAGTGGTATGTGCGCTAGCTAAAAAAAGTGTTGCCTGCTTTTAGGGTGTGCGTATTAATAAAAAAAGGGCCGCCCAGTACTAGAAAACGTAAGGCGATCACGTAATATGAAAAGTTTTCTTATCGTAAGTTGATCTGCTGCGTAAGAGAACTCAAAATGGAATGTGTCGAGACCCTTTTCAACTACAAATATAATAAATATATATTTTATTGTGTTTTTTATGATATGTATTCCTCTGTTTTCTATAACTGTTTTTGTTTTAAGAAGTCATTGATGTGGGAATTTACTGATCGAAATGCCAGCGTCAAACATTAAATTCTTGGAAGTCGCCATGGGGCATTGTCAGGTGCAAAAGAGTTGAACAAACAACATAACGTACATAAATATTATTTGCAAATTGTTTACAGGCCAACTGACAAGCTGCTCTTTGTGGGGCCAAAACAAAGCACTAAGTTTTAGGTTGGTTAACTGCCAATGATGTCATAATGTCTAACCGAGCTGCGCATCATATATACTTATATGTGTATCATACATAGCTTTGGCTTGTTTCCGTTTCGGAAAACAATCAAATTGTTCTAATCGTCAGGTACGCCTCCCCCTCGGATCAGGTGTGTCGCGTTTGCTGATCATTCAGCCAGTCACAACTTATTTAATGAAATTTCGCGCTCTGTGTGCTATTTACGGCATTGTCAAATTGACGTGAAAGTATAATATGTAAAAAAACATTACATGCGCATTTTAGCCTGACATGAGTAATTTGTTCGACAAAAAGTGTACAATATTATCGCCACTGTATCAAACTAAACCACTAAGTGCTTTTTATTTTATAGTTCTCCACTCCCTACGCTCAGTCGTTAGTTACGTACATACATACATACGTGACAGCTGAGACTAACTCACTTTATATTCGCTTGATCTTAAAAAAGCGTCAATTTTCTAATTTAACTGTTGTGAAATTACATTAGAAAAGACGCACGGTTCGTTAGAATTGCAAAGCAACACAAATTGTAATACTAGATGCTAGTATATATGGCATGTACATAATACATCTCCTCTTGAGTGTGTGTGTGTGTGTGGGTGAAAGCGAAAAGTCGCGTGTGAAAATTAACGCGCATTTGCCAACTATAGCGCACATTTTCACATTCATTAGTTATCAGCCCAAATATTCATATTCAATAAGCACGAATCGTAAATGTTGACATGCCAAAAAAAGAAAATTGATTTAAATCAGACGAAAATTTGCAATGTCAGTGTCGGGGCCAAAAGCTCGAGACATATTACAAAAAAATTGTCAAATTGCCAGATAGCCCGAAAATGCTAAGCAAAGTGCATTTAAATGCCCTGTGGAATGGTATTTAAAGAGCTTGTACGTTTCGAGAAGAGTGTAAAGAATAGTGAATAAGATCAGGTTGAAGTTTTCTTTCGCTTCCGCTAGAAATCCCTTTTGTTGTGTCACAGCACCCGTACTCAAATGATTGCCAAAACTTGGAAATATATCAAACCTTATTTAGAAATCATCAGAAAGAAGTAAAACACCTCCCTTGATATGTCAGGTACTTTCTTTATTGGATCACAACCAACTAAACTCGCTTTGCATATTTCACTTTTCTTGCTTTGAGATCGCTTGGGAATGCCAAGGTTCTTGACACTGAGTACAAAAATTTCCTCGGTATCTGTTTCTGATCTTGACCTTAACACTTGTACGATTGTAAACATAACGAAAGTCACTAAAAACTGAGCTTGAAAACTTGTTTAAATGTGTTTTGGTTGTTGTTGTTACTAAATATTCATTTGCATAGCGATTCAAACACGTATGCACATTTTTCATGTTCGTTTATTTATATTTTTATTTTGGCAATGCGTTGCCGGTAACCGGTTCCGAAGTGTTATGACTATGAATGGCTAGCAAGGAACTGGAACCCAAAAACTGTGTCAAGTGATCCAACTATTCTCAAAGTAGGAACACAAAGTACAAGCCATAAACAGCTGAGTTGAGTTCAGTTGAGTTTTTGTGTCAATAAACTGTTCACGTTTTGCAATTCGGTAACCAAAATCCTTCACTTCCTCTATTCCCCCCGCCCAACCGTCTCACATTAATTGCGAATTTAGCTCACGATCACAATAAAGAGCTTCTCTCTTTTGTATTTGTTTATTTAAAATTAATTTTCGTTGAAATACAATCAGAGACATCGCACATAACAAATAACTTCCGTTTCGTTGGGGATTCTGGCTGGAGAGGTCGTCTCCGCTTTGTTTGTTCACCGCATTATTTAAATCAAGTGGAATTAGTTGAAGTAGAAGCTTAACTTAATTGAATCAACGACAAGTGCGCTAAATTCCACTTGTAATGTTTTTTTTTTTTTTCGCTTTTCTTTTGTTAATTTTTATTTCTTGTGAAATGTGCGGCTTTGGCGACAATTCGTGAGACATCGAAGTGGGCGAGAATCGTATATAGTATGTATTCATTAATATATGCCCATTAAAAAAAAAATAAAACTAGTTACTTTATATAACAGATTGCATGCCTGATAAAACTTAACTCTTATGCATATATTAGCCTAAGGGGCTTTTTTCTATTTAAGACTAGAAATGTATTCCAATTTACATTATTGATGTGGGGATTAACTGTTGTATAAGCTACACTGCAAGTAATTGCTGTGCTGTTTAATGGAAGCTTTAAGAGAAGGATGAGTAAGTTCTTAAGTGCATTTTGACTTTAAGAGATATTGATCAATGTCATTTATTTTTGGTTTACAATAAATCTACAACAATGTACTTTTAAATATGTACATTAGGTAATTAAGCATGTTTTTAATATCTTCTTAAGCTTTTCTCGACTCCTGATTGAACATTTTCGAATCACATTTTCTAAAAACTTAGTTTCTTCTAATCTTAACTGTCTATCAAATTGCGTTAACTACTTAGATTATAATCGAAACGGTTTGTAGTTATAATCTACGATTATCAGCACTTCCTAGCTCGTGTTGTGTAATGCCATTACGTACTTTAGATAATGCCATAATCTTAAATTATAATTGATTTCTAGTAACAAAAAAAAAACTTACCCAATTGTGGCTTTTCGGGCTCCTTTTCGGAAAGCGCTTGTGCGGTCATTTTGTGTGTGTGTTGTGGGTTTTATTTATTTATGATAAATAATCTATGACAGTCTTTTTTTTTTGTTGCAAAATTGCATAAGAATCCGTTGAGAATTTCGCAAAACAAAATAATATATATGTGGAAATAGTCAAGTTGGGGCTTAAAGCACGTCGCTTGGCGGTTTTTAAGACATTTTCGTCAACAGATTTTGTTATTTTTTTTTTAGCGGTTTATTTAATTGTTGGAACGTTTCACTCGCGTTGCCGCACGTTGGACAGCTTCAAATGTTCTGAACGATTAACGGCAAGACGCGTTGCTTTTAAATAAGCTGTTACCGGAGACTGCAACACTTGTTTGTGGCAGCGACAGCGACTGAGAAAGCAACTGCGATTGTTTACACGATTAATTTGTTTCTTCTTCGGTTTGTTGTCTCAGGAGAGCGCGTGAGATTGAGCTCGGCTTCCGAATGAATTCGTCAGATCAGACACGTTAATCTGTGGGCAAATCAAAGCAAACATGACAATTAGTACGATATATATTTAGCAAATTGATCTGTGCTGTTGTTAATAATTGTTCGGGTAAACTTGTTGTCTGGACTCACGAGTTTATCTCTTGAACTCCCTACGCACGTTTCCCATATATTAATCGATGAATTGACAAAAAAAAATGCATAGATATATCATTAAAGTGTGGGTGTTTGATCAATCTACGATTATATAGTTTACTATTTTATAAGCGGTGTACAGTTTCGCACACGATTTTTGTAGCTGCTCGTCAAACTGTCTCAATATTTATTTGGCGAGCAATTTACATAATTACTTGCTGTGTTTAATGCGATCGATACAACTTTTTTTTAGCTCATTAGCTCAACTGTTTGTTGTACCCTATATCCGTTAAAAAGGTTTTCTAACTTCTGCTGATGATGTAATTTGTTTTTAATTATAAAGCATTTCTCTGTTCAAAACCAAACACAAACTCGTTTCGATTATTATTTGTATTATGATTATTATTGTAATGGTGCCGAAATATATTTTAAATACGCACATGTATATATTGTAAATATTTTTTGTTTGTTTTTTGTGCGAGTGGAATTTTGAAGTATTTTTTATTTTTTATTTTATTTATTGCGCGTCACCCCAACACCGAAATTCAATTTAGAAAGTTACGCAAAACAAATGAGCTTAAGCTTTTCAGCTTTTCAGTTTTTTTTTTTATTTTTGTCCGGCTTCAAAAAACCAGACCCGTTGTTTTTATATACCTCGTCGTTGTGGGTGCTGAGATTGTTATTTTTATATTTGTTTTCTGAGAATATTTGCTTTAATTATATGCTGTTTTGAACCTATAAAGTTTGGCTTCGCTTGGTGCGTGATCAAATTGCTAAATCATTGTTAGCAAAATTATATATTTATTTAAGATTTATTTGATTGAAAGTTCCCATTTTTTTTTGTTCATGACGCTAGATTTTTCTTTATTAGTTATCAACTTTTACAGTTAGCGCATTTTGTTTGCACTTGATCTTAAGCAAACTGTGCAAAATAAATGTCAAATCGAATGAATTTGCATATTTTTGGCACGTTTTAATCTTAAGATGATGATCAGCTCGTTAGAGGAGTGAGCTTTGGAAATCCGATACAATGCGATCATGTTGTTAGAGCCTTGGGAATCCAATAATTCACTAGGGAATCACCAGTTCCTTTACTACTTTGTTTAGTTACTTTTTCATACAAAAGTTCCATTCAAGTCTTCAAAATGTTTTTGTGCTTGAGTAAAACAATATTTTCAAAAACGTTTATTTCTTGTCTCTGAAATTATAAGACAATTAACACTTTCGGCTCTGATTATTAAGTTGTGAAGGTCAACTTGCTTCATTTTGAAAATGAGTTCATAAATGCGACTACTTTTGAAGCAACAGTCAATTCAATTATTAGCTTTTAGTCAAAAGGCGTCAATACACTAATGAGTTTGGGTTGCAATATATGTAATGGGGCTGAATGTTGAAATGTGTAGGCTAGTGTAATTATTGCTATAAATAAAAACAAGTGAGTAGATAAGAAGGTCGAGAAATCCCGACTCGAAGATACCCTGAACCACAATACTACGTGCGTACAGTCGTATACTTAATTTCAATGCTCCATAGCTCTGGGGTTTCTCAACCGATTTAAATAAAAATTTCACAGATTATCATTATTTCGTCTAATGTTTCAAAGTGCATCATAAAGATTTCCGAATTCAAGATTTTGCTGTTATCGATCACATGTGTATATCGGAAACGGAAAGAGTTATCGAAAATTTGAAAGAAACTTGTACTGCCTAGGGATTAGGCGAGCTTATGTTCCAAATCTGGAGTCTTTAGCTCTTACGGACATGGCTATATCAACTCGGCTGTAGATGCTGATCAAGAATAAATATACTTTATGGCGTCGGAGATGCTTCCTTCTACCCGTTGCACAAAACCATTATACCCTTTCTACACATGTTCAATGGTTTCAGGGTATATAAACAACAGGTGAAGCACACGACTTGTAAATGAGCCCTTGATTTGCATCAGACAACAGGCCGCGGGTTTAATAGAAAAGAAAACGGGTTGAAGAAAAAAAGCAAATAAATTGCATATCTAATTGCGAAACAAGTTAACAAGCAATAATAAATAATAAAAACAAAAATGTACAACTTAAAAGTACATTATGAAAACACACGACAACTAAATTGGCTTACTAAATCGCGTATATTGAAGAAGATATTTATGGGCAATGGGAATATTGGTTTGTTAATTTAAAGCGTGTGCCTAAAGTATCTCAAGTTTGTGTTTATGGCCTCAAAGGCGAGGGATATATTATAAATGTTTATTGATTTCAATACTGTTATTAACTGATTACTGTTGACCAGGCCCTAAGTGCGAGCACTTATCGACCCTGACAGATTTATAGAGACTTGCAACCGGTTATCAGAACACACTTTTTTCCGAAATAATATCATCATTATGAGTAATTGAAAGTTGTCAAGGTGCGTACTATCAAAAGGCCGTAAATTAAGTTCTGGTTATCTAGTGCCCAGAATCAGCTATTAGATTAAACCTAACACTGGGTTTTTGCAGCGGATGTTGCCTCGGCAACAAGAGTACCTAAAGCTTGTACAATTGTAATCTGAGTTGTACTTTTATTTCATGCAGATTCCCAGTTTAATCGCCAAAACTTCTCATTACGCATTACTACAACCCAAAAAATTGCCTACGCGAATCGTTGTGTTATTTAAGCCATAAAGTCGTGGGCAATAAATTATATATGGGCGGGTTATTGCTTTCGTGCTTGCTTAATTATAAAATTATCAACTTTTAGTACAAGCTCATAAACGGGGCTCTTCACTTTTTCAACTTAAATCGTTTTGTACGTCAGACTGGCTGATACTTAACAAAATTTTCCACATGTGCGACTCACGATAAACACACAATATATATATATATATATATATATATATATAATGAACATTTCACGTGCAACTATTTCGCTATCTTTTGTTGAACTTGAAAATCTCTATTTTATTATAATTTTCGTAATTTATTTGAATTTTTGTTTTGTTTTTCACACAGCGAACTTTTTCTCGTCTGTCGCTAGTTTTTGAAGTTCAAGAGCGAGAAAGATACACAACAACAGCAACAACAACAGCAACAACAACAGCACACATTCGTTATGCCCGAGTGGCTCTTGATGCTCTCCATTGTCGATTGTCGATTATATGTTGAGTATGCGTTGTTGTTGTTGTTGCTGGTGGGATCTTATGCGTTTGGTGGGAAGAAACTGCTGTGACTTTGGAGTGTGAGTACTATTTGATTAGCTTATCGACTTGTTAACATTCCCAACATTGAAAGGCTGGCGCATTTTTGCACTTGAGGCAGACACCAACCACTTGGCAAGAGCTTCAACTAGGCTCAGAGGAATCAAACTCAAATCGTTTAATGATCATTTAATCAGATTTAATCAGAGCATTAATTCAGATCCACACAAAGAGCACACTTCAAGCTGGCCATGTAAAGCTGCTTTTGTTAATTTGCATAAAATACGTGAGTTCTCACTCACCTTAAAACCAAGTTAAACAGAACAACTGGGTTTTATTAATTACCAGCTGTTTTTGAATGCTTTTCATCAAGCGAACAAAAGCAGAGAGTGCGAAACAAAAGTGTGTAACGACAACAAAAGAATTTGCATTCGAGCTAATTTTAATTGTATCTTTTCTGGTCAATAACATATGTTTAACTTTTGCACACTCACAGCTCAAGTTTATCCACTCGCGATCGATTTTCACCACACGTTAACTTTCTTATTTGCCGGCTTTGTTTTGGGCAGCTGCTACTGTTACTGTTACTGGACACTGTACACTGTTAACGGTTAACTGTTAAGTGAGTGCTCTGTTAATTGAGAGCTGTTGCTGCTGCGCCAAGCTCTGGCACTGTAATGACTTACTACCTGAGCTAATTGAACGTTTTTATAATTCTGTTTCTGTTGTTGTTTTTGTTGTATGTGAACCGAAACACAGACACAGGTGGGTGGCGGCAGGCTATCGAAAAAACAAAATAAAGAAATAATAATTAAATACGAAGTTACGTCGCTGCCGAACTCGTTGCCGAACCCGTTTCGTGTGCGATAGCGGGTTATGGTGATAATGAGAAACGTTTATTGTTCGCGCTATAAACTATTAAATGATGTTTTTACTGCCTGCAACAATTGCTGCTTACAACAACAACAACATTAACACATTTAATCACAGATGTAGCTTTTACTATCACCATTACGACGTTTCACTGCTGTTGCTGTCTCTGTCTTTCACTTTAACTACAGCTTCTTGTATGTGAGCTTCACTCTTTACATATGTTATTATGCATTCGTCTTGCACTCACCGCGCGCGTTGGCTAATTGCTGGCAAAGCAACACAAAAACAACTGAAGCTGAACCGGTTGACTTCGGCTCTCTGCGCTTGCAGTACCTTGCATTAGGCGAGCTTAAACCGCCGTTATCCCAAGCACTCTCTCAAACTCACTCTTCGGTGACGTTCTCAAACGGTTAATCATAGAAGAGACTGCATAGCTGTTAACAAGTGCTGTAATGTGTGTGTGAAAAGAGTTAAAGTAAAGCAATGTTAAGCATAGTTAAGTCAATGATGCAGTTTCGATCTGTAACTCTTATTGCAGCGATTGTTGTTGTGCTTTCGATTTCGCACTCATTTCGCGGCTTAGCTCCAGAGTGCAGCCGAACCGGTTAACGCTCTCACTCGCACTCTCTCGCTCTCACTCGTTGTGCACACGTGTCCAAGCGTACATTCTGAAGGCTGCCTGCAGCTGTGGAGGAGCAGTGAACTGTGTGAGCGATGATCGTGAGTGAAGGTTGAAACATCTTTTACGATATTGACAAGATGTAACTGTAAATGTCGCAATTACACAGTTTCATATAACTGTTATACTCCTCTTATCGGGCATGCAAACTTCTCGCAAGTGTTAAAGACTAGACCTATGGTCTTTAGTGTTTCTTGGTGCTATAATAAGCGATAAGCGATAAAGCGAAAAAAGAACCTACGTTAACCGGAACGTTGCTTTGGCATTGGTTGAAATCTTGCAGCATACTGATTTCTGTACCATAAAAAGAGTAGCAAAGCATTTTAACAACTTAACCCTTGATTTGGCCTTTATGAATGAGCATGAGTTTATGCTTGTCACATGATTTACTTTATGGCTCAAGCAACAAACAGTTCTGGCTATCGATGGCTATCGCTGCGATTATTTGACAACCTGAAGTACCGTGAATACAATTGGAAATTGGACTGAAAAGCAATTAAATTTGCTGCCCAGTGCTTAAAGCGCCAGCTAAACTCGAGAGTATATAGAAGATATATATATTTCATACTTTAGTAACTTAAGTAAATCAATGTGGACATTATCGCTTGGGATAATCACAAGGCATTAATTAGCTTTTGCTTGGGCCCTTAAAACTGTCGCTAATAAAATATATGAATCGGGAAACATTTACTCACAAGTTAAGATGTTTCACAAAAAGCTGACTTATGTTAGTTAAAGTTTTAACCGACGGTTAACAATCTATCTATCTATCTTAACCTACCTGATGACGTCATTTGAACTGAAGTCATTGCGGTAAATTCTAATCTATTCCAATTACTTACGCAAGTGGATTGAAGATGGCCCATCAATATTATATTAGTTTTGAATTGGTTGTAGCGCCATTTTAATCGAAAAAAAAAAACATATCATAGATACTACTTTGTATGTATATGGTTTGACGCAATCTATACAGGATGGATGTGTGTCAGTATTCGATGTTGTTGTTTTAATATTAGTATTGTCCAGTCAACAGAGCCCTGAGCAATGCGCAATATTCCACAATTCACACGGATAAGACTATTCTTTGAAATCGGGCGTATTGCTATCTTTTACAGATTTCTATCCAACTTTGATTGCCTTGCACTTATCGTTGAGGTACTTAAGTACGGAATTTGCCAGACAACAAAACAATAACTTAAACGTTGTTGTTGTGTGTGTGTGTGTGTGTGTGTGTGATACGAACTACTAGTTTGGTAACAGGATTACATTACAGGTGGAATATATGGAAATGTTTTGGCATTCGTTAGCTAAACTATTGTGGATTTATAAGGCTGGTTAGAGAAATGATGTTATAAACAAAAATAAATTCATTATCTGGTATTGATAAAGAGCTAATTAGGAATGTAATAAACGTACATAAACAAGTAATAGGGCTCTAGTCGAGAAATCCCGACTAGACTATACCCTGAACCCTATACTTTACGCATACAGTCAGTATACGCGTATAGTGAATACTTTCTTAACTTCAATGCTCCATATCTGCGGTGTTTCTCAACCGATTTTAATAAAATTTTCACAGATTATCATTATTTCGTCTAATGTTTCAAACTCTATCACAAAGTTTTCCAAATTCAAGATTTTGTTGTTATCGATCACATGTGTATATCGGAAACGGGAAGAGCTATCGAAAATTTAAAACAAACTTGTACTGCCTAGGGATTAGGCGAGCGTGTGTAGCAAATCTGGAGTCTCTAGCTCTTATAGTCTCTGAGATCATGGCTATATCGACTCGGCTGTTGATGCTGATCAAGAATATATATACCTTATGGGGTCGGAGATGCTTCCTTCTGCCTGTAACATACTTTTACACAAAACCATTATACCTTTTTTACCCAGTTTTAATGGGTTCAGAGTATAAAAAAGGCAAACTAATTGATATAAATCAGGGTAGAGCCATAATGCTGCAACTGCTGATAACTGATAACCAATAACGATAATGATGCTGATAATGATTATAGCTCGTGCTAATGTTAGTGCTAATATTGTTATAACGACCCGGCCAAATATGTCATATTGTTGCCATTAAAGCAACTATTCTGTCGCTGGGTATTAATTGAATGACACTTGGTTTTTGGTCTGGTCTGGTCTGGTCTGGCCCCGACAGCCGTTGTTGGTTTGATAAGGAACGTGTTGTTGGTCGGCCGAGTGAAGCGATCACGTTCACGTGAAGTGCAAGCCGTACGTTCCAGATAGCACAAGATATGGCAACAGGCAACGGGCAACAGCAATTAAGCCATCAGCTAAAAGTGTTGCTCATGCTGTAGATATTGCTTATCGGATGAATAATATCTAGCCAGGCAATAAATTCGCCTTTCACCTCTTCCCGCACCAGTTGTGATTATTTGTTATTTGTATTTGCTGCTCATATTTCATCATCATTTGCTCATCTGAATACATTTTACGACATTTTTCAACAATTTTTATCTTAAAAGTGCAAACACGAAACTTGCATAAATATATCTAACTAATCATCAAATATATTAAGAGTGATGCATAATAAATGTAGCATTACGCATACGCCCAGTTGACTTAGTTGAATTTCACTTGGCAGCTAAAAGTATGCAATAGTTTTTGTAATTCAACTCTCATTTCAGACACAAATCAATTTTGAAAGCAACAACAAGCTCGAAAACTATTTCACAAAAAAATACGAAAAGATATTAAATTGTTTATGTAAATCGTTCTTTTGTTTGTTTGCACACAGAGTTGAATTTCATTTGGCAGCTAAAAGTATGCAATAGTTTTTGTACTTCAACTCTCATTTCAAACACAAATCAATTTTCAAAGCAACAACAAGCTCGAAAACTATTTCAAAAAATACGAAAAGATATTAAATTGTTTATGTAAATCGATTTTTTTTTTGTTTGCTTGCACACAAAATACACAATGCCCTGCAGCGTTTCCAATTTTGAATCTGGCTCAAATCGCTATCGGCCCAATGTGCGCATTGGCAACTGGTTTGAAGACAATTGTCTCGAGGAGGTATGTCTGACCCTTCAAACAAGCAATATACGAATCCAAATCATATATACTTTCTACAGGACAAAATGGCCAGCTTCCGCAAGATGCGCGATCGTGGCGAACTGCTTGTGGAGAAGGCTCGCAAACTATTCGATAACTTTCAGAAGGAGGTGCAACTGGCCGCACCTAAGCATGATATTATGATCGGTGCCACCATCCAGCTGATGCCCATCTATATGAATATACTCAATATGGATACATCCGAGCTGCATCCGGCCCTCTCGGTGGTCATCAATGAGCACGCCATACGCACAAGTCAAACCATCAACGAGGATTGCGAGCTTACTGTTGCCCCATCGGAGCGTCCTTGTGTGCGCAACTCGTTTCGCATTGTCAGCGGCGATGAGCATGATCGCACCGGCGAGAAGTTGAAGTATGGACAGCGTTTTCGCTTGGAGTGCGTCGAGTCGCAAGCTGATCCCATTCTGCTGTACAGCGCTCCCAAACTTACCAATCTCTCCCAGGCCATCAATTCGACCTTCAATTCACACAAGTATGGTGAAATCAACTTGCCCTTGGGTCTAGTTCATCGCAGCGTAAGCAATCTACAAAGAACTATCACTTATTTACTGATTAACTTACCTCTTTACTTGCTTGCAGAAAATCCTTTGTCCCGATGGTGATATACCCTCGGCATTCACCAACTGGTTTTGCATGCATGTCGATCACCAAAAGCGCTTCGAAAGCGAGGGCGAAGATTTGCCCGTGAGTAAGAAATCATCTGTAAGCTATAGCTTTATCTAATTAAATCTAATTTATGTTTCAGAGCAATGCACCGTTAGTTATTGTTCATGCGGCTACCAATCGCAATCTAGCCGCCGAAAATGTTGTCACCCAAACGCTTTTTGGTCCCGAGTTTTTGGTTTCATGCCAGATCTATCGCAATGTGTTCAAGCGTGAGATCTGGAAGAACGTCTGGATGATTAGCAATGGTCATCACACACATGCTGCCCATTAAATTTAAATAGTTGCTCATTTCATTTTTGGTGTTAATAGTCCACATGCCCAAAAAGTTAAGGCCAATAAACTTTTGTTTGAACTTCATTTCTTTGTATGGCGGAAAGTCGTCTAATCAGGTCAGGCCGAGCCCCCGCTGCACAGCGCTGATAAGTCCGAATGGGGTTGCCAATTTTATGTTAGTAAAATCTGAGCAAATATTTTTAAGTATTTAATTGCGAAGAGAAGTAACAAGTATAGTCTATTTTAAACTTCTGTCAATAAACAAAATTCGCACTTGGAAGTGGGTCAGTTTAGCTCCCCCGCTGAGCAGTGCTGATAAGGCTAGCTGCTTCAACGATTCATGGACTATAAAAGAGCAGGCAAAGCACAAGTTCAACACAAACCAACTTCAACTTGAACTCCTGCAATGTCTGCACTCTACACTTCCTTGCTACTCGTACTCCTCGCTGCCATTGGCGGTGCTCGTGTCCAGGCTGAGAATGACGCTCGCATCATTGGCGGACAGTTTGCGTCGGCTGGACAGTTTCCGCATCAGGTATCGCTGCAGCTAAATGGACGTCATCATTGCGGCGGATCCTTGATATCGGAGACAATGATTGTAACAGCGGCTCACTGCACCCGAGGACAGAGTCCCAGTCAAATGAAGGCGGTGGTTGGCACCAGCGATTTGAGTGCTGGAAATGGTCAAACCGTTGGCATCGCGCAGCTCATCATACATCCTCAGTACAATCCACAGACCCAGGACTTTGACATGTCACTCATACGCCTTAGCAGTCCTGTGAAGTTGGGCGGTGCCGTCCAAACGATTGCGCTGTCGGATGCGGATGCCAACTATGCGGCTGACACTTTGGCCACCATCAGCGGCTACGGCGCCATCAATCAAGATCTGCAGCTCCCGAATCGCTTGAAATTTGCCCAGGTGCAGCTCTGGAGTCGTGACTACTGCAATTCCCAGAACATACCTGGGTTAACGGATCGCATGGTCTGTGCAGGACATCCCAGTGGACAGGTTAGCTCGTGCCAGGGTGATTCTGGTGGACCGCTGACCGTTGATGGCAAACTGTTTGGTGTTGTCTCGTGGGGATTTGGCTGCGGCGCGAAGGGACGCCCTGCCATGTACACGTATGTGGGTGCTCTAAGGTCCTGGATCAAGCAGAATGCAAATGTTTAGGCTTGACGATATGATAACTTAACTAAATTGAAGAAACATTATAATTATGCCGTTTATACAATAAAACTAATAGCACTTTCGAAAATCTGTAAAAAAAAAAAATTGTGTGCCCTTTAAAGTATGCTGCAATTTGTGTTGCTCAAGGGAAATTTAGCCAGTGCAACAACCACACTTTGTGTATGCTATTTGCACATCTTATCTCATACAGCAACCATTAATATAGAAAAACTCGTTAGGGTGACCGTATTTGGCTTCAACAACAAAAGTAATAAATCGCATTTAGTACACGAAGTGTTTATGTTTATTTTGTAACTTGATTTGTGTGTGTTCTTGTACAACTTGTGTAATTGCTTAAGTATACTAGTACATTCCACTACACGCTTAGGTTATTATCGTAGTATTCATTATCAAAAAATTGTCTTGACCACGTTTTATGGCTTTTGGTTTTGTACGCTAAATTTAAATTGTGTGCCAACGAATGCGAATGCAAATCAAACATGTCATGTAAACTATATGTATATATTGATATATGTATGCATGTATTAGTGGGTATAGCCAACGATATTATTATGTCATGCTTGATTATTTACATGTATCAAATCTTTACACTTTATAAGATATTTACACAGTCCTTCTGATTTTGTGACTTAAGTTAAACCCATACAAAACAATTACATGGTATAGGTTTACACATATGTATATGCATGAATGTAAAAAGTAGAAGGCACTATTGCATATTTGCTTCTTATGTCTTTAAGTACTCTATATATAGTAGCTCTATAGCTCTTTAGTGATATCGTCTAAGTCAGATCGAACTGATGATATACATACAAAGGGTATCTACTACAACTACATACTACAAGCTGGCTTTTGTCTAACAAACGGGATATGTTGTCCTTGTTGAGTTCTTTAATCATAACATAAACATCTTTAAACATAATTTGGCATAGGTTACACTCTACTACAGATTTTTAAAGACTTGATTTCGAAAAAGCGTCACACAAAACATTCAACAAGTCAGCTTATAAAGAAAACAAAATAAATTAAACGTAACTGCTGTTAAGTACATGCAGGCAATTGGGAATGATACATATGGGGCTGGGGGCAGGGGCAAGGGGGAAAATCACCAAATGCTTTACAAAGAAAAACTACATCAACAATAGACTTACAAGTTTCAAAAGAACTTACAAACTAAAAACATATTTGGAACGCGACTTTTGCAAAGTCAGAAGAAATTCATAAATATTAATATTTAGTATACATACACAAAAATATATATATATATATCAAACACAGACACACACACACGCACACACATCACACATAGAAAAGTTTGCCTCGAATAAAATTGTGCTAAAATGATTTTTAAATGCAAAAATTGCGCTACGACTTTGCCATGTTGTTACTAACTACTCTAATGCGATAATTATATATAGTATATATATACGTCTATATGTTAGAAAACTTAAGATCTACTGTACAACAGTCGTTACATTTCATTTTTCTTTCTTTTTTTCTTAGTATGCTGTGCGCTTAAAAGCTAAAGTTAATCGTTTTGATTTTTTTCATATTGAAATTAACATCTATATAAAATACAAATACATATAAATATTCTCTGTATTTGTATGTGTATGTGTGTGTGTGTGTGTGTGTGATTGTGTTAATGCTTTTTAGTTAAAAGCCATGGCAAACACTTTGTTTGTTTGTTTTTTTTTCTTTCCATTTTCATTTCTTTTTGCTAGCTTGCCTATTGCACAACTCTCGTGGGCCGTGTTTAAAACGCTTTATATCAAATATGATTAACAACTAATTCGACTACTTCTTGATGATGATGCTAACGCTGCTGCTGGTGCTGCTGGCGCCTGTTCTGGATCCTTGCTATAGATGCCGCCTCGATGTCAAAATGTTGCCCTTTGCATAGAAGTAGCCTCACAACTTGCTGCTATCGTAGTTCTCGAGGAGCCATTGTTGACGCAAATGCGAAGCATCGCATTCCTCCATAATCAGTTTGTCCTTGTTCTCATTGATGGCCAAACACTTGCCGGACGAGCCGTGATGCAGCAGCTTAGTGCCCTCGCGATATGTCCAGAACTGTAAAAGGTTTAATCAATCGTAATGCATAATCATAATGTTAAAGGTGCGCCTCACCTGATTGCCCTTTGAGCCGTGACAGCCAAAGAGTATCACATCCTTGCCAGCATAATCGAGGCACGCCTGGTCGCGACGTATTTCGCCCACCTTGCTCAGCATCCAGTACTGAGTGGGAAAAGTTTAATATTAATACAAAGCAAGTGCAATTGTTGCATATTACATTTTAGCCAAATAGCCAGCATTATTTAGTAGAATATTTACTATGAAATTAAATGCCAAAAAAGCTGCTACCAGTCCCATGAGTCCGCTATATATATATGTATGTATATATGTATATATGTTTGTATGTTTGTCTGCGGCTTTAGGCCATGATTATTTATAATTTAAGCCACGTTAGCCAGCCAAACCAACGAGTTTGCTTTGTAGCTTTGTTCGGTTCCTGCATGGCCTGTTACCATTTCCGTATCCGCTCGCTCGCTCGTTCGCTCGCTTGCTCGCTTGTTGTTTATTGTATTTTGTTGCATGCAACACAGAATAACACACACACACAAATTTATAACTGTTGCAAACATTATTTTTAATGCGGCATTTGTTTGTTTTGAGTTTGAACTATAGTTTAAAGGGTATCTAAGCTTGATAACATCTTTTGCTCTGCGTTTAAAATGCCTGCAAGGACCTTAAATCGTCAGCAGTTTTAACATTATGTGCTTCCCTTTCGAAACTGTTCATAAATAAATAACGCACACACACACACACACACACACACACACACACAGGAACACACACACTCTTAAACTGACATTTTCAATGTGCTATACTTATTTTTGTTGCCTTCGTACCTTTCCTTTCTTTTCGTCCTTGCTGCAGCACTTTCTATATTTGCATTAAACATTTTTATTCGCTTACAGCTGCCCTTGTCCTGCCATACACACACACACACACACACACACATGCGTCCTTCACTTGCTTGGCTCACATTTGCATTCCCCTTTTTCTCTTCCCTATCTGCTTTGGTTCCACAGTTTTTATTTTTTTGCAGCTTGATGCGTGTTACATTTTTAATTATGTGTGTGTATCTTTTTCATTTAAGTTTAACGCGGTTTTTCTCCTCTTTCTTTCTCCCGTATCTTGTGCAATTTTTTAATATGCGCCTGCAGCTATTTTTTTGCGTCGAGCAAATTTGTTTGCTGCAAATATTTTGTATCTTTCTTTTTTTTTTAAATAAAAACTTTTTCATTATATTGAGCGGTTTTTTTTGTCTTGTTTTGTGGACTGGCACCGAAACTGAGACAGATCCTTTGACGTGGCACATAGTCAAACGAATGACGGCTGCATCTGCTGCACATCCTGCTTGTGCCTAACCGCTCACCACCCTCTTCATTGGGTTTGGTTTTGGCTTGTTTTTGGTATGTGCCATGTGCGAAATTAAAAACGCTTGCAAACGTTGCTTATTTTATTCAGTCGCAGTTTTTTCTCCGCATCTGACTCGCCTTTAAATACCTTTTTCCTGTCAGTGTTGCTGAATGGGACATTTATTTAATATTAAATAATTTTTCTTACTTTTGTTATTGATTTTACACTTTTGTTTTTCGTAGATTTTGCTCAATGATTGCAAGCTAGCAAATATTTGAATATAACTAAATGTTTAACTACTTTTGAGATGCTCTATCTTTCGTTCATTTTCCATTCGAATTTGATTTGTTTTTGATGCATTTTTACTCGTGCTTTAACAGAGTATCCTTTAGTCAGGGTGCCCTCTTGAAGTGCCTACTTTGTTGGTTGTTTCCTTTTACTTTGCGGCGTTTTGTTTCATTTTGTACAATGTGGTGCCTGGCTGCCTGCGAGGAGTGCTGCAGGGTTAGCACACTTGGGGGGCGTGGCAGCCGACGGGCGAGCGAGCGAGGAACGAGGTCAACACTTTCCATTTAATATTAAACCCACACACACACAGACACAGAGACAAAGAAGCCGCTAGGCACAGGACCACAACATGTATCTATTTGTGTCCCTCTCTCTTGGTTTGTTTGTTTGTATTGTGTTTAGTTCATTCGTATGCAGTTTGTTGTTGTCGAAAATGCTTGTTATTGAATGTTCGTAAAATTGTCACAGTTTTTGCAGTTGTTGTGAGAAATGCAATGGAAATGATTTATCATTTTTGTCATTTTATTTATGATTGCATTTTAATTAATTTTGCAACGTGGCATAAATCTTATCGGTGTAATGCTGAATGTATGTATGTGTGTGTGTATCTGTTTGTTTGTGTGCGTAATGTCCTGTTCATGTCAGTATTATTGTCAATGTTTCATTCTTTTCGGCAAACAATGAATATATATAACACACATTTGTATGCATATAAGTATGCTACGGCTAAAGGTTAAATAATATGCGATAAGAGTTTTCAAAAATCAACAACAAACAGCAACAATATTATTCTTTGTTTTTTTTTTTAAGCCACAAACTCCGTGAAATTAATGCTCAAAACCGCAGGAATATCAAAACAATTGGTTTATACGAGGTACGAGTTCCAAAACAAAGGTTTTTCCAAGTTCGAAACAACGGAGCTGGGGAAGGGTAGTGGACAGCAAAACTCAAAGTTAAAGGTTAGTTGAAGAACCGCGAAGGAACTAGGAAAGTGCTCAAAACCAATTTCATCAGTTTTTTCAAGTATTCGAAAGTTTTAAGTGTGAAAAATAATTTAAGTCAGTCAGAAACTAAGTAAAAATACATATTTAAAAGTTGTTGGAAATAAAGAAAGAAAACTATTTGAAAAAATGCATACAAAATAATAAACAAAAATACATTAAATTAATCAATGAAGCAAAAAATATTTAAGCGTAAGAGTTATGTGAGTATTCGATAGTCCATATTATTAACAAGAAAGCCGAATCGAGTTAAGAGTCAATTGGTTAATCAAAAGCAAGCAGTTTTACTCTAAAAGCGAAAGCTCGACAAAAGGCAAGAGTATCCCAAAACCGTTTGATGAATAACCCCACGCAAGCAGGCGGGGCAAATGGAACGGGGAGAGAGAGAGAGAGTGTTGGGATACCTGATGTCCTCCTTGGCCATGGCATTCGTAGACACCGACAGGAGATTCGTCCTCGCTCTTGAGCATCGCATCGATGCACATGTTTGTGTGGATGCTTCTTATCTGCAAATTAAGTTCGATTCAACAAAACGTCAAATGGCGCACAGTGTGAGAATGAATACAAGCGACATTCACGGAGAGAGAGAGAGAGAGAGAGAGAGAAAGAGACACAAAACAAAGCCCAACATAACAACAACGGGTTTAGAAAATAGCGAGCAGCAACTGTTAAATGTTATCGTTATCGCTGCTCTAGTTTTTAGTTTGTCATTAGTCAAATTAGTTGTTAGGGGTAGAAATTATGGCTAAACTAAAGAGGCTCGTAAATATTATATATATATATACAGGATATATCCTTTTGTAACGGTTTTGTGCTTCAACGGAGTTTGTGGCGGTCGCAGTGCTGTTGTTTTCGTTGTTGTCGTTATCGGTTGTTGGTGGTAACAAACCTGATTGCCACCTTGCTTGTGGCAAGGATATAAACCAACAGCCTTCTTCAAATTACGTTTGCCCGACGGTGAGTCCAAACAGGTGCGACCGCCATAACCTAAATTCCTCATCTGCGAAATGGGAAAATATTATGTGTTTGTTCTTTTACGGGTTATAACCATAAAATGCCATATTAATCGGTTAGTTGTGGGTGTTTTGGGGCTTTTGGGTATAACATTACTGAACATCCCAGGCACACACACAAATATTTGTGGGGGGTGGGTTGAGCCAGTTTCCACACATGCCACATGCTGCCACATACTGGTGTGTATGTGCTCTCGTTTTGTTTAGACATGCAACATGTGCAACTTACCTCGCCATTCGCCACCGCGTCGCCGGGTATAAACAGTTCCGGATATATGGTGTCCAGATACCATTGAAACGATTTACATTGCAAGTCCTCGCTGTGAACAAATCGAAGTCAAACCGTTAGACAAGTGTTGTGGTTGGGCAAGATTAAGATTATATCAATTATAGTTGGTTGTGGTTCTAGCTTGAAAACGTTTTTAGCTTTAAACGAGATAGTGAAAATTTGAGTGCAAGTTGTCTTAAAGGTTATTTTACATTTTCGATAAGTATCGATAATAACAAAATCTTGAATTCTCATAAAGCATAGCTTCAGACTTAAAGGTTTTTAGAGACATTGGAGTGCAAGTTGTCTTAAAGGTAATTTCACATTTTCGATAAATATCGATAACAACAAATTCTTGAATTCTCATAAGGTATAGCTTAAGACTTAAAGGGTTTTGCAGACATTGGAGTGCAAGTTGTCTTAAAGGATATTTTATATTTTCGATATATATACATAACAACAAATTCTTGAATTTACATAAAGTATAGCTTAAGACTTAAATGTTTTTGGCGACAATGAAAATTGGAGTTTAAGTTGTGTTGAAGGTTATTTTACACTTTCGATAAATATCGATAACAACAAATTCTTGAATTCTCATAAAGCATAGCTTCAGACTTAAAGGTTTTTGGATGGCTAAAGACTATAGTACTTACCGCAGCTTCTTGCGCTCACTGACATTACCGAAATCACCTTTGTCCATGCCAATGCGCTGATAATAATACTTGGAGTAATCATCCATCCAGACTTCGGCCAGACGAACTGAATTCTTTTTTAGCACATTTACGCCCGTACGCCACTGCAAACGAAAAGAGAAAAATAAAAGAAAAGACTGAGATAATACAGCTTGCATTTACATTAGCAACGACTCTGGCTGCAATTGGCAAAAGCCAACAGGGACAATAACAATAGCAACAAAGAATCAGAAGCAGCGACCTCAAAAGCCAACGAAAATATTTGGCAAAACAAACAGTTCGTGCCTTAAACAATGAAGTCGAATCAGAGCCTCAAGTGGGTGGTTGGGGGGTGTTAGGGTGGTGGGTTAAGACCAGCCTAATTACCTGTACGAGTCGGTTTACGTCATGTGTACCAAAAACTTCTGTTGGTTGTCCACTTTCTGCTGTTGCTTTTGTAGCTAGTGCTGCTGGTGCTGCTGATTTGTGGTTGTTCTCTGCGGGCATCTATCTTTGCCTGCCCCCTAACACCCACCCTCCTCATGCATTGTGTGCCTGCCGCTCTTTCGCCTGTTGTTTGCCAACTGTGTATTGTTCTTGTTTATGCGTTGACTGTTTCACTGTACAAGTGTGTGTGTCTATGCATGTTGTCCTTGCCAGCTTTTGCGAGCCTTGTGGCTGAGGCTAACGTAAGGCACGTGGTGGCAGTAGATGGTGAGATTTAAGCTACTTAGGGTAGACAAAACGGAGAGGATCTTAAAATTGCACTTAAACAGAGTGCATTGCTTTTGTTATCGATAACTGAGAAAGCTGTTATGGCAGCAATTAATCATGCAACAGAGTTTCTTTGTATTAAACTCGATAACCCATAACGTTACTTAAGCCGTCGATAAATTATCGAATTGCAGAAGAGGTAAGCCACTGTCACACACAATTTTGATCAGTTAACTATCAGTCATAGAACATTTAAATAGTCTTCATTGTTTATCGATTTCATTCATTTAATAACTTATTTGGAAGTTTCCGATAAATATCGATATTAAACTGAGTGTAAAATGGAACTTTTACTGAATGAACAGCTCATGAAAGATATAAATATTTTGCAAACTAAACTTTTGCCATTTATCGATAAAGCCGCATCCACTTGGTGCCATTGGACCAGTGCCAAACAACGTATAAAAGTTGTTCCCATGAATAAAACATGTGAGCTGATGAAGCGCCTTAATGGCTTATTTGGTCAGCTCTTAAAGCACGCAGCAGCATATAAAATGGGTTTTCGTTACTAGTTAGGTGCATGTGGCAGCCAGGTACGAGTTGTATCTATACAGTTCGTTGCAACTTAGTGCAGCAGCTGCACACATACTAGAGAGTGGGAGAGAGAAATAAGAGCCGTTTCGCCATTGACATACACAACAGTTGCCAAACTTTTGTCAAGCGTAAACCGTTGATAATTGAGGCAGCATCCCAAAGACACACTCACACACATAGACATTGCCACAACGTACATACAGATGTACGTGCAGCCTTGTTGGGGCATGTGTGTTGCTTGCTTGCTAGTTGCGTGTTTATGTACCCCGAAGCTTCTGTGGCTGCTGCTTTGTGGCTTGAATGTGTACAGAGAGGATAAGATGGGGGATGGAGGATGGCTACTGTTGACCAAACACGAGAGGCACACACACACACACGAAAGCAAACACACACACACACATCTGGTTTCCTTGAAATTATCCAAATGATTTGCCCAACCCGGGGGAAACGTAATGAGCACTAAGTGAAAAAACCACTTACCTTGTAGGGGGAACGCTTGCGGAAGATGTGTCCCACATGGGAGCAGGGCACGATTTCCAGAGTGCCGCCGCACATCCAGGTCTTGAAGGACAGCTCCAGATTCTCGCCACCCCAGATGTCGAAGCCCGAATCGTAGGTGCCCAAACGCTCAAAGAATTTGCGGTCTATCGAAAAGAGGCCGCCGGCCATTGTTGGCGAATACACTGGCTCCGATGTGCTCTGCAAATAGAGTAACAGTAGAAAGTTAGCAAAATAGTATGCCAAACGGGTTGGGAGGGGGAAAGAAGGGTACAAATATGGTATGTGTTGAAGTGTTGAATGTTTTGTGGTTAATTAAAATTGCAATTTCAATAAGAAACATTTAATTTGACAAACTCAAAGTTTTTACGACTCATTTTTGGTCTCCTTCTCTCTCTCTCGCTGTCTCTCTCTCTCTCTCTCTCTCTCTGATGTGGCTAACACACCTTGAAAGCAAACTTTGAAATCTCCCTACTATCAAGTGCTTCTTGGCCACCCAAAAACTTTCTTTGGTATATACTACTTTCAACAGCTTCCACAAAAACACTTAAGGCTACAATTTTATTTGGTACACATTTTCCTTACGCTTTTCCAACTCTGCTCTCCTCTTCGTCTCGCTCGATCTCTTTCACACACAAATTTTGGTTTGTAATTTAATATATTTTGTGTGTTTGTGCTACTTATTTGCTCTGGCTCTTGTTTTGCAGGACCTCACATTTTGGACTCCTTACTCTTTCCTCTGTCTCCCTCTTCCCTCTGGGTGCCACGTCTTGTGGCACATTTTGCATTTAATTGGAGAATTGCAATTCATTTTCATTGCAATTTAATTACTATTTTTGCAGCTGCTGGCAACAGCAGCAGCAAACACAGCATTGACTTTCATTTCATACAGAATAATTAAAAATAAATAAGCAATTCTTTTTTCGGTCCACTTCTCTGTTAACTGTTTGCTGGCAATGGCAAATAAATGAGTTGTAAACAAAATGCGAAATGTTTAATAAATACACAAGCTAAAAATTCGTATGTTATTATTATATAATTATTATATGCAAATGGCGTGCCTCTCATTCCCAAGTTCAAAAGTATGCAAATCCAAAGGCATGTTACGTATACGCAATGTGGCATGAACAAAGAACAACACAGAAATGCAAATTAACATACAAACAAGGAAAAATGTACAAGAAAAACCTGGCCAAAAACATCGAAACAAGCTATCCAAAAGAATAAACATACAGCCTTAACAAGTAAGAAGGCACTAGTCGGGAAATCCTGACGTACAGTCACTGCTTTAATCTTCCATGTTTCAATCAAAATTTCACAGATTGTCATTATTTCGTCAAATTTCATCAAAAAGATTTCTGAATTCAAGATTTTGTTGTTATCGATCACATGTG
>JAWNNV010000558.1:0-51993 GCA_035044485.1 Scaptomyza reducta
TAAAGTTGTGATGAAGTCCGTCCGTATGTATGAACTTGTAGATCTCAGAGACTATAAGAGCTAAAGACTTCAGATTTGGAACATAAGCTCTCCTAATCCCTAGGCAGTATACGTTTGCTTCAAACTTTCGATAACTTTGCCCGTTTCCGATATACATATGGGATCGATAACAGCAAATTCTTGAATTTGGAAAACTTAAAGTCAGCGTTTAAAACATTAGACGAAATAATGACAAACTGTGAAACTTTTATTGAAATCGATTGAGAAACACCGGAGATATGAAACTTTGAAGTTAAGTCAAGTATGCAGTATACACACCCACACTTACTGACAAGCAGTGACTGTAAAGTATAGGGTGTTGGGTATCTTCTAGTCGACTAGAGCCTTCTTACTTGTTTCAAAATTGTGTTTCACAGCTTTCAAATTTTAAGTATAATTATAATTATACCGTATATATATATTCATATTCCTTGATACATTATTTCTCTAACGTTCTCGACTTATGACTCGCACTTGCAGACTCCACCATGACCAGCAGACGGCACATGCCTTGGAAAGTGCGGCAGCCTACTCGAGTTATCCAACAATGGCAGGTGCGTACCCAACTCCGACTCCGACCCGGTCCTTAAGGACATTTGTGGCATATTTGTCGATTTGTTCATTTTGTGTGCCATTGTCATGACAATGGGGCCAAGGCTTGACCTGTGTTTTAATCAAATGCGTTTTGTTTTGTTTTCGTTTTCGTTTGTTTGAAGGTCTGGAAGCTCAAGTGCAGGAATCGTCAAAGGATCTGTACTGGTTCTAAGCAAAAATGTTATCCCTGTTGGAGTGTGTGGAAGGGGAAGTTACTCGTTGATGTATAAAAAAGGAAATGGAACTAAGCGACACTCAACAAAATAAGCATAAAGCAACCACAGAAAGGAAATTCAACAATAAACGGACGCTCCGCTCTTAAACTAAGTAAAAAGATGATATAAACAAAAGGAAGAAAAAAAAACAATTCTGAATTCTCAATATTATTATTTGTTAAACGATTGCTGATAATTGATTGGGCTGATTGTTTTCAATTGTAACTGATAATGTGAGCGATTTCAATTTTTGATTTCTAAACACTACACTCAAAAAAATAATGTATAATTTTTTTGTAATATGTAAAAGCCCATAAGTTTAGTATCCCATATCAGCAAGTTAGACAAGCGTACATATAAATTATAAATATACATATAAAACTAAATCTAAATATATATACATATACACAAATACATTAAATTTATACATATATATATATATATTCTTATGCATAATCGGAGTTAGAGTTTTTACTACAAACGACTAACGATAATAATCAAACCATTTCTTGTATAGTTAACGACTTGAACATAACATTTTTGAAAGCTAGAATTTATTTTGTTTAATAATCTTCGATTTTTGAATTTCACAAATTAGGTTATACAAATTGAATGCAAACAACAAATTAAAAAACAAAACAAATGATGAGATAAAATAAAATGAAACAAAAAAAAATACAATTTGAATACAATCAAAATGCAATTGTTGTTGTTTATTTATTGATTGGGTGCAAGGTTTGAAAAACAGTTTCTCACGTTAAGAAAACTTCGAAAACTAAATTGCAAAAACCTCAAGGATATAATTTTCATGCTGAAAAATTTAGGAAAAGTTTCCTTTTATGTTTACTAGGAAAGAATTTTCGAAAATTTCTGTAGGAAAATATGGGAAATTCTTGACAAAAATGTTCAAAACTTTACATTTTCAAAAAGTTTTGTAGGAAAATATGGTAAATTCTCGAAAAACTTTTCAAAACTTTAAATTTTCAAAAAGTTTTGTAGGAAAATATGGTAAATTCTCCAAAAAACTTTTCAAAACTTTTTCGATCAGGCTAAAACTTATTTTCCAATATCTAAGAAGTCTTAGAAAACTGCATACAAGTTTTAGGATAAGTTGAGTTTTGAATATGACAGAAATTTCAAATTGTAGGAATATTCTTAAATTTAAAAAATTGCTAATCTATATTTTAGTGACTCGTCTATTCTAGTCTTTATTCAAATTTTCCTTAAAGTAGTTTCAATATTCGAAAGCAACTTGTTGGCTTCTCAAAAACACTTTTGAAGATTGCGACCCAATTCTTCAGCTTGCAGCCAGAATGTGGTACAACTAGCTGAAGTTATGCCGAACTAAGGGAAAAACGCAAACTCATTACCACACAATGCAACAATAAACATGGATGCAGTCAAAACTGTTTTACCTCATTCTTCCTACTGTGCGGAAGGAAAAGGAAGTACCGCCAAAAAAAAAAATAAATAAAAAAAAATACGGAACCATCTGTCGCATTGCCGTGTTTGAGTGACAACGTTCGAGCAAAAAGAGTGAGACGAGTGAATTTAAACAGTTTGCTTTTGATGTGGTGCAGTTATTAAAAAGCGATAAACCCAGAAGCAAACGCATTTGGCGAATTGTTGAACACCTTGTGCCAACAACTACAACAAACAGGGGCGGCCCCCGTTAGTCGTAAGTCCTACCGAATTATGGAATTCTTATGCTAAAATAATGTGACCACGGTCTGTGCGATCGAGTAATAAATTTGTTGAGCTGCCCACCGAATGGCAGGACACAGTAAGAGGAGTCTGGAAAAAAAAGAGAAGTTGATGTAAATACGTACACACACGCACACACACACTCACACACTCGGAAGCTTGTCGCGCGTTTGTCCATTTCTTTAATTCATGAGCAAACACACAGAGGATGGGGATCTCTTTTGGAGAACGGCTGCCGACTTGGCTGGCTGGCTGGCAAACTTGCTGGAAGAGTTGTGAGGGGGAGGGGGAAGGGTTGACAACTGTTTAGCCTCGGTTGACCAACTGTGCGATAAGTCATTGAAAGTCAATAATATGTTACGCCTTTGACTTTGCCTTGCACACACACATATATATATATATTGTATAATAGCAACAACAATAAGCAGCAGAACGACAACAACAAAAACAACTCAGGAAGTGCCAGGCCCTTGTACACTCGGAAAAAAAAACATTCTATACTAAAATTTGAATAAAAGAAATGTTAATCACCTAAAAAGTTGATTTAGTTTTAGTGAATTCATGAAACTAATAAATCAATAAAAATAAAAAACATATATATTTTAAACATATTCAATACATTCTTGACATATATTGTTTTTGACAAATTTTTTGAAAGTTTGTTGAATTAAAAAAACGATTAAAGTAAATAATTGGTAAATACGTACAGTTTGCCCATTAAAGGTTGCGACACGGTGAAAAATGTTGATATTTTCACTTTAGAGCTATAATGGTCACACTGGTTGTTGTTTTTAATTTTTTTTTATTTTTTATAAGTAATTCAGTCAATTATCTCTTAAACCTATTAAACAGTACTTAAAATAAGTGCAAATATCAATATTTTTCACCGTGTCGCAACCTTTAATGGGCAAACTGTATATACAATCTACAATATCTCAACCAGAAAATCCGAACGATATTTTACACGATTTTTATTAGACTCTTCTCTGAGTGTATCTATATTTTTATCTACACTAATACGAGTATTCATGTTCTGTTTAGTTGCATGTGTGTTAAGTATCAATGGTTTGAATGCTTCCCAAGTAGCTTCTTTATTTTCTTTGCTTTTCTCTCCTCCTTCTGCGACAGTGAGGGCAACAAATATTGTGTCTTATTTATGACTGAGCGACTATCTGAGATTTGTATTTTCATTAATTATGCATCTTCTTCGTTCCGTTCTTTGACTCCTCGCCAACGCTGATGATAAATAGCCCGAGATTAATAAGGCGCCTGGTTAAATGGCGTGGAAAAACATGAACATGTGAAGTTAACGATTATTAAATTTGTTTCTTGATTCCTATCGCTCTCTCTCTCTCTCGCATCACGTTTGCCTTGGTCGCCGAATGAAATCATTAGTAGAGCCCTTTTTGGCATAAATTATGAGTTTGAATCGTTTTGAGCAAGCTAATCAAATCGTTTGATTATGTTACGTAATATGGTTTATAATCAAAGAAATCAGTTAGTCAAAGCTAAAATGAAAGGATCTGACTTTCACAGCAAGAGGCAAGCAATATAAAAGTTCCTTATCTCGAACTCTTAAGACTTTGCGGTAGGTAAGTAAGCAAGTATTTCACTGACGAATTATTCCTTTAGAAACTTTCGTTAATTATTATTGGTAAACCAACCAAGTTGAGTTTTATTGCATATTAAGTTTTAAGATCGGGATAACGTAACATCATTAAAAAGTTATTGCTTTTAAGAATCGAACGAAGATATAAAACTGGAAACTTTACATAGGGATTTTTTTTGAGGAATAAATTATGCTTATGGGTTTCGAACTATTCCAGAAGCCAAACTACTTACATAACTGTATTGCTTTTGGAAATCAGCCCTATTTATATATATATGTTTTCTTGTTAGCTTAGACGTAAAAACATTTCCATTTCAAATTGAATGGAAATTCATTTTGTTTTGTTCCAGACAAACAGAAAACCGAAAAGAATGTCAACGCGAACCAATCTCGCTGGATGTGTTGAATTATGCCAAAACAAAGGAGAACAGCACCAAAAGTTGATAATAAATAAGATGCGGAAAAACAATAATAATAAAAACAACCAAACAACAACAACAAGATATATATATATATATATATATATATTTGGGGATACATTCGAGTGTTGAGTGTCAAACTATTGGAACTTTGACACTTTATGGCCAACGAGTGTGTGTTGGTTTGTGCGTGCCTCGTGCCACATGCCACATGCCCCATGCCCCATGCCCATTACCTTTCTTCTAGCCACAAACGCAAACATAAATAAACAACAACGACTTTTCCAGCGGTCGCATTTCGATTTGTTTTCTTTGGGGCATTGCAAGGCGTTTCTCATATGCGTGTGTGTGTGTGTGTGTGCGGAGTGTTCCGAACAATACGGTTCACGGTTTACGGCGCACGGTTTTCATCGACGTGCCCCTGAATTAGTCTCAGTGGCTCTTAAATGCTTAATGGCCAATCGTAAATTCGATCAAACTGAATTGCCTGCCTAATTGTTGGACAGACGGGGGGCGAAACCATTGGCATTGGGCGGAGGTTTATGGTTCGTTTTTGGCTATTAGTTATTTATTATTCAATTCCTAACAATTTACTTGTTTTAAAAATATATACAATATATTTACAGGCAAAAAAATTTAAGAATATTGCAATTTTATATTTAAAATTATTTTTTTAAAAATTATAAAAATATTTAAAATTTTTTAAACATAGTTATTTATTAAAGAAAGGCAACATTTTTTTAGGGAAGCGTTGCAAGATTTGTTTTATAGTTTTTTACAGACAAAAAAATGTAAGAAGATTGGAAATATTTATAAAAAAAGTGTTTAAAAAGTTTAAAAAAATATTTGAAAATTTTAGAATATATTTAAAATAGTTATTTACATGAGAAATGCAACATTTATTAGGGAAAATATACAAGATTAGCTTTATAAAGCAAAAAATTCAATAAAATTGTCATTTTATATACAAAAAAAAAGTTTAAAAAGTTTAGAAAAATATTTCAAAAATTTTAGAATATATAAAAAATAGTTATTTAATTGAGAAAGGCAACATTTGTTAAGGAAAGGATGCAACATATGCTTCAAGACTAGAAAAATCAAATCAGACTAAAGAATTAGTTTAAAAAGAGTAACTAAATAAGATAGAAAGAAAAGAAACAGATAGGAAAAAAGAATAAAACAATAAAAAACCTAAGAAACTGATAATCGATATATAATCGATACATTTTGCGACCTTTGTAGTCAATAACTGTTGCTCCCACTACACACACTGTAAATAATACCCATCACTTTAGGAACCTTTTGGCATTTGTTCACAATAGTATCCTGTTGCTGGAAGCGGCAGAGAAAGAAATCAATTTATAATTAACGTAGAACGAAGAATTAACATATTTCGAGCACATGTTGTTTTGGTTTTAGCCTCAGCGTTTATTGATCCCACATGCAGCGCTGATTACAGCGCCAAATCGGGTGCTCCGACTGCGGTTTCAGCCGCCGCATCCGCAGCATATCCATGTGGCATCCACTTGGCTGGCCCTTCTGGCTCCTTGTGATTGCGATTGCGCAGACAATCATCAGCGTTAAAAAAGCAATACATCATTTTCCTTGCCGTTACTCTCTCTCTCTCTTTCGCTCTCTCTCTCCCTTTCTCGCATTTTGGGTTCATTTGCTGCGGTTGCACTCCGCATGTTGCAAGTGTATGTGTGTGTGTGTGTGCGAGTCTTTGTGCGGTTTTTGTAGGTTGGCCGGTCACGTCAGTAGCTGGCGTTATTGTGATTTATTTGTCTGATCTCTGGGCATCCATCCTCTCCAAAACAATTCCCAGCTTCTGATTCGGTTGCTGTTTCGGTTTCTGCGACTCCGGCTCCTGTTCCTGCTCCTTCTGCTGATTTTCTTTAAGGTGGCGCAATTGACATTTCCTGTAGAATAACACATAAACATAAGCATATTGGAAAAGAAGCATGCTTCATTGATATTCTAATTAATGTATCTTAAAGTAAACTACATGCCATGTAGAAGATGGATAATGGGCATCAAGTACGACTAGAACTAAGGGTTTATCTTTTGTTCTTTTAGCATAGGTACAAACAAGTAAAAGCTAAAAACACATGCAAAAGACATTGATTATCTGACTTTAGTTGTTACAAAAACGTTTTAAAAAAGTAGGGAAATACTTGTTTCAAGAACTTTTGTACTTAAAATAAGTGTAAAAACGTAAGAACTTAGAAAGTTGAAAGTAAAGAAGGTTGCTTATCTCAGAAAGGAAAGAAAATACTTTTGTACTTAAACTAAAACTTAAGAACTTAGAAATTTGAAAGTAAAAAGGTTTCCTTATTTCAGAAAGGTTATCATTTTCACACTAATTAAAGCCAAAACTCTTTCATCATGCTTAAAATACCTTTTCCAAGCACTTTTGTACTTAAAATAAATGTTAAGTTTCTAGTGAATACTTTAAAAACCTTACAACTTGAATTAAGCTAAGAATAATATTTTGAGTAATGAGAGATAGATTGGTTTAAGAAGTAGCGTACTTGATTCAAGCTTAGATTAAGTTGTTAAGTTCGTAAAGTTAGCATATTCAATCTTAAAGTAACATTATTTTTCTTGTTCATTTAGTTGTATTTTAGGATGAAAGAAAAATTGTTTTAAGACCTAAAGCACATAATATATGAACCAAATATCTTACTTTAAGTAACTAGTTGCTTAATTTAAGTGACATCTAGACAATTTTGAGAAAGTCAAGAATAAATTGAAGTTAACTTTTACAAAAACCATATTAAATGAATGAATTTAGTCTAATTTTCACTATTATTTTTCTCAGTGCATATTAATAATTATACAGAGTTATCTGTTTGTTGCTTACGTACTGGAAAACCGAAAGGAATGGCATTGTCAGCTATTCAGTAAGTTACACGTTACACAAATAAGGCAAAATTATGGAAAAACGCTTCAAAGTGGGAATTTCAAGTGTCTCTCCTCGAACACACACACACTCACACACACATAAACGGAGAGAGACTTCTCACACATTGATGCACCTTGGAAAAGTTTTGAAATTCAGACCGCGTTAAAATACTTTTCCCCTTTGTTCTTTACAATTTGCCTTACAAAAAAAGGGGACGAACTTTGCTAACGTTTCGACATGACAAGAACGAAGACAACGCCGACGGAACAAAGGACGAAGAGACGACGGGACGAGAGACAGGCAGTCAAAGAACAATTCCTGCCTTAAAGCACCTTCTTCTATTTGTGTTCAGTTGGAGCCGGGTTAGATTGTGTTTGGGGTTTTTCTTGTTTTCTTGCTTTTTGTTTTTCCATTTTACTTTCGCTTGGGTGCAGAACTCCTTTGGCTTGGTCGTTGCCAGGACGCTTCCTTACCTAATCGGTTCATAATGGGCAAAATAATTCACAATAATGCTCCACTTTGAGTTTAGCCAAAGCTGGCTGCATTTGCACTCGGTAAATTTCCACTCCAAGCCACAATATATATATATATATATTTGCTTTAAACAGCAATTAGAAGAGCGCTTTCTCGAAGATAAAGACCGAGTGGATAGAGAGTCCTTGGGGGGATGTGGGCAGATATTTAAACCGAAAAGGAGAATCGCACGAGTTTATTAGTTTTTGGCTTCGCCCAAGTCCTAAGCCCAACTCCTTGCCACTTTTTACTTGGTCCTTCTTGGGCCTACACTTATTTTTGATTATAAACTCAATGTGGGAAAATATTGCGGCGCGTTTTCTTAATAAAAAGCTTTGCATCGTTTGAAGTCCTTGATAAAGTCAACGGACATTGGCAATGTTCTTGTTTTAATGAAGGCAAATTAGTTGCTTTAAGTTTTGGGAGAGTTTTCTTTAAGGTTTTTGCTTAAGTATCTATGCGGGAATATTATTATCATCACTGAAAGGATCTTAGAACTTATCCTGTTCTTTTAGGAATCATTGGGATTAGTTTGTTGCTCTGTTTGATTTTAGATAGAAGTTAAAGACTCAGAAGACAAAAGTCCAAAAACCTTAAACAACTTGGGAATACCTCATACAAGAGCCTACGAAGGGAGCTTCATATCATATCTACATACATCATATTGCAAAACTAAGGGAGCTTCATATCATATCTATATACATTATATGTCAATAAAATTGAAGAGGTAAAGATTTGAGTTTATAAATAATTATTACTAGATCTTTCGAGTATTTCTTATACTACAAGTAAGAAGGCTGTAGAAATCCAGAGTAGACGATACCCTGAAAGCTATGCTTGCAAGCATAGTTTATACTTGACTGAACTTCAATGTTCCATATCTCCAAGGTTTCTCAACCGATATCAATAAAAATTACAATGATTGTCATTATTGCATCTAAAGTTTCAAAGCACTTCTCAAAGTTTTCCAAATTAAAGATTTTGTTGTTATCGATCATGTGTGTATATCGGAAACGGGAAAAGTTATCGAAAATTTGAAACAAATCTGGAGTCTCTAGCTCTCATAGTCTCTGAAATCGAAGCGTTCATACATACGGATGGAATATATCGACTCGGCTGTTGATGCTGATCAAGAATATATATACTTTATGGGGACGGATATGCTTCCTTCTGCCTGTTACTTACTTTTGCACAAACCATCCTTCGTATCCTTTTTCAATGTGTTCAGGGTATAAAAATGTGTAAAATATAATTTTTTTATAGTCCTGCAAAGATACAAATATTTATTTATTAAATATTTATTATTAAATACCCCAAAACAATAATATTATTTTTTTTAGGGTTTTTCGCTTCTTTACGTTAATTTATTATATTATATTTTTATTTATTTCTTATTACAAGTTTCATTTATATATTTTTATTTATAAGCACATAGAAAAATATTGTAAGCAAAAAATTTAAATAAATAAAATACGAACTTTAAAGTAAGTTAATTAAAACAGAAATGCATTGCATATTTTATAGTTATACAAACAGAATTTGAATTGTTTTTTTTTCTGTGTTTAATTTGTGCAATCATAAACTATGCAAAAAAATAAAAGCTTCAACTGATTACCGCTATGAAGAGGAGGAAGTTAAATAAAACAGATATGAAATATGTTCAGATCAGAAAAAGAGAGAGTGAGTGCGAGGGAGAGAGAGGGAGAAATGGCATGAAATTGAGTTAATTAAAAGGGAAACCAAAAAAGATAGACGAGCGACGAATGCCATTAAATGCAGATGGGTGAAAAAAAGACAACAACAACAACATGGCAAACCAACCAAATAACAGAGAGACAGACGCAGAGATGAATATAAAATATTTGGTTAATAATGCACACGTTAAACACACACACACACAAACACACACACACACACACACATGCACACACATGCATACAGATAGATAGCGGTGAAGCATTCGCATATATGCAGTTCATAACGGCAAATGCCTCGTGGATGCGAACAGAAATTGTTGAAATTGCTGAAATTCGGTAAAAAGACTCTACAAAAAAGAACAGAAAATAAAACAAAAATGAGCGTTCGAGCTGCTTTAAAATGCATTCAAGTGCAAGTGCCGCAAATGCAGTTCAGTTCGTTGGATCGATTTTAATATTAAAAACAAAAACGCAAAAAAAAAAAACACACACCTAACATACTATATGAACAACAACAACAACAGTAGTAGTTGTGGCAGTAGTAGCCGCGGCAGTTGCAACATTTGCCAAAAACTTGGGCCAAGCAACACATTTTGGTTATGGCTTCAGTTTAGCTTTGGCTCTAGGCTTACAACAACAACAGCTCCCGTTTCCAGTATACAGTGCCATTTCGCATAGCGTGAAGCGTGCGTGCGAGCGAGATGACTATATGGTGTGCGTAGCTGGCGTGATGTATTCGCTTGGCAAGCAAACAATTCATTTCGTGCAACATATCAGCAACAACAAGAGAGCTTGCGGGTGCTAGCGGTGGTTGATGGGGTGTGGGGGGGATGGTGAGGTGTGTCGGGGTAACAGGCTTCGGGTTTCGGCTTATTTGCCATCAGATAAGAGCAAGTAAAAAGGCAACAACAACAACAGCAGTAGAAAAGTCTCCGCCCCATACAAGCGTACAGCATGAACCCCTTGCCAGTGCCAGTGTCTGCTGCTGCTGTGTGTATGTGTGTGCAAACTGGTTTGCTGTCATTGTGTGTGAGCAGCAAGGAACGCAAAGCAGCAGACATCTTTTTGCCAAGGGTTGGACTTGGGCAGCGGCAATAGCAATAACAACAACAACAGCTAACTCTCTTAGTGGGGATTAAACACACCTACACACACACACCCACACACATACAGAATAATGGCGAAAGGACACACTCGCTGTATATTGATAAACTCCATGCACACACACACACAACGCTATAGACTGACCTTATGGCGAAAATTGGCACATTGCAGGGCTGCCCAAAAATTCATAACAGACCGGGTGGGTAACAGGGTGGTGCGTTACAGGGTGGTTCGTTACACATGCATGCTGTGTGAAACTGTGTGGCGTGGGCGTATGACCAAAACATGTCAGCTAATTGCACACACACACACTAACACACACACGAAAATACTTCGGTAACTATGCAACTCTGTCATAATTCTCCAGCTGCCTGGCCCCAAAATATATATGAAATATGCAGCAGTGTTATTGCTAATACGAATTCCACACGTTGCAGTTTAGCCGACCGCCCAGCTGCAGGGCAACGCAGGCTGCTGTTGCACTCTTCGCACACACACTCACTCGCACACACACATACATAGGCAGTAAAATGCCGGCATGTCAAAGTGAATAACTCAATAGCCATATTGGGTGTCCACCTGTCCGTCTGAAGCAGGAAGACACAGCAACTTGGCAATTCCACGTAAATCCGCCAACAAAGTTGCGAGTTACGATTCAACATGATTTCGAGTTGAGCTTATATTGTTGTTGTTGTTGTTGTTGTTGACTGCTCACACAAATGGCCGTTAAAATTCTTAGAGCCCGATATGGAAATGATAATTTCGCACATTGAGCTGCAATTTACACTTCTGTGGAAAGCAAAGAAAATACAAAAAGTCGTCAATTGACCATTTTGGTGCCACAACCACTTCTAATGTCTAACCAGTTTCGGATTCAAAAATGGTATTCATCCCACCCAGCAGCAGCAGCAGTTGTTGCAACAGCAGCAGCAGCTGGATCTGTGGAATGTTGGGGACACGCGCTAGGCATAATCTCCAATTAGCGGGGCAGTCGCAAAAAGGCTGCCACAAATATGCAAAATATGACACACAATGAAACTCGAAACCCTTTTTTTTTTGTTTTTTTTTTGCCAATTTTTCATTCAGGCACTCGAAAAACGCATTTAAAATAACTTGGCCAAAGAGAACAACACGAAGTCTCTGTGTGCCACATGCAATGTCGCTGGCAACGTCGCTTGCTGCGGGTCAGTAGCAATTAAGATAAGACGCTTACAAGTGTCCCGATAATGTCCTGTCAATGTGTCGTCGATAACAGGACGTGCCCGGTGGCCAGCTAAATCAGCGAAACGCAAGCAAAAACTAAAACGAATCGTCGCCATGGGAAGCGGGCATACACTGAGAGAAAGAAGAGAGACACTTTAATGGCTTAAATATGGGAACACGATTATGTTTTTAGACCTATTAAGAAATCGAATTATTTTAATTGGTACAGTCCAACTTCTCTATAACGACCTTACGTACAATAAAGCTTCTCTATGCAACGAACTTATTTTCAGTGCACTGCCAATTGTTTCAATCAAAAATAATTTTTTATTACGAATTTTTCCACAACAAAGTTTTTTGCGTCTAAACTTTGACTATATTTATGATTTTGAATTTTTAAAAATATACAAAAATTAATTTTTTCGTATATAATATTAGTTCTTAACTTAAGAAATTAAATTTACTAATGCTAAAAATGTTGTTTTGTGGTTTTTATAGAGAACTTCCCTTAAAATAGTTAAAAGAAAAAGTTTTCCATATCCCAAAGCCGAAATAAGTATGCTTCTAGGTTTATATAGCTTCTGAAATAATATGTTATAAGGATCAATAGTAAAGAAATAATGTTTTAAATACCTATTAGTCGCGTAATAGTGTCAAAAAGTAAAAATTATAGGATATAAACAAATAAAATCAAACCTTAAAGAAAATCTTAAAACTTATTAATATAAAGATGAGTTCGTGTACTTTTTTTCTGAGTGTACGATCTGGGATATGAGAACGTGAATGAGATCTGAAATGGATACGGTAAGCGGGTGAGCGGTAAACGGAGTCACAAGGAGTGGCACTCAAATGTCTTTGGTTGTATGTTGCAAGCAGCTTCGAGTCGGTAGCTGTGTTGCAAAATGCCGCCTGATAACAAACAGACGCGACGCGACGCGACGGATGCGTCTAAGTGACCAAGTGAGCAAACGGAGCGACGGAAATGCCTTCAACATATATTCGTTTTTCATCTTCTTCTTCTTTGCTTCGCTTGATAGAGCGTTTGAGTGTTTGTTTGCATAATGCATTAATTTGATGTTGATGTTGCATATCGAGAAACCGTTCGTTGCTGCCACATCATTATTGGCATCTGCTGCTTCGGCTGCTTTCTAATGCCGCAAAACGAGCCTTTCATTTTGGTCCGCTTTCTGATGATACTCCATATCGTTTCCCATTCCAATTCCCATTCCATTCCAATTCCAATTCCCATTCCCATTGCCCATTCCATTCCCAGCTCTCGCACTATTAATTAGAATGTATGCCGAGAAGTTGGCTTCTGGCATTTGCAGACTTAACGGCACGCGACATTTTTAATATATGTATATGCTCTCTCTCTCTCTCTCCCTCTCTCTCTCTCTCTCCCGCTTACTCGGTCATCTTCAACGTCTACTTGGGTTTTTGGGTATCCTTCGTGGCATTTCGTGGCATTCCACAAATATTATTGCTCAAATATTTTGAACTTGATTTGCATTTTTAAGAGGCAAGTTGTAGCGACAACAACAACAACTGTCGACACTCATTATGCTATATCTCTCACACACACACATATGCACTAGTCGCATATGTATGTTTGTTATGCCTTCCGAGAGCAGCTGTTGAAAATTGCATATCAAAATTAATGTTATCAAATGCTCCTTGACACACTGAGATAGTTTTGAGCCGAACGGAATGATTGAGAGCCAAGAGTATATGAATGAAAGTTTGAAGTTTCTGATATCAAAACGTTTCGACGCACAAAGCGAAGCGTATATCTGACTTAAATATATATTTAATGATAGAAAATTTTTTTTTCTGTTATCAAAACGTTTCGACGCACAAAGCGAAGCCTATATCCGACAGTAAAATATATATTAAATGATAGAGAGAAATCCTGACAAGACTATACCCTGAACCGTGTACTTTACGCGTACAGTCAGTGCTTGTCAGAACGTATAATACATAATTGACTTAACTTCAATGTTCGATATCTCCAGTGTTTCTCAACCGATGTCAATAAAAATTTCACAGATTATCATTATTTTGTGTAATGTTTCAAACGTTATCTCAAAGTTTTCCAAATTCAAGATTTTGTTGTTATCGATCACATGTGTATATCGGAAACGGGCAAAGTTATCGGAAATATGAAACAAACTTCACATGACTCAGGTTTAGGCGAGCTTATGTTATGTTTTTCTAGATAAATAACTGTTAAGAAAATCGCCCTAGTCATCTCTTAACATCTAAAGAATTTCATAACCTTAAATATACTTCGAAAATATACAACATTGTATATAAGGATTAAGGATTTTCAAACTCTAAATTTTATGACCACATACAAGTTTTAAAATTACACAACCTGATCTATTCCATTCCTGATCTATCCATTTCTATTAACTGTAGATGCATAAAATTGAAGGAAACCTTTAAATTGCATAACATTATTGAAACACATTTGACAAATTCTCCAATACTTTCGAACTAGTATTCCAATGTCAAGCTCTTTTTGTACACATCATTTATATTGTCTACATATCACGCACATTGCTTGCAAGGTCAGAAACTTTCACAGCGGGTGAGTAAAATACTTCTCGCAAGCTTCGATACACTTTCAATGTGAAAACAAATTAAATGAAGAAAAAAAAAAAATCTCCAACGATTTGATGAACTACCAAAAAGCGATTGCTATGGCCACGCCGAAGAGCAAAAGTTCTTAGGGCTCATTACACCGCCGCTGGGATGCCGCGTGCGCATGCTGCTCACACCCACTGTTAGCCAAGTTATGAATAGAGTTCGAAGCACCCCCAAGGAGTAATCAGCCAAGCAGCGAATCAACGAACCAACCAACCAAACCAGCCAAACCAAAAGCCAACGTCTTCTTCAAGATGACGACAACAAATTGACGTAATGAAAATGTTTTTCGAGTTGTATTCACTTTGAGGTAAACGCGAATCACTTTGCCCCCGAAAAGATTGTCTGCGCTCAAAAGTATGCTATGAAAAGTGTCCAATTGCATAATAAGCTGGAGACAAAATATGAAATAACAATAAGTGTCTGGTTATTTATGCAGCAAATTGTAAATAAAGTATTAACTCGAAAGTATTTCTTATCTCGGAGCACATCTCGTCGCAACTATCGCGAAATGTTTCAATATGTGTTTTTTGTTGTTTTCATTCTTTTTTTGTTGTTGTTGTTGTTGTTTTTTGTGTTTGGCAACAGCATGTTGAATGCTTCCAAATCGCTGATAAACGCTGCAAAAATAAAGCAACAACTGTGCAGCCTCCTCGAACTCGGACTTCAACTTGCCAGCAACAACAACAACAAACAACAAACAACAAACAATACAAAACGACAGACAAACCAACCAAACGACGACGACGATGAATTTTCGGTGTCTTTGAACAGCGCCTCCGTCCATGGAGTCATGGGAACCAACTTTTCACATTCCGCGCGTGCTTCTGTTTTGCAGTCTTCGCTTTGACTTCCATATTCGTTGTGCGTTTTTGCACACACACACACACTCAACTCTCTCCCTCTCTCGCTCTCTCTCTCTCTCTCTCTCTGTCTAAGGCGGCGCAAAAGACAAAAGCGCTTGAGCAGCAGGACGAAATTCTAAGCGCAGTTTTTGTACTTTTCGATATCGAACACGATCGCTTTTGTTGCTGCTGCTGCGGCTAAAGTTGCCGTCGCAGTTTTGCAGTCTCTGATAAGGCATGCGCTTTGTAATACCTGGAAATGGCAGTCGGGATAATCAAATTGTTGCTTTTCTAGTTTTTCCCAATTGGTCGTTGGTTCGTTCGTTCGTTTCGGTTTTGGTTCAAGCAGCAATCGCAAATTTCTTATCTGCGTCGGCAAATGGCCAAAACCAAACAAAACGGCCGACGCTCTCGTCAGCAGCATTAAATTGCTGAACTCCCCTCCACACCCCCGTCACCCCACTCAGCCAAGCCAGTCCGGCAAAGATGATGAAGTCCGCGGCGGCTCAACTGCAAAATGCTTTCAAGTTTGCTTTTTGTTTTTGTGTTTTGTTCGCCTGCAACGTTTTGAGGCGAATGCAGTTGTTACAAGCAGCCGTTGTGACTCCGCCTTTTACCTCCACTCCCCTTGCCTCCACCACTTCTTCGCTTCTTGCCACGTAACAACGATCATCGATCGGGCCCAGTCGCAACAAACCAAGCCAAGTCAACGAGCAGCAACCAAATTTGTTTCATGATGACGGCAACTACACAAAACCCTCAAATACATTTACTATACATTAAGCTAAAGCAAAAAATTATGCACTTAGCGAAAAATTGTATAGAGAAGCATAGTTACATTAAGCACAAAGAAGTTTGCGCGATTGGGTTCAAAAATTCTAGACTTAGGAATAGAATTGTTGCTTAAGATGTTAATCTCTTTTATTCTAAGAAAAACTTTCTTCAGATCTGTAGTGAAAAATATATATATAAAACTTTATATCGTAAGTTTTATTCTAAGAAACACTTTACTCGGATCTAAAGTTAAAAATAAATATAGAAACATTATATCGTAAATGTTATTCTAAGAAACACTTTAATCAGATCTTTAGTGAAAAATAAATATAGAAACTTTATATCGTAAGTTTTATTCTAAGAAACACTTTAATCAGATCTATAGTTAAAAAGAAATATAGAAACATTATATTGTACGTTTTATTCTAAGAAAAACTTTCTTTAGATCTGTGGTTAAAAATAAATATAGAAACCTTATATCGTAAGTTTTATTCTAAGAAAAACTTTCTTTAGATCTGTGGTTAAAAAGAAATATAGAAACTTTATATCGTAAGTTTTATTCCAAGAAAAACTTTCTTTAGATCTGTGGTTAAAAATAAATTTAGAAACATTATATTGTAAGTTTTATTCTTAGAAATACTTTCCTCAGATCCTTAATTAAAAATAAATATAAACACTTTATATCATAACTTTTATTCCAAGAAACACTTTCCTCACTAAAACTAAATACTTTATATCGTAACTAAGGATCTTTCTTTTAGAACCAGGAATATCTTTTTAATCTTAAACTGTTCAAGATAATATAATAACATTAATAATAATATAATAATATAAATAATAATAATAATAATAATATAATACTAAACATATTATTATAAAAGTTTATTCTTAGTCTAATCTAAACTTTTATATAACTGATGTTCTAAAAATCATAAAAACATCACTTCATCTTCTGTTTTTCTCCAAGTGTATATATATGTTTGCACTCGCACACATGACGCACGATCCCAATCCCAGGCTTGAGAAACTTTTAAGTCATGGACTGCTTGTTGTTGGTTATATTGTTGTTGTTGTTGTTGTACCCAGCAGTTGTTGCAGTTGCAAATGGCAGGGACGCGGTTGCATGCCTCCCGTGTACGCGCGGGCATGCAACACAATGTGTTTGCGTTTTGGGCCTTGCCCCATTTGACGTTTCAGACGATTCGATTTTGTCCGAATGTCGAATCGAATCGAATCGAATGTCGATGTCGATGACGATGACCGTGTGACAGGGGCAACTAATAACAAAAGTGGCATGCCCCCAAAACTACGTTCGTTATCCACGTGGGTGAATGAGCTAGTGAAAGTTCGAAAACAACAGGAAAAGAATTCCAAATTTCTGCTTAACTCATTTAAAATGCAAATGAAAAATACAAAAATGACTCAAAATATTAAAAAAACAGCTTCTATACCAATAATAACTATTATAATTATGTTTCATATCGTCAACAACATATATACTACATATCGAAGAAGAATTGTTGCCGTATTGAGCAGCCATTGATGATTCCTTTGCCTTGAATCATCATCCATTTTGGCAGCAGAATAGCAGGCAATAACAACAACAGCATTACTTTTTATACCCTGAACCCATTGAAAGTGGTTCAAAAGGATATAATGGTTTGTGCCAAAGTATGTAAGAGCCAGACGGAAGCATCACCGACTCCAAAAAGTATATATATTCTTGATCAGCATCAACAGCCGATTCGATATATACATGTCCGTCTGTCGATCTTAGAGACTATAAGAGTTAGAGACTCCAGTTTTGGTACATAAGCTCGCCTAATCCCTAGGCAGTACAACTTTGTTTCAAATTTTCGATAACTTTGCCAGTTTCCGATATACACATGTGATCGATAACAGCAAAATCTTGAATTTGGAAAATTTTGAGATGACATTTGAAATACTAAACTGAATAATGAAAATTTGTGAAACTTTTATTAAAATCGGTTTAGAAACACCAGAGATATGGAACATTAAAATTAAGTCCAGTATGTAGTACACACATATTTGCAAGCACTGACTGTAGGTGTAAAGTATAGGGTTGAGGGTATCGTCTAGTCGGTATTTCTCTCCTAGAGCTTTCTCACTTTTTGCTTATCGATCGTTGTCATCTGCCTGCCGTTTTGCTGCCTCCAGTTGCGCCTCACTTCTCGGTTCTGGCCATGCTATTGCCTTATGATGATGATTTGCTGTCATCTGCGAACAGGGAACGAAGGAATGGGGGGGGGGAACCGGGGGAGACAGCGAACAACGTCAATGAGTAGATCAATCAAAAAGGCCGTCAGTTGGAGGCAGCATTAAATGCCTGGCAATAATGACCAATCGGAAGAATCTTAAATGCATCATCACGTTTAGCGCAGTATCCGGTCAAACTAAAACTAAAACTTGCCCACAGACTCGGACTCGGGGACTCGGGGACTCGGACTCGGACTCGTTCGTCTCTTTCCCAATGCGGCGATAAGAGAAACAGAAATTAATTTCGAAAAATTTCATGTTCGGCATTTGCTTGGCTTGCTTTTTGTCTCCTTTTTTTCTCTTCCTTACTTTTTTTTTCTTTGTTTGTGTTGCAAGCTCCTTACTCGGCTGCCTCTGCCACAAACTGCGATGAAGCCAAATTGCAATCGCTGCACTCCGAATTAAATATGTTTGGCTTAGAAATATGGAAAATATATATTATATATATTTGTGAAGCGGCAAAATCTTTTTGTTTGTGCAGATAGAATGGAGTTTCTTTTTTTAAGCAAAAATATTTTAGCTTAGAAATTATATTGCTTCAGTATTCGGGGGGAAAAAAAGAATAGAATATATTCATTAAAGCTATTTAAACAAGTAAGAAGGCTCTAGTCGTGAAATACCGACTAGACGATACCCTGAAACCTATACTTTACACGTATAGTCAGTGCCTGCAAGTATGTGTGTGTGTGTGTTCTGCATACTTGACTTAACTTCAATGTTCCATATCTCCGGAGTTTCTCAACCGATTTCAATAAAAGTTTCATAAATTGTCATTATTCAGTTTAGTGTTTCAAACGTTGTCTTCAAGTTTTTCAAATTCGAGATTTTGCTGTTATCGATCACATGTGTATATCGGAAACGGGCAAAGTTATCGAAAATTTGAAACAAACTTATACTGCCTAGGGATTAGGCGAGATTATGTTCCAAAACTGGAGTCTCTAGCTCTTATAGTCTCTGAGCTCGTGAGACATGGCTATATTGGCTCGGCTGTTGATGCTGATCAAGAATATATATACTTAATGGTGTCGGCGATGCTTCCTTCTGCCTGTTACATACTTTTGCACAAAACCATTATACCCTTTTTACGTATTTTCAATGTGTTCAGGGTATAAAAAGAAATATTTTGTATATTATTGATTAAAGAAAATGTAAATCTATAAATATACATTATATTATAATTTATTATATAGTTAAAAATAATTTATTAAGTAAACTTAATGCGCTAATATGTAATTTTTTGAGTTAAAACATATTTTATTTATTTATTAAACATCACAAATATTTTTATTCTTTAGGAAATTGTTTATTAATAATATTTAGATGTTTCGATTATTTTTATTGATTATCCCATTTTTTGTATGGTTAAGAGTTAAAAATAATTAATTCAGGAAATGTTTGGATTACAAATATTTTATTTATTTATGAAACATCAGACATAATTTTATTCTGTAAGAAATTTTTCTGTTTATTAATAATATTTAGGATGTTTTATCTATTGCCTTTCCCTTTCTTTTCTACTTTTCTTCTCCACAAATTCTTCATAAATTATTGAAATATATTTCTAGTATTTAAATCTAATTTTTTTTTTAGAAATTTATAAAGTAAATTGATAAGATTTTTTTTAGAAATTCATAAAGTAAATTGATACGATTTTTTTTAGAAATTGATAAAGTAAATTGATAAGAAAAAATTCCACAAAAAATTTAATGAATGGTTTATAAAGTAAATTGATAAAGTAAATTTCTTAAAAATGTGAAAATGTTTTTACTACCACAAATACTCTTCTAACTCTGTGACATGTATTTTTTCCAGTGTATACTAGACCTTAGGCTCTCAACAAGGCAAAGAATTCATGGCGAATGCATTCGAATTGGATTGACTTGTGCTGTTTTGGGCTTATTGAGCCATTTTGCGGTTTCGACGTTGTTATTAGCCAAACCCAACAAAAAACAGTATGAAACATATGCATTGCAGTACTATTTTGTTGCAACTTCCTTCCCCCATCCACACTATCTATAATGTGAGTCCTGCAAAGCCGAAAAACTTTGTGTCTGTGTTTTCGGTTAAATTTAATTAAAATTTCATTTGGTCATGAAGCTCCGCTAATGTCCGAGCCACACCGAAAATATATATATATATATATGTATACTTCTGGCACACCCACCACCCTCTACGCCCCTACCCCTAACGCTTCCCGCACCCACAATGCCATGACGATTAGATTTTATTAAAAAGCCAAATATGCACAATTATTATGCTACGCCAACCACTTGACAGTCCATGAGTCCTTAATATTAGAGGATGTGTTATTGCCGCACCCCAAAAGCATATCCACCACCCCACCATTAACAATGCCTGCCACCCTCAGCACCCTGGCACCTTCCCCTCTCTGTGCTTTCTGTCTGTCTGCGGTGTCCTGAGCTGTTTGTGTTCAGAATTCGTTTATTTGCTTTTTAATAAAACAGGTGCTCGACCTTCAGCCGTTGACGGCGCGATGCGAAGCGTAAATGAAGGGCCAGAAACGGAGGGGTGGACTGCTGGGTGGAGGGGTTGGGGGGTAGAACATACGCTTTTGCTGCGTATGTCCTTGCCGCTCTATCTTTTATCATTTAATTTCGCATTCAAACGTTTCGCACCCCAACAGCAGCAGCATCAAAAGGATGCAAAAAGGATCACACACACACACGCACACACACACAGCTTGTCCTTCATAGTTGAGCTAAGGGAAAATTGCGTGCGGTCGTCATTCGACCCTGGGCAATGTTGTCATTTTTCATTTTGCTCGCTCTCTCTCCCTCCCTTCCGTACCGAAAATTTGTATATGTCGAAAAGTTCAACATTCCAAGCAGGACCATCAACATCCTCAACATCCCCAACATCATCAACATCATCAACATCATCATCATCATCATCACCATCATCAGTGTCAGGATGAGCATCAGCTTCTTGATGCTGCTGATCCGGCAATTAGGCCAAGCGTAAAGCGTGCGCTACTATTGAAAAGGACCCCAAAGGACAACAGGGATATTGAGCGGGTGAATGAGTGAATATAGTACAGACAAAGGGGGTAGGCGGGTGCTGGGTTCGTTCTCGCTTTGCTTGAATGGCTGTGCGTGTATTTCAAATCGTTTTGTGATTGCTAAAAGCTGTCCTCGGACTTTATTGGTTTCTTGCCACGAGATTTCATCTACACGGAGCGAATAACCAAGTGGACGAAAGTACTTCCAGCATCGATTGTATGAAATTAGGTATGACAACCATATAATCGTAACTGATACTTTATTATTTTGATATATTCTTTAAGATTTTTTCATTACATGTTAGTTTTATATCCATTTGGGTTACAATTTTTTAATTTTTTAACTTTCTTTATGTTGGTTTTAGTTTTTGCCAGCTTCTCTAAAAAAAACCTCTAAAAAGTATTGTAGATAATAAACGTATAAACAAAACCTCTTAAAAACTCTCTAAAAAGTAAGTAAGCCTCTAAAAAAAATTATAAAAAACCTCTAAAAATGCATCTTAAATGTATTGTAGATAATAAACGTACAAAAAAAAAGCTTAAAAACTCTCTAAAAAGTAAGCCTCTAAAAAAATTCTAAAAAAACCTCTAAAAACATCTTAAAACCCCTCTAAAAAGTAAGTAAGCCTCTAAAAAAATCTAAACAAACATCTAAGAAGTATTGTACATAATAAACGTATAAAAAACCTCTAAAAAATTGTTTGTAGATAATAAACCTCTAAAAAAAATAAAAAAATAAAAATAAAAACCTCTATAAAGTATTGTTCAAATTGAGGTAAGTGAGAAGAGTTCTCTTTTTATTGGGAGTTCAATCAGTTTATAAGGTATTTCCAATATTAGTATACTTCATCAAGTAAGTATTTCGGATTGAAAAATTCTACGAAAAGTGTTAGAAAATATTTGTTTGAAACTATAAAATTGGGTAAAAAGCTTAAGTCAATAATTCAAAACCCTATTACATAGAGTTCTTATATCCCATCTTGAATTTAAGTTTATTTTCATGCGTTCTTAAGATATTTCCCTCACAAATATATGTTTCAAAAACAGTTAGCTTTTTTTGCGCAGTGTACATCATCGAATTTGGGCTGCCCCTGTGCATATACACATAGATTTTTGTTTTTGGACTATCATTACTATTATCAAAAGTCATTGACACCCTTTTATTTATTTTTACATTTATTGTTTTTCTGTTTATCTGAGCGATAATCGCTTACATGCCACTTGTGCGGCACGCAGGGGGGCAGATTGATGAGTGTAACAAGGGGCAAGGGGAGGAAATGAGAACAATACCGTGAAATAAGGATTAATGGTGTACACGATTATTTGTGCCTTGGCGACAGACAGACAAACATATTAAAAAATACGAAAAGAGTCGCGAGGGCGTCTAGAAAACCAGGATATGAAGATCGAGGATGTGAGGCGGTGAGGCTGTGAGGATGAGGACATAAGGACATATTCATGGCATGGCGTAGGTCGAATTTAATAAAAGTCCTTGCGCGGCAACATCTCAAGTGCGAAGGGGAGGCAGCTGAACTCAGATGTGCGTGTGTGTGGGCGGAGGGACAAAGAGGATGCGGGGTGTGCGGGGTTAAACTGGTTGGGATTTCGCCACGCTTCTGGTTGGCTGTTTTGCTCCCTTGTTTTGAGCTGAGGGTTTTGTTTTTTCCTTTTATTTGCGATGATGAAGAATTTTATTTGAAAATTAAGAAGACAAATTATTTAATTTCGACTTTATGAGCTTTTGCTGCAGCTGCAAAACGAACGGGGGGGGGGGTGGAAAAAAAGACTAGGCTTTAAGAATCCTTTCTTGCCCATGCAGCAGGGGGGTGGGGGGACCCTGTCCGCTGCTTGGGGTATTGGAGGGGCGGCGGCCATTTTGTCCAGAGCTTGTGGACGCGTTTTGCATTTTATGCCGCCCAACGTGGTAATAAACACGCAGTAAACGCGAAAAACGCCAAAGGGGTTAACAGTGGTGGGGGAGGGGGTTAACTTCTTGGCAACGAGCACGTCAGAAACTTAATTTCATTTAGTTTTATGTACATTTCATTAAGCAAAAAATTTCTAGCGACGCGACCAGAAAACCGTTCGTGGCAACAACACAATGTATGCCACATGGAAGTGCCCCCCAAACCCCCTCTGCCTTAGCTAGCAGTTGGTGGCAAGGACTTGGACTTGAGCGAAGGGACAATCAAGATAAATAGCAAGCGGAATTTTTATTGCAGCAAAAGGATACGAATGAAAATAAAACGAACGAATAAGCAAACAACAACAGCTTATAGTTAGAAAAAGAAAGAGTTGAATGTGTTGACGTGACTCTGCCACAGGACACACACACACACACACACTCGCAGAGAGTCGAACAACTATTCAGTTGCTTTACCAAAACACTTGCCCCGCCTTGCACACCTTTTATGTGGAAAATTGTCAGCGTGTTTTGTATTTTCCAAAATTTATTGCCACTTGCAACATTTTGTAGACACACAAACACACACAGAGAGCATACAAACATAAACCATAGATTATCTCGTCGTTTAGAGCCTAATATGCAACCCAGAAGTCAGACGCATGATATGATTTATCACTCCGACCTAACCGATATATGATCGCACATACTATATGTGTGTGTGTGTGTGTTTTTGTTGCGGCAAACTTTACAGACAATGTCCCTTGCCACTGGCTACTGGCTACTGTTTCTAGTTGTTTGCCACTCCAGCTGCGATGCGAACATTTTTAATTACACTTTTTACAAGAAAATTAAATGACAACATGTCATCGCTAATTAAATTGTTCTCCTTTCGGTTATTGCTTGTTTGTTTTCGTATCCTGTGTGTGTCATGTTTGTGGCTAGAGAGCGGTAAAGGGTTGTGTGTGTGTGTGAGATGCCACCGATGATAGGGTTGAGATAAAACACATTATTTATTAGGATGTCACAAACAGTCATCACATTTAACTAATGAGCACATCATACAAAACGATAATTAACATTTACCGTTTACTTTCGCTTAATTGAACTTAATTGTAATTTTATTTTCGTTTATTTGCCCTTAAAAGTTGGTTGCTGGCGTATTTAAAATGCGCGCCAATTGCACATTACGAAATTGCAATGCAACTCTGCCAAAAGCCTAAGAACAACTCTGTCTTTGCGGAATTGCCAGCCTGAATTGCAAAAAAAAAAAGTATTTTTGGTATTTTTATTTTCATCCATGGCGGTCGCACTTAGTGCAAAACCGAAACCGTAATTTAATAGAAATAAATTAAAATAAACAAATAAACAGCTTTGGTTGTATAAATCTCTATTATTTTTAAACTTATTAAAAGTTCGAATGTTGAATGAAAGAAAAGTTAATCTTTTAATGTATTTATAATGATTAAACAGTAAACTTAAAAATAACACAACAGCTGCTACTATATTTAACATCAAATACTATTCATTTCGCTTCTGAAAAGAAAGAAACAAACCAATAAGATAAGAGAGATATTATTTGTGTGTATAAATTAGTTTGTTTTATTTTAACATTATTGCATATAATAAATAGAACTTATAACAAACACTTCAGTAGTCGCATACGTTCGAGAATTTCAGGTCGTATTACCGTTCTGATATCACAATTGGGCTTTCGTTTGGTATATTCAAATTCGGATTTATTGATAACACTGCAGGCAGCCCATTCCCGCGTCTCGTTCTCGTATGCCACGCGAAACCGGGCAAAAGGACTTGCCACACGCATGAATACAGTGAGCACTCGAGTACGCAGATCTTCTGTGCTATCTTTTTTCAGAGCACTGCGACAATTGTAGCTAAATTCATCAAGATCTGATAACAGATATTGCAAATCGGCCAGCAAACTGGGCGTACAATACGAGAACAAGGACTCCAACAATGGACCATAAACGTTGCACAGCTGTCCATTGACAGAGATCAGTGCTTGCTGATAGGGCTGACCCACAGCCAGACTATTGATATGATATTTGCTAATGTGAGCCGTAGTTAGTGCCCCGAAATACATAAATCGTTGCAGGCTACGAAAAACAATGCTCCTTGGTTTTTTTAGTATGGGTTGTGTCCTTGTTGTTAGTGCTTGCTTATTGCTATCATTTGTATCTGCTATAACGTTTTCATTTTCATTTACCTTGCGCTGACTTACGAACGGAGCATCGAGCAAACGTTGCAACTGTGATGACTCCATCAGCGTATTGTCCGTTGCCAGCTCTTGGGATATGGTCTTTGCCGGCGGCTCCTGGCTAGATGGCAACTCTTGGTGTGGCTGTGGCGATGGCATCTCTTTGTTGAGATGCACTTCAATACCTTGCGGTTCGATGCGTACCATTGCGATCATTGGCAATGGTCGAAACTCATGCCGCAGCTGTGGCACATTGTCGGCCATCAGACGTGGCTTTTTTTTGGGCACGCCGGACGTGGTTGTCGCTGCTGCAGGTGCTTTGTGTTTTGTGCCAAGATAGGTTTTGACTGGTTGCACAGGTTGTGTGAGTTGAAGTGGCGGTGATGTTGGTGGCAATGTTTGCACCACAGCTGGTGGTACTGTTGGTTGCACTGGCGCTGAAACTGTTGCTGTGGGCTGCTCTGGAATAACCGTTGCTAGTGGAACTAGTGATGGCAAATCACAGTCATCCAAAAAGTGTAGTTCCGATATCAACTCGTGTATGGCATCACCTTGATCTCGTGTCAGATTGGCGACAGGAGGTGAGAACAGAGATGTTGCATCTGCAGAATTGTTCATGGCAAAGCAGGCGAACTCGTCGAGCATCCGTTCATCATCAGAGTTATCAATATTGATGATTTGATCCTCCGGCAATATCATCTCACAATTGAACTCTTCGCTCTGCGTGCTATTGGGCGAGAAGCGCATCATGTTGAGAAATTTAATGGGCTCTGTCTTAACGTGTACGGCTTGCTCTGCACGGCTTTGATTGAGTGGATCGTTTTGTGTTTCCGCTGCCTGCGAGGCCGGACACACAGCGTCCATGTCCACAAAACTGCCTGAACGAAGCGATGCATCCAGTTGCGTGGCTGGCCGAAGCGATGCATCCAGTTGCGTGGCTGGCTGAAGCGATGCATCCAGTTGCGTGGCTGGACATTCTGAATCTGTTAGCAAAATAGATTTATTTTTAGTATCTAATCATCAGTCTTTGAAATTCCAAAACGCTTACCTTCATCTCGAGGCGGATCTGCAATAACTTCACCCGACGATTCGACACAATCCCCGTTCATGCATGTTGGCACTACCGATATGCATTGAGTATACGAATCTGATTCGTTAACTGTTAGGGTATTAATCGAGTTTATGGACTCAGTTAGTTGCTCAGCGGTTATTTGTGGCACTGCATATATCCACTGATCGTGTGTCCAGCACAACGTGTAGAGTTCCACAATCTCGGCTAACAGCTGCGTTATATCTACAATTAGTTCGCCTGTGCGTGCCGTAAATACCTTTTGGGCAATCTCATGAAAGTCACTAAATCGAAACAGTTCGTACCAATGCAGCATCTTGGGTGACATTTGACTTAAGTCGAAGGAGGTCAGTTGAACGCCTTTGCTATGCAGCAATTGTGGCAGCAACTGCAGTTTCACGAACAGATTCGATGGCCAGTTTCCCTTTTCCAGGACATGCAAATAGCATTTCGTCAATATGCTATTATGCTCATAGATCGATTCGCCCTCGTATATGCTGGTGTACTTCCTAAATTCGTCTAAGCTCAGGCATGAAAGTATGCGCCAGATGGTGTTCTTTAGTCCACGACTCGTGTACAACAAGTACTTCAAATTATGCTCCTAATGAATAGTAAAAAGTTTCTAATAATTACTCAACATATAAGAAAATAGTTTTAGTTATTACCTTGCTGCTGTCATTTAGGAAATGGGAAGCTGTTGTGGTTGGTGAAACGCTTCTGGATTTGGGTTTATCCTGCAACAGCCATGCTAACAATTTTTCGTGTAAACTGGGCTCAGAAGTTTCTTTGGTACTAGCTCCGGATGGTGCAGTTCCTGTTGACTTTGTTGATGAGTTTGTAGATGTTGTTGCCGTAGTAGATTTAGTTGTTGTTGTTGTCTGTGTGCCAGCGGTTGTTGATGTTGCTGGTGTCTTTGAAGCTGTTGGCTGTACTTTCTTAGCAACTGTTGCCGTTGCTGGTGCCTTATCAACTGTCCTAGCAACTGTTGTTGTTGCAGTTACTTTGGTTGTCGCTTTTGTTGTTGAGGTTTCGGCTTTCTTTGAAGCTGTTGGCTGTACTTTCTTAGCAACTGTTGCTATTGAAGTTGCCGTTGCTGGTGTGTTATCCACTCTCCTTTGAACTGTTGCTGTTGCTTGTGTTGTCGCTTTTGTTGTTGTTGTGGTTTGGGCTATCTTTGCAATTGCTGTTACCGTTGTGCTTACAACTGTTGCTGAGTTCGTTTTTTTGGCAACACTTGCCGTTGTTGCTGCAATTACTGTTGCTGTAGTTGTTGTTGCAGCAGCTGTTGTTGCTTTCGTTGTTGTTGCTGTAGTTCTAGTTGCTGTAGTTGTTTTTGCTATAGTTGTTGGCGCTGTAGTTGTTGGCGCTGTAGTTGTCACTGCCGTTGCTGCTGCAATGCTCAGTTTCTCTGGAACACTTGAAACTGTTGTTGCTGCTGTGCTGACAGCTGTTGTTGCTGATGCTTTTAAAACTTTGGCTGCTGAGTTTACCACTTCATTTGCAACCGTTGCTGCTGTGCGTGCAGTTGTTGTTAATGTTGCTGGTGTATTATTTGTTATCCTTGCAGCTGTTGTGGGCGCTGATGGTTTAACAGTAGCTGCTGTTGCTGCGGTTTTTGTTGCTGTAGTTGTTGTTGCTGTAGTCGTAGTTGCTGTAGCTATTGTTGCTGCAGTTATTTTTGAAACAGTTGTTATTGCTATAGTTGTTGGCGCTGTAGTTGTTGTGGTTGCAGTTGTCACTGCTGTTGGGGTTGCTGCTGCTATGCTCAGTTTCTCTGGAACACTTGCAACTGTTGTTGCTGCTGTCCTGACAACTGTTGTTGCTGTTGTCTTTAAAACTTTGGCTGCTGAGTTTACCGCTTCATTTGCAAACGTTGCTGCTGTGCGTGCAGTTGTTGTTAATGTTGCTGGTGTGTTTATTGTTATCCTTGCAGCAGTTGTTGCTGTTGTGGGCGCTGATGGTTTAACAGTAGCTGCTGTTGCTGTAGTTGTTCTTGCTGTAGTCGTTGTTGCTGCAGTTATTTTTGATACAGTTGTTGTTGCAGTTGTTATTGCTCTAGTTGTTGGCGCTGTAGTTGTTGTGGTTGCAGTTGTCACTGTTGTTGGGGTTGCTGCTGCTATGCTCAGTTTATCTGGAACACTTGCAACTGGTGTTGCTACTGTGCTGACAACTGTTGGCTTTAAAACTATGGCTGAGTTTACCGCTTCATTTGCAACCGTTGCTGCTGTGCATGGTGTTGTTTTTAATGTTGCTGGTGTGTTTATTGTTATCCTTGCAGCAGTTGTTGCTGTTGTGGGCGCTGATGCCTTAACAGTAGCTGCTGTTGCTGCGGTTTTTGTTGCTGCTGTTGTTGATACCATATTCATTGCAGCTGTGGTTGCTTTCGCCGGATTAATATTGGATTCTACAGCTGCTGGAACCTGTCTCTCGGAGCCTGCTTCTGCTAACTTTTGCTGTTGCTCTTTGTTGCCTATAAAATGTTGCTTCAACAGCGCACATACCTTGGGGCACTTGATCTTGCGCGTTATGTAACTTGACAAATTGTGTGGCACATAGCGAACAACATTCACTTTTTTCATTCTACAAAAAGAGTGGAAATAAATTAGTACGAAATTAAGTGGAAAATGTATAAGCTTACCCGGCAAGTTCCACTTTTCGAGCTTCGTAGAGTTCAGCGAGATTTTGTTGCGAAAGTTCCTTCTCCGTTGCGTTGTTCTCGCCTTCCTTCTGTGGCAATTGCAACAATTGGGATTTCAATATAGCCGGACAGGGCTTCATCGTACAGCAATATTTATTACGTATCTCTGGCGTTCGATAGAAAGCATCAAAGTAGGCCAATTTGCACTCATTTGCATCCAGCCTCGAGTATTGCGGCTCCTGCCGCATTTGCTTGACGACCTCATCTAAGTTTAGTATTTTTGAGAAAATATTGAACGAGATGGGATATTTGATGTTCGTTTCGAGTTCTGATTGTGCAATTGCCTCCGACTCGATTACTGGTTCAACGCTTGGTGGTTCGGCAACAGTTACAATTTGTTCAGGCAATGAATCCTTTGCACTTTCACTGACTGCAACAGACGATTCCTTTTCTGCATTAACAGAGAATAATTGATTTTGCAGGGATATCGCAAACCGAAGTAGTTTCTGTTGCAAGTCAGCTGGTGCAGCATTAAAATTATAATTGCAGAAACTACGCGCTTGCGCATCAACATAGAATAAGTGATAGTAGCGTCTAAGTAGTGTCATACAACTTTGTTCACTTTTTAGGATATCTTCCATATCCTGTTTGGTTTTCGAGAAGCAATTTGCTAGCTCAATTCGTACCGTATCATAGTTGATGTAACGTTTAAAAGTCTGAAATGAAACGGGGAATTCATAGAGTGTATCCATCAGCGTTATCAAAATCCTTTCGCTTTGAATCAACACCTCCTTGTTGTTGGGGGGCAGGATTTCTATCTCTAGAGCTGGCGCTTCCCACTGCGTTTCAGGTACAGATTCAGTTTGGAGTTCAGTTTCAAACTGAGTTTCTGGAACCGCAGCTGCAGCAGCTGCTGGCAACATTAGCAGTGTCATTCCCAGTTTACCCGGACACGGTTTGAACTCGTACATAAATTTTTCACGAATTTGTGGATCCGTATAGAAAGCTTTGTAGTATGCCAAGACGCATTCATCCTTCGTTTTGTCTTTATACTCCTCGCAGGTTAACATTTGCCTCACAATTTCATCGAGATTTCGCATGCAATTTTTAAATAATTTAAACGTTACGGGAAACGTTTTGAATAGATCCTCATCATTCTCTGTTCTGTCAGGCTGTGACATTACGGCTGCAGCATCATCCATTTGCTTTTTGGCAATCTCATCGAGAGGCACAGCAAAGGATACAAGTTTCTGCAATAGCTGATCGCTTACATTCCCAAAGCGATATGGATATAGTGTGCGAGACATAGGACGCACATAGAAGGAGTGATAATAGCGCTTGAATATCTTCTGACACTGAGGATGCCTGTAATCTGATGCTATCGCATCCAACTGCGCTTCGTCCTCCGTAACGCGCTTTAGCAATGGCCTTATTAGATCATGAAAGTTAATGCAACGCTCAAAGGTTTCAAACGAGACGGGAAACAAATAACGTCCAGCTCTAAAGAAATAAAGACATTTGAATATATTGCACTACAAAATATGTAATGGAGTTATATACATACTTGTCAAGATCCTCAACGACATCAAATACGCAAGAGGATATAGAAAGTTTATCTGATTCGGCATTGCTGCAATTTCTCGACATTATCAAACTATGATTAAATTTTGCTTTATATATATTTGTGAATTACCAGTTTAGCTCATTCTCTGGTATGGGTTCTACCTGCTCCTGTGCCGACTCCTGTGACGCTCTGCAATAGAACCTAAATTATTTAATTTAATCCAAGACTTTTAATGGTATAAATCATACGTGGGATCACAGCTTGGCTCCTGTTGATCCACATCTTGCTCTTTTGTCTTATGTTGTGATATTACGGCTGCAGCTTCATCCATCTGCTTTTTGGCCATATCATCCAGAGGCACAGCGAAGGAAAGGAGTTTCTGTAAAAGCTCCTCGCTTACATTCTCAAAGCGATATTGGTATAGTGTGCGAGTCATAGGACGCACATAGAAGGAGTGATAATAGCGCTTAAATATTTTCTGACACTCAGGATGCATGGCATCTTTGGCAATCTCATCCAACTGCGCCTCGTCCTGCGTAACGCGCATTAACAATGGTCTTATTAGATCATCAAAGTTAATGCAACGTTGAAATGTTTCAAACGAGACGGGAAACAAATAACGACCAGCTCTAAAAGATAAATATGTTGATTTTTGAATATTTGTTTAACTGCAGAATAAAATGAAGTCTTATTCATACTTTCCAAGATCCTCAACGACATCAAGTACGCAACCGGATATTGAAATTTCATCCTTCTTCTCAGCACCGCTGCAATTTGTTAACAATTTTAAACTATGCCTAACTTTGCAGTATATGCTTTTATAAATTACCATTCCTCAGTCGGTTGAATGTGCCCTTCCTGCTCCTGTGCTGACGTGGGTCCTTGGCTTGGCTCCTGTTGATCCTTACTGCCAACTGCTATCGCCAGCTGCATTAGCTTCTCCCTTTGCTCCTCTGGCGCAGCATTAAAGTTGTAATTAAATTTTTGGCGCACTTGTTCGTTTAAATAGAACGAATGATAGAAACGTCTCATAAGTTTCTCATCATTGCTGCCAACTGTTACTTTTTGCTTTTCGTACGCCTGGACAAGTTGCTTTCTCAGTTCATTGCAGTTTGCATAACGCACAAATGTGGCAAATGAAACTGGATATTCGTATGTTACACCCCGGATTGTAACCAGATTTCTTTCGACGGGCAAGGCACTCTCACTCGCCACTATTTTATGAGTGGAAACTGCTATTTTTTGTGGTAGACTCAACAGTTTTTCACGCATCTTGGCCGGACATGATTTGAGCTTATACTGAAAGCGTTCACGGATCGCTACATTAGCATAAAACTGGTGAAAGTATTCCAGCGCGCACTCGTCCTTCGTTTTGTGCTTAAACTCTTCACAGCTCAGCATTTGTTCCGCAATCTCATCAAGATTTTTAACAGAGCGTTTGAACTGATTGAAGGAAACTGGTGGTGTGACTTGGACTTGGAGAACCTTTTCACCACTTGCAGCAACAACATCAATCTCCGGTGACAGCTTACTGTGAATGATATCAAACTTATAGTTCAGTTGTATACAAAAAAAAAACGATTTTAATTCATACTCTTCGCATTCAATTGCTGGATCTTCAGCACGTGCCAAGGGCAGGGGATAGTTGTGATCTGCCAATTGAACAATGGGCATTGCAACGACTACTTGCGATGCCACTTGATGCTGTGTTTCTGGTGCGAGTTGAACATCGTCCACTATGTGATTTTCGGGCGTTGGTTCGTTGCCATTTACATCAACGTCCTGTGATTCCACTGGCAGCTGCAATGAAGTTACTGAAGCTTGCTTTTGGATCTGCAGCAGTTTTCGTTTATCTTCCTCGTTGGGCAGTGCCAGTATGCGATCTCTCATTGCTGTCGTGCAGGCTCCCAATTGATATGAATACTCATCGCGTATTTCGGGCGTTAAGTAAAAAGCCAAATAATACGCATAGGCGCAATCCTCAAATCCCTTGTAGCCGTATTCAGGTTCATTGAGCTTTAGCCGAAACACGATATCATAGATATTCGAAATATATTTCTCAAAAACGCCAAAGCTTACAATTGATTGTAAGCTGCACGCACTTTGAATACTTGAAGCGCTGGTCTGACTTGTTGATTGCGTTGGTTCTCTACCATTTTTGAGATGAGCCTTACTGCAGGAATGAAAATTATAACGATTAAAAGATATCTTCGCTGTTTAATGCAACCCATCTTACGTGATCTCCAACGTTTTTGCAGCCTCCTCATCTAGAGGCGATGCTACTTTAAGCAGCTGCTCCAGCAGTGCCACTGGCGCCCCATTAAAATTGTACGTTTCCAAGTGACGCTGGTGTGGAAATACATAGAATGCATTGTAGTATTTTTTGAGGAGCTTGTGGCAGGTTTCCTTATTAGCTAACATTGAAGCACGCTGTTCTGCACTCTTGGAAAGCTTGTGTACAAGATTGTCGAGCACACTCTTTTTATCGATGTACTTTTCGAAGGTGGCAAGCGAAACGGGAAACAGAAAACGTCCACATCTGCCAATCAATCAATTATGTATTATATACAAAATTATACAATTTAAAATTAACTAACCTATTTACTTTGACCACAACTCCATCTTCTGTTTGTATATGCTGGTTTTCCGGGTCACATGCCGCTGGCGTGCTGCCTATTGGCAACTGTAGCACCTTTTCCCTTACCGTCGATGGACAGGATTTAAGCTGAAATTCATATTTCGAGCGCACAGCAGGATCGGTGTAGAAGGCATTGTAATACCAACGAGCGCAATCATCTAATGTTTTGTTGGCGGCATCAAACTCGGTGCACTGTATCTGAAATGCAATGTCTGGTAGATTTTTCACGACGCTGCTAAACGTTTGAAATGTGACTGGATGCGCGGGACTACAAAATAAAAGAAAACGCTAGATCAGAATCGGAATTGTAACAAATTGTTTGATGCGTGATGTACCTTTTCTTGTTCTGTGGTGTGGTTAACCATTTGCGCATCTGTTCTGACGACTTTGCGTCACTCTTGTGCTTTTTCTTTTTGCGTACACTCGTCATTGTTTATTGACAATGAAAGAGAAATCGACGCTAATGTACGTTCGCGGTAGATGCTCGAAGTTAAGTTGTTGTCCTATGTTAGTGTGACCAGAGAACCACGCAAACTAAAATGCCAATAAAAAAAATACTGACAGACTACCTATGGTGGTTTTATTGTCTTGCTTGTAAATTTTAGTTCAGGTGTTTCAAAAGTAGATGGCTTTGTTTTAAAATTTCCTAGAATGTGAAAAATTAATTAAAATAACCTTAAGTTTGCGGGTTTGCAGTCTAACATTTATTGTTATCATTCATTTGTGTATTTAAAATTAAAGTTAAGAAAGCCATACAAAGGATAATTTATATTAAATCACAAGCCTAATAATAAAGATACATTTAATTAAACATAAAACGTACTACAACTATCAATCAGCCTGTGATATATTTTGGGCAGCACTGATCAGTGTGTCATGAATATCCTTTGCGGATTGAACATGCACCCGAACTGTGTTCAAGTATGTGGGATATGGAATGGGACCGGCGGGATTGTCCGTCATAAAGTTTTCCATGCGCATTGCAGTCACAGCGCCGGGCAGATAATGCTGCGAGGACGTCAATTGCTGCATACACTGAATTGCCGTTTTCAAATGTACTTCCATCTGATCACAGCAAGCATAAAAGTCCTCCAGGTGTTTGTCGAAGCGCGGCACATGCCCGTGTCCCCCTGTATCGCGTTTCAGATTATCGGCTAGATTGTTCTGTTGCAGTGTAAATGCACTGGAACGTATGGTAAGGAACATTGATTCGCGTAGTGGCACCAAAAGGCTTTTCACCCGCGAAATATTGTCCAGTTTTTCCGCTTGTTGTTGTTGCTGTTGCTGCTGCTGCTGTTGTTGTTGTTGTTGTTGCTGCTGCTGTTGTTGGTGCTGCATGGGCACTGGACCGGGTGGACCGGTTGGCATCATTGGCTGTGGCGATGACTGCATCATGGGCGACACTTGCATCATGGGTGGCCCAGACATTTGCATCATATTCATATTCGGATTCATTTTTCGTTTCTAATTTGTTTACTGCTTTCACAACTGTAATTCGGCACAGACTGACACTGCTAACAATTATTTCTTATACACCCTGTAATCAAAAATACCGAATCAAAATTGAATACTAAATTTGTTAACGTTGGTCACACTTCTTGCAGACATTCGCAGCTGTTTTCTGTATAAATGTATTTGATATCGATGAATGCGTAAAAATAGTTTACCAAGTTAATAGTGTTTTATTCTTATTTCAAACAGTTTCTACGCATAATTAAAGCGCCAAGCGCATTGTTAAAGTATCAATAAATTGCCAAACAGCAACTATGACAAGGTAAGTGTGTTAGCGTGTGCAACGACCAGTGTCCGTCTAAGGGCGCCGAAACCCTAACCTAAAAGTGAGCGAGGCACTAATAAACGAATCATCATGTGTATAAATTTCTTACAGATCCAGTATCGAATTGGGCGACGTAACGCCACATAACATCAAGCAACTGAAGAAGCTGAACACTGTCGTCTTTCCCATTAGCTACAATGACAAATTCTACGTGGACGTGTTGGAAGCCGGGGAACTGGGTAAGCTGGCCTACTACAATGACATTGTTGTTGGCGCCGTGTGCTGTCGCATTGATACGACCGATAACCAGCGGCGTCTATATATCATGACCTTGGGCTGTTTATCACCGTATCGACGCCTGGGCATTGGCACTGTCATGTTCGAGCACATACTGAACTTTGCCGAAAAGGATGGCAATTTCGACAGCATCTTTCTGTGAGTAGAACTTGAATCCAACTTGATTTATTGGTGTACTAGAACTTTTACACTTTGCAGGCATGTGCAAATAAATAACGACGGCGCCATTGAGTTTTACAAGAGATTTGGCTTTGAAATTGTCGATACCAAAGAGCAATACTACAAACGCATCGAGCCAGCGGATGCGCATGTCCTGCAAAAGACGCTGAGACGCAAGAAATCGGATTCGCATAATCATGCGCATACCAATGGTGCTGTCGGTGACAAGAAGGATCGACGTATTAAATCCAATCCTGTTGATTAATGTTCCTTACTGTCTCAAGCTACACACACACACACACACACACAACAACAACAACAACAAACACACAAGCACACATCCTTTACAGCGAAAACACGAACCGTATAAGCGTATTTCATATTTGATCAAACAAAAATTATCAATTTAGCAACTAGAACTAAAGTACGCCAATTATATGAATATAAACTATATAAAGCCGTTAAATAGAGGACACATATGTGTGTGTATGTATGTATATGTATTTGGGAAAACTGACTAATTATGTTTTCAATTAACAACGCGATTTGTATCACATGGCAATTAAGTAAGCAGTTAATAGTCCAAGTGCGTGTTGCAAGCATGTCAAACAGCACAGTTCAAAGGATGCAGCACTCAGGAACGGACGGATTTGTCTATTGCTATGATAGCCTGTATCGTTTGTTATACTATTGCGGTGTAATCACCTTTCGTTTGCACAGCCAGCACGATGGTGGACCCAAGTCAACACCAATGGGAGTCATCTATGCATGCGGTGTGCGTTGTGGTTTAGTTATTGGCTTTGTCGCCGGTGTTTATGTTAAGATAAGTGATCCGCAAATGTCCAAGGCAATGTTTAGGCATTTGTCGCCGCTGGTCAAGATCATATTTACGTGGGAATGCCTCTCCTGCATCAGTACCTATATACAGTATTGCATAACGCTGGACTTGAAGCGTCGGCGACATATTCAATTGCTGGCCAGCATGCAGCGCCTGGACACAGAGATCTCATCAAAGTTCTCGCATGTCCGTTGGCGCTATGATCGCTGTCGCGCCAAGTATTGGTATGGCTCTGTCGGCTTAGCCTGTTTGTATGTTGCCATATCCTTGGCATTGATGTTCGATACGACGCACTGCAGCTGCGGCTATGTGTCCACAATACTAATTGCCAGCACCTATTCCCTGATAACCAGCACCCTCGGTGTGATGGGCTTCATACACATTGGCCTTATGGATTATTTGCGCATACGATATCGCTTGATTATGGAACTGGTGGAACAACAATATCAGGCGGCGGGCACTCAATCGATTGAGCTGCGGAATAGAATGGAACAGCTCTATGAGTTTAGCAAGCGATGCTCGCATCTGTTAATGGAATTGAATGAAGTGTGTGGTTTTGTGGTCGCCATTGGCCTCTTCTATGATTTTACGCACATGACCTGCTTCTTGTATATGCTGTGCCACAAGTTGTTGCGCCGCGAGCCATGGGACACACAATATGCATTCATATCACTGCATCTGGTCGTTCACATCTATAAGGTGATCATAACCAGCAGCTATGGCTATCTGTTGCAACGTGAGGTAAGCGTTATGCCATCAATTCGTATGTTTAATCGCTGAATCCTTTCCAGAAACGCAACTGTTTGCGTCTGCTCAGCAACTATGCGGCACATGTTGGCCATCTGGCAACGGTACGAGATCAGGTGGAATGTTTCCAATACTGGCGCATGCATAATGATCACACAGCTACGGTTGGTTCTAACTTTCCATGCAATATATCTGTGGTTTACGTGGTAAGAAAAGAAAATATTATAATGATGTACAGTTTGTTAGTTTGTCATGGGTATTCTCTGGATCTACCGAACCAATTTTGAAAATTCTTATGCATATAGAAAGCCTTTTTATTTGTGATTCTCATAGGCCGTACATTACTTATTACTTATTCAGTAACTGTTTCAATTCAATTGATATTTTACAACATCTATATATTTGTTGTATTACGCATACGACATGTTGTTAACAAGTTGAAGTTATAAAAGTAAAAGAAAAAATATAAAAAATTAATAATAAAATATGAAATTTTCTTTGCAGGTCTTCAATGCATTGGCAAATTATGTAATTATTCTAGTGCAATTGCTATTCCAGTCACAAATGAAGGATAGGCAAGCAGGACACAAAATTCGAATGCCCGCAGATGTGGAATTAATAAAGCAAACAAATTGATCTTCACAGGTTTCGTATTTAAGCATACTTCACCACCACTCCATTTTTTCACCACACTTCAGTTTATCACCACACTTCAGTTACTTGTAGGTAGATATTTATGTTTAGACACAGCAGTACGAAGTTTACCAAGCAACTGCAATACATAAAAATTAATGTTATATAGATCAAAAATAGATAAATCAATGCTAAATACCTTTATAAATAATTCTTTCAAGTCATCATCTGAATGACTGTGAATGTCTTTGGAAATGATCAAATGCATTAAATAATAATATTCGATAGCATAACAACATTTCAATTCACACATGGTATAATTTTTCTTCAGCTTCATGGTATAAATTTTAAATGTATTTATTAAACGTGCTTCGTGTAAAGCACCAGATTCTCGATTTCCTACAAGCATAGATGTGTGACAGTATTTCTGCATAGATAAAAACCCACAAGAAAATATCAAGAAAAAATACTAAATTATCGGAACGTGCAGTATTTTTACTGATCAAACTGAGAATATCGCAGCTTTCGATAGGTTTCATTGATATCGACAGCAAATGTGAGTTGCATTAACGATTGTTCAGTCTTTTATAAAACTTATCGCAAGATCAATTGAATTTAAATTACGATATTCCAATCTTGCATACAGTCTTCTAGATTTCTATAAAATACTCGATCCCACCGCACTGCAATCTTTTTGTTTAATTGAAAGCATTTAATTAAAATCCATATCGTTGAAGTAAAATAATGGAAACCATTGTTACATTAATTCTTATAACGTGCAAAAAAAATTTACAAATTAAAAAAAAAAAGTAAGCTGTTTACTAAAAAATGTGTCGCGCAGCGTTTATAGGTTAGATTTTGTTTATACGGAAAACAAGTGAGAGTGTTAAAAACCGAGCAGAGTTCTTTGTAATAATGCGTTATATCTCCAGCAGTAAAGGTGGACAATAGATTCATTTCCGAATTCCAGACATAAGGCAAATGACCCGATCCAAATGCATCGCAGAGATCGAAGAGCAACTGAGAACAATTGAAATTGTATAACAATAAGTTTTATTTTGATCATTTGAATGTGTATAATACATACTGCAAAGAAGATCGCACTGATTGGCATCTGTGAGACGGTGGCATGACCCTCTCGCCGGATCAGCCATAAGGCTAGTGTATTAAAATAATAACAACGTAGCATTGGCAGTTCCTTGGCATTGCGTAGTGCCTGCAGAAGACGCAGTGCATCTTTCAAGTTTTCACCACAACGTGCCACATGCCGGCACTCTGCCAGCGAATTGCTGATCATGAACGTGAAACATGTCGTATTCATTGGACTGTTCGTTCCCTTTGGTATGGCATGCCAGGTGCTATTGTTGCTATTCGAATTCGGACGAACAATCTTTATGGCCGGCACAAGGTCAATGTGAAAGGTGCGCGTATCCGAGACGGCCTCAATGGTATACGTTATGCCGCGCCACTGGTAACCGAGTTCGAAATCTTCAAAGGCACCGGTCAACATGTTGCCATAGTTAGCCAAGGCCTTCACAAAGATGCTATTTAACCAGCGCTTGAGGCAAACGCGATCCAGAAACATTTTCTTATTGTTGGCCAATTTATTGGCAATCATATCATCATAGCAGGCCTCGGAAAAGTCCAGAAACTCATAACCCGGACGATGCTCATCCACCACCTGGATGATTCGACTGTAAGCCGGAAACTCCAACTCCATCAGCACATCGTACTCATCATCATCATGAATGCGAATCCCATGGGCCTGACTGCCTGTTGGTTTTTAAACAATTTCCAATTTATTATCTAGAAGGAATAATCTTATAAGACTTACCAAAAAGTATATCGTAACTGTAAATACGAAATTCGCAACGAAAACAGACCAAAAAATGAAGTGTCGCAACCTTTAATGGGCAGTTGAATTTAGTGCATTTGGTAGTATTTTAAATGTTTCTTTGTTAATGTTATTGTTTTTTAAGTTCTGTTTAATAGGTTTAAGAGATAATTGACTGAATTATTTATAAAAAATTAAAAAAAATATTAATAACAACAACCAGTGTGACCATTATAGCTCTAAAGTGAAAATATCAACATTTTTCACAGTGTCGCAACCTTTTATGGGCAAACTGTAGATCGTTTTTGCATATCTCCGCAAAGTAGGAATGTTGCTTGCGCATTATATCTAGCACATAATTTGTAACCTCACGAAAGGCATGTTCATTGATCCAATGATTGTCATTAGCAATAGCATTCGAAATTTTATGTAGATGGTTATCAAATCTTGACATTTTTCGCAAATCTATAATGATAATAAGTGCATTATATATTTAATCTATGATCTATGAGCTGATAACGTTTTCAATAATTTATAAGCATATTTGTTAAAGAATCTACTAAAATTAGAAACGAATCTGTTTAATCTTTGTTGCATTCAACTTTGATCCCTAGAGCTTTAGCAAAATACATATGTAATTAAGTTTCGAACTAGAAAAAGTTTCGTGTTCGACTTTATCTATGTATGTATGTGTGAGCGCAGCGATAACTGCTTCAAAATTCAGAACGCTGCTGACCAGCAACGGGACATGTTTGGTGCCATATATACAAACATACATATGAACATGCATGCATATACATATACTCCAATACATATACATACATATGTACGCATATACATAGGCATACACGCAAAGCGCTTGACTTTGCCGCAGTCCCGGACATCGTTTATCGATTTGCGAAACAACAACAAAAAGCATAATATAAGCAGCGGCAGCGGCGGCAACTTCGTCGTCGTCGTCGTCGTCGTCGTCGCTCGTTGTAGGCCCCGCGCCGCTTAAACATTGATAGCAAAAACCCCAAACAGCAGCAGAAATAACAACAACAACAACAAAAGCAGCAGCACATACACAAATACACTTCTACACGCCCATGCACACACACTCACACACACGCACACACATATATATACAGTGCCATGCCCCCGGCTTTACGCCGCTGCACGCAAACGCCCCACGCCTCTCTCGAACAGCACTGGCTCTCTCTCTCTCTCTCGCTCTTTCTTTCTCTCTCCTCAGCTCCTCTTTTGCCTACACTCGTCCGCTCGCTCAGCCATTTGGCGCTAGCTGTTGTCAGGAGGTGGAGAAGGAGTTGAAGTGGGGGGCGGGGGGAACGTGCGTTGCCGTCCCTGGGCTGACTGCTTGGCTGCCGGGCCTTTGATGGCAGCAATGCTGACGATGTTGTTGATAATGATGATGATAATGATGACGATGACGATGATGATGATGATGACGACGACGACGATGGAAACTGGTGACTGGGTATGAGTAAGAGATAAAAAGGAGGAGGGAAGGCCACAAGGACGCGGGCAGGCGCTCTAAGAGGAGTGGAGTAAAAGCGGGAGGGAGGTGTGTTGGGGGGAGGCGTCACTTCTCTTTCGCAGTAGGAGCTGGTAAAAGGAAGGTGCTTATTGCTGCTGCTGCTGCTGTTGTTGTTGTTGTTGTTGGTACTGTTGTTGGACGCCGTTGCCGACGCGCTGGCTAAAAGCACGGGACATAGAGAAAAGCGAAAAAATACACATACATACATACACACATATATACAAACTTACACACACATATAATAGAAGCAACAAAAACGCGCACAAGCTGAAGAGATACAAACATACACACACACACACACATATATATATATATATACATATATATGTATGTGTACATGCAGGCGCGACGACGACGACGACGACTTCTACGTTTTTAGTTTGGGGCACGCTAGTCCGCCACACAATCGCACACACACACACACACACTTGCATACATACAGATAGACGCACATGACGCTGTAGCAAAAAAAGAAGGAGCTGTGAGGGCGGGACGCAATGCTTGGGTTAAGGGAACTGGTCGTAGGTTCGCTACAGTCGACAGTCGACAGCAGCTGAGTGGGCCAAGTGTGTGGCGGCGTTGCCAGAGACGATGACGACGACGACGGCAACAAAACAACTTAAAAAAGAAAGAAAAAAAAAAAAAGAGCCGCAGCGAAAAGATGAGATGCTGCGATGGTTAAGCAGAGAGGTGGGGTGGCGGACGACGATGAGGTCTCTGGCAATGGCGCGCACAAAATTCTACAATCGATGGAAACATTTTTTTTGGGATGCTGCTTAACGTCAGCGGCAACAACAACAACAACAACAAGAGCAGCAACGGCAGCGGCCGTTCGTTCGTTCGTTTCGTTCGCTCGCCAAAGCAGCTTATATATGCTAGGTGTAAGACGGAGGGGGCAAAACAATAAGTGAGGAAGACAACAACATTAAATGCGAGTCAGCTCAGCGGTGGAGACGACGACAACAACAACAACAACAATAACAGCATGGCAAAACAAAGCTAAAGAAAAGTAGAAGAGCCAAACGGCAGCAAAAGTTATTTTACAACAGCAACAACAGCAAAAGCTGCCGTATTGCAAAAATGCAAACAGAGAGAGCGAGAGAGGGCGAGAGAGAATGAAAAAGCGGGAGTGCGAAAAAAAAAAGAAATACTGCACAGCATTAGAGAGTAAAAGAAACGTGTGAGAGAGGGCGGTGGCCGCAGCAACTGATAAGAGCGCTTGAACTTTACAACAACAACAAAGGTACATAACAAAATCGGAAGCAGTGCAAATGCAGTAAAAGAAAACGACGATCATTTCGAACAGCAGGGTTTCGATATCGAATGCAGGCCATAATTAATATAAAACATACATACTTACTGCATATTAAATGGTTTACATAAGTATGCTATGCTATGTAATGACCTTGAACTTCATTCTGCAATTTTAACTTCTCGAGCATTGAATGAGGTGCAACAGTTTCTTAATATACATACATACAAACATACATTCACACTTGCTTATGTATGGCGTTATGCAAATAAGCTGTTCGAAAGTGTGCAGTTAACAGCGCTTGCAGAGTTGCCATTGCGGGTGGGAAAGAGCAGGTTACATGCATTCGCACATACAAACAAACATACACATGCATGCACTCCAGAGTATTATTCGAAGTTCGAAATTGCCTGATGTAAGCGTTGGGCAAGCAAAGCAAGCAAGTACACGTTTGATAAAGAGTCATTAGACAACGTCGCTTAAAGCTGAGCGATAATTTTTTACGCAATGCAAAGATCCTGTAACATTGAACATTGAGTAAACGGCGTTAGTGCGCGTGTAATGTGTTCTCCAAGCACATTTAACTGTTTAAGCAAAGAGCGCTGCTGGACTCTTTGTTCTCTCTTAATAAATGCAATATGCAAGTTTGTGTTTACTGATCAAATGGTCAATCGTACAAAAAGTTGTGTAGATCCGCTTTAAGTTGCCATGCAAGGAGCTATAATTTTGTGTACAAACTCTACTAAATAGGACAATCCCCCACCTCCCCTAGCACCACTAACACCCTAACAACGTAAGTACCAGGGGGAAGAGAGTAGGGTTTGGTTTTGTTTGGTTTGAGTATGAAGCTCGTCAGTTCTGGCATACTAGCAGTACGGTATACACATACACATATGCATTCGAACACTCACACACACACGTACACATCGACAAACAACAAAAACAAACCGAAACGGCAAAAGCAGCAGCAGAAATAACAACAACAACAAACTCATACTTTTGCCCTGTGGGTCGTGGCGACAACAACGGACGAAGCGTAGTCATGAAATTGAGTTTTGCTGTTGTTGCCTGCTGCTGCGGCTGTGCGGAGCAGAAGCGGGCGTCGCATGTGGGCGGTTGAACAGAAACGTTGGAGCGGTGAGCTGTGGCGGGCGCATAACCGTTGCGCGCTTATTGCGAACGCCGAACTGCTCTGTCGTTATATATGTGTGTGTGTGTGTGTGTGCGCCCCCCTCTTGTATATGTATGTGTGTGTGTGTTTGTGTGTATTGTTGTACATACGTATGTTTGTGTGTATGTGCATGTCATGGGGCTGACTGCCTGTCGCTGTTGTTGTTGCTGCTGTTGTTGTTGCTGCTGCTGCTGCTGCTGTTGAACGCCAACCAACAACGACGACTACGACAACGATGATGACGACGACAATGATGATGTTGTTGATGATGAGGTTTTGCGCGCTGCTTCTTCTTGTTCTTCTTTACACGTCCTCCAACAACGGTTCGCCTCACTGTCGCTTCGTTCGTACGCTGCTGCTGCTGCTGCTGTCGTTTGATGTTATTATTGTTGTTGTTGTTGTTGTTGCCCTGCCTGCTTGCTTGCCTGCCTGGCTGCCTGCCTTGCTGGCTGGCTGGTTGGCTGCTGTCGCGTCGCTGGCGCCGCTGCCAGCTGCGGTCTCTGCTGCTGCTGCCTGTGCTGCTACTGCTGCTGCTGCCGCCGCTGCCTTCAGTTAGGTTGTGTGCATGCAGCTCATGTGCGCTCTTCTCATTCAAGTGTCCAACTTTTGTCGAGGCGGTCATACAAAACGGCAGTTGCTCGCTCACTGGTCTCTCACTATTCGCTCGTTCGCCTGTTCTTTCACTCTCAAGGGAGGGGAAGGGGGGTCCGTCAACGGTCAATATCGCGCCCACACGCCTATAAAAAGATTTCTGTTGTTCGCTGTCACTGTGTGCGTGCGTGCGTTCGTACGTATACGTACGTGTGTGTGTGCTAAAGTAGAAAAACTGCCAAAGCTGACCGCTGCGAAAAAACAGTTGATTTGAAAAACCGTTAGCCAAAGCCAAGCCATGAAAGACATGAAGGTGGCGCGTGCAATTAGTGAATCCTCAACCACATCCGACAACACATCGGACTTTATTGATATTGTCAAGAAGTATGATGTTGTTTACAACAATCATAATCCCGACTATAAGAACGTCGAGGTGAAAATGAAGGTCTGGACCCAAATAGCGGACGAGATTGGTTTATCTGTGGGTAAGGAGTCATTTAGTACTAAGAAAAAACCAGAAGAAACCTTCATGCAAATACAAACACACACACACACACACACACATCTACACACACTGTCTGATAAATCTACGAAAGCAAAAAGGAAGTTGTGTGGCGGCGGTAACAGAGAACAGCAGCGGCCGCCTGTTCGCTCAAATTCAATTACTACGTGCACGGGAAACATGAAAACATACATACATACACTCATATAAATATATACATGTCCATGTACATATATATATACTGCAAAACTTACATACACACACTGAAACTCAACCAGCGGTGCGCGTCGCACAGTAAAGCGGACAAATGTTCTGCCGTCGTTGCTGTGCCGTCAAACCGCCGGCCGTTTTATTTTGTGTATGTGTTCTTCGCATGCACATACATACTTATGTATTTATGTTCGTATGTGTGTGTGTGCGAGAGTGTGAGCGCGCCTACAGCAGATGACGGTGTGTGGGGGCGAGTGCGGTGCGGATGGCATGGCGCTGTGCAGAACGCGGTGGCCGCAGTCGGCGAATTGCAATGAGAGACAAAAACAAAAATAACAAGAAAAGTTTCCCAGGCATCTCGAAGCCTATATACCCTGCCACACACTTGCGCTTCCAAACTTTATACACACTAAGCTAATTAACTTAACCATAATGCTAACATTATAAGTTTATTATAAAAAAAAACACAATTTTAAATTTATCTATGCAAATAAAATGGTGACAGTTAATTTACTGTTTACTTACTTATATCACGTAACAAACTAGACATCGAAATGCAAATATCTTAAGAAAGAGTATAATGAAAACACGAACACGCAGAAAAAGCAAACAAAAACATAAGAGCGAAATTGATACAAGCTGCGCGCTCCACGCTGTTGTTATTGTTATTATATGTCAGAGCGATGCTGAGAGAGAGTGCTTTAACGTGGAAATGTAGTGGAGCGGAGTATAGGATAACGTACCTATGTTAAAAATCGTATGCTTGAGTATAATTATCATTCAGAAACACCTTTTCTTAAATCCAACTTTGTAGAAAATTTAAACATGATTTATTATATTTGCATTCCTTGTAAATAAAGCAGCACAAGCCGGGACACCCTGTTGCTCTTGCGCATCGTTCTCCCTCTCTTACTCTCACAAACTTCTCCACCTCTCAGTTCGTATGCTCGAATGTCAGCATAAAAACAAATGCCGACGTAAATTCTCTGTCATTTTGTTATTATTCTTTCCACCAGACTAGCTGGTCCGTGATTGCACTTTACTTTCATTCAAGTTTTGCCGAAATATCTGTAACTGTAAGTATTGCTAGTTATTGAGGCATTAACGTTACGTTGTTTGATTAATTCAGTTAAAGAAATATTGGAGCGCAAGAATAATGGGAATTACAAAAAAATAGTTGTGAGGCCGTGCTCAAACATTTCTTACGTAATGTTTCTTCACTCCTTACACAGAGCTCGCTCGACTCTGTTAACTTTTACAGTTACTATTATAATTGTTCAGAAACAACGAAGTCATTGCACATGCATTATAAGTTAGGTTAAAAAAAACAAACTATTTATGCAATACATTTTAACTTAGTGAAGATTCGGTAACAAATCTGTCCAATTTTTCAATATCCCTTGATTTTTAATTTTGTAAATTTTAACTTACTCTCAAAATCAGGCTAGTTATACAAAAACGACTTATTATGAAAAACAATGATAACGAACACGTCCACTTTGAACAAAAGAGCTCGATCAACTGACGAGAGCGAAAATATTAAAGCGCATTCAAACCGAGGGAGCAATAAAATCTGATGTCGACAAAGAGCAAATAGATAGGAAAGTAGATACGCTGCAATCTGAGTCATATTGTGACAATCACGACTGTTAAGTGTAAACTAAACGAACGTTTATTATGACAAGTCACAAGCGCATCACTACTTGACGATATTCATATGCTTGAAACGCAGAATAATTACTTTGTTCAGTTAACGAATAAAGGATTTATTTTGAAGTTGAAAATATTCAGGGTATATTTTTATGACAGCTGAATACATATGTAAAGTGTGTTCGGAGAGTATTTTGAAATATAGGAATATATCAAGCTTTCATATATTACTGATGATCACTGTAAATAAATATGAATGTGGGTGTTTCGTTTTCGAGTAGATCCCGTTAGTGAGCGTCAACGTTTTCGCTCTCTCGCCTGATGCACATTGTGTATGTAAATGAGTGGATGTCTGGTCTGCTTCTCAAATTTTAATGTAATGTACAATAATTGAAAAAGTCTCAAATTCTACGAGGTCTTAAAATTTTGAGCGTGTTTTGTAAAGGAAAACATGGGTGCAGCAATGAAACGTAATAAGTTCAAGTATACGTATTTATGTACTTTATGTATGTACATATGTGCTTATGAATCTCAATAGTGTGCTAAAAGTATACTATTTTTTTTTCTTTCTGTTATACTTGTACCTATAAAGATGGTATACTAATACTTTTTACCGTTTTGCAGAAGCTTCAAAACGAAAATGGAAAAATCTGCGCGACAGTTATACCAAATATTTGCGCTCCTTTCGCGTTGGCACAAAAACATCCAAGAAATATCAATATTGGGCGCACGCCGATCACATGGAATTTCTCAAACCATTCCAAGGACCCGGCAGGTAAGTTCCCCAAATGAACATTTCAATGCTGAAACAATTATTAACTAAAGTCTGGCTTACAGAAACTCGTCGAATGGCAATGCCAAGTCCAACGATGAGGATGATACCGAATGCGATTTTGGCTACCAGGTATTAGCCAAGGCAGCCAGCAATGGCGGCGACGATGATCTAAAGATGACAATAGCAACGGCCGCAGCCACAGCGACGGCCTCGACATCGGCGCTCAGTACACAAACGGTCAACAGCTATACGACGCCCATATTGACGCCAAGTGTGGCAGCAGCCACGCCCCCTAGCCTCATCTCGCCGGGCAGCAGTGCGGCGGTGGGCTTGTGCCACAACAGCAATAGCAATGGGAGCAGCAATTGTGCTGCCATTGCACCACTCAGCCTGAATGCCATGACACCGCCAGCGACGAACTGCAGCAATTCCATGCTGGCCCTGCCCAACCTGCCACTCAGTGCTGCTGCTGCCGGCTGCAAGGCATCTGTGGCCGCATCGGTTAGTGCAAATGCTGCTGCTTTGGCCACGTTGGCCAGTCTGCCCATGGGCATTGGTGGCTTTCCGTTGGCAACGCTCAAGGCAGCTGCTGCTGCAGCCGGCTTGCCCACATCCCTGACACCAAATTGCAGCACGGCGAACAGCAGTAATGTCGGCTGCCTGATCATTGAGCCCAATCTGTTTGCTGCCGCCGATAACTTCAAGAAGGAGCTGAGTGCCGCAGCGGCAGCTGGTACACCGTTGGGTCTCTTCCAGAACCTGGCCAATCGACATCTGAATGGAACTGGCGGCTCCATGCCGGGCATGGGCAATCCCACACCACCGCCGCTGCCGCCACCGCCGAGCTCCAAGGTGCGACGCGTTCAGCCCTCACCACAAACCGCTGCCATTAATCTCAGTTGCTCCAATTCGGCAGCAGCCGCTGCCGCCGCCGCCTATTCCCAGCCCACGCCCGCAAAGACGCGCAAGATGAGCGATCCACGTTATCCCAGCGATTGGGATGTGTCCGCTGTGCTGCAGGCCAATCGCGATCTGGACGCCAACACACTGTTCTTTCTGAGCTTGGCCCGACAGGTGCGCGCCATGCCCATGAAATTCCAATCGCTGGCCAAGATGCGTTGCATGCGCATCGTTAGCGACATCGAGCTGGAGCTGGAGAACTTTGATTGCAATGGCGTGACGCCGCCCGAGGAAGCCGGCGGCAGTACAGCGAATCTGAAATACTGCACAGATACACCGCCGCCGCCACAGCAACATCCCATGGATGGTGCTGTTGTTGGCTCCCATGCGCCCGGAATGGGTCCAGAGGGTTCGATGGAGCATTTTGTATATGTTATGTCGCCGTCGCGCGTGGAGAGCATGATTGACATCTCGTCGGATGAGGAAAGCAATATGCATGCTGGACTAGCATCGGCGGCAGTGGCAGCTGCAACCGGCGCCGTGCATTGAAGCAATTACAAAATAAGATTAAGTTCTAGTGTTCAATTTTTAAGTAAACATAAATTAAATTTTTGTCTTCACAATTAAGATGATGCGAGACTTTTTATTAACGCGACTCCACTTGCACTTTTAAAGCTTATAATCATGTAAGGTATGTAGGTATGTATGTGTATAAAAACGTTGTGGAAAAATCTCTTGGGCTATGGGAATCGTTCGTTGTTGAATTGGTGATTGGTGAATGAATTTCATTCAAGAAAAATTCAATGTGTCTTCGAGTGTAGACACACACACATGTTAGGACTGCACCTTGCTCTTGGTGGTGAAGGCAAAGTAGGCAACGCCACCGACGAGTATGGCGGCGAGTAGTTCGGCCTTAATCCAGGGTCCCTTGTAGGAGCCCTTGGTGGGCACAGTGATGTCCAGCAGGGATTTCACCGATGAAACCTTGTCGCCGTCGCGCTGTGCCTTACGCACACTGGCATAGCCGTCCTCGTCGAAGAGACGCACATTTACATTGCCGCTGCTGCCGCCCTTGATGTCCTCCACCCAGCTGACCTGCGAAGCGTTTGGGACTCGATTAGAAATCGCTTTGGAAGCCGCAGGTGCGGCAAGCACTTACCTGGTATTTGCTGTCGCCAACCTTGGCAACGGGCACTACCTTGCCGCAGGGGAATTCAGCGAAGAGACTGGGCTGCGCGGAGTTGCTGCACTGCAGCGTAAATTCAGCCACATGCGCCACTTGGGTCAGAATTGTTGCATCCTGGGTGCTGAAGGCGCTCAATGTTGCCTTGCAGCTGCCATATGCGCCCGTTGTGCAGACAACGGCGACAAGGCATAGTGCTAGCATTTGACGGTACATTATTGTGTTATTTTTGTTGAGGGTTTAATTGAAAATATTCCGGCTCTATCGGCGGCTAACAAAACTTTCTATGTCTTTCAACGCCACGACAGCAAACGTCACTTGACAGCCGACAACGACGATGACAGCACTGGGACGTCAGCAGCACTAAATGACGTTTTACAACATTGTTCAGGGCTGCCGAATTTTCGTTTGGCGCTTGCTGACAAAAGCTGCAAGCTACAAGTTGCGGTGTATGCTAAATGAGTTATGTGGCGGTAAAAATTTGTTAATTCAAAAAGTGCAAATAATTTACATATAGAAATTGCATATTATTTGCAATTTGTTTTTAATGAACGAACAGAAAGCATTTGTACTTAGATAATTATGAGTTGTCAGCCAAAATGTTCGTTATCCATGGCATATAGCTTGCAACATTTGTGTATACAGCTGGATCACCGCTGCCACACTTAACGGTGCCATAGCTAACAATGCCAAATTGAACAAAGCGCTGCGTATCATCATACGCAGCCGGATACGATAGTGGACCACCCGAATCGCCGCGACACGAATCACTTTGCAAGGCGCCAGCACAAATCTGACTCGATTTGATCTCCCTCGAGTAGGATCGATGACAGATAGTGCGATTTTTCATCTCAATTGCAGCCTCTAGCAGCACATCCGATTCTTGCCCATCATCGCTGACACCCCAACCCGTTACCACAAAGTTCTCATTCGTATCCGCCTTCTGTCTCAACTCCTCGTCGATGGGCAAACAAATGGGCCGAATGTGCCCTAAAACCGCAACAAGGATCATTTAATCTTGGTTGAAGCTGAGTTTGCCTCTTTACTTACTTTTAACCTCGACGTTTCTGGACAGTTTGATGAGTGCAATATCGTTGTGGCCATTTGCTTTCGTATAATCTGCGTGTTTGAAAACTTTCTCGACTCCGATGTCGTCGGCGGGTGGCGAGCATCTGCTTCTTCTTCCTGCATGGCGGCAATCCGGGTCCGTTGACAATTGATGCTCACCCAAACGCACAAATACCCTGTACAACGCGAACGAGTTCATATTACTATAATGCTACCAATTTTGCTCAGTGTACTTACACGTCATATACGTGCCAGGCAATGTGCAGCAGTCAGTATAAAACCTGAAAATGAAAGAAATAAAATATTACAACAATTACTTTTCTAATATTTCCCTTACTTACGATTGGTTATGAGTGTGCCGCCACAGGCAAAAGCTTCCTCGGTGCTCGAATTTAAACAGAGCAAGCCCATCCAGGGTCTGGAGCCTAATCTCACCTCGTATCCGTTGGTTATTCGCATATTGGCGAAAGTTCCACATTTTTGTTCTCTCAGAATGCGCAAACCATTCGCATTCATATTGCTTTCCTCACCCACCGCAATACCCTATAAAGTAAAGTTGCTTGAAATTGTTAGTCGGTAAGGATCCTTCAACTTACAGATTGACTCCACAGAATTGTGCAGAGCAGCACAAAGCTGTAACGTAAGACGAACATGTTCTATGGATTCTTTAAGTGCGACTGATCTGCTGTTTGTTTTGAAAACGTTTCCTACTTACAAGCTTAATCTGTAGAAACTTGGCTTTATCAGCGATTTGCGGGTCAAGTGTTATCTTATTATTGCAATTATAAGCGAAACAACTTTGTGGGAATTTCGCAAAAAGCTCTCTATTATTATTTTTATTTTGATTATATATTTTAGTTTTATTTTGTAAATATTTTTTACCCCTACTTTAAATGGGAAAATGGGTATATTACCATCCCCTATCCTATATATTCTTGATCAGTTGATGCTGACAGTCGATACAGCCATTCTACATTCCTTTAAGCTGTAACTCTTTCCGTTTTCGATATAAAAATGTTATCGATAACATTAAAGTATTAAGCTTTACAGATTTAACTTTTTCCTTTTTACTCGGATACAGCCATCTACTTTCCTTTACGTTTTCCGTTTTCGATATAAAAATGTTATCGATAGCAAAAAAGTATTGAGCTTTACAGATTTAATTTTTTCCTTTTTACCCGGAACGTATCTTAAATGGGAAGATGAGTATATTAGCATCCCCTATTCTATATATTCATGATCAGTTGATGCTTTCCTTTAAGCTTTCCGTTTT
>JAWNNV010000559.1:0-60000 GCA_035044485.1 Scaptomyza reducta
CTTAATTGCTAAAAATAAATATATTTAAATATATAATTATAAACATTTAATGAATTCTTTGTTGTATTTAGTCAAGAAACACAGTCTTCTCTGGATAAAGTGAACATCTAAATCAGCGGGGAACTTTTTTAATCATTACCCCAAAATTTTGTTGAAGGAGCAAAAAAAATAAAAATAAAAGGTCATCTCCTCCATTTATGGTGGCAAAGACCAAATAGAAAAAAAGGTCATCTCCTCCATTTTAAGTTTAACTTTTACGCCCCGAAATTTCACTTTTACCCAAAAACGGGTAATTTACCCCTGTTCTAAATTGAAGCAAAACATTATTTAACTCAAAAATCAAAAATATTATCGGAAATTCCACAAAAAAAATCTTTTTTTGGCCTAATAATAATTATAGTATATAAAAAATGTCAACCGATTGTGAGGCAAAGGAAAGTTTCATATATTCACACACGACTGTGATTGTTTTTGTTGTTGTTTATTATCCTTGCTTCAACAACAACAAAAACGCACAACAATTAAAGAGAGTTACATACATACATACAAACATGCTTGCATACAAAAAAAAAACACACACACACACAAACATACAATACATATTTACACTGCGCCCCTCTGTTTGGTCATTTGCAATTGAACCAATACAACAACAACAACCACAACAACGTCAGCAAGAACAACAACAAGAGCAACCATTGACCATGCGATAGGCGCACACTTAACACACGCCCCCTTCGGCCCCCAAGCAGCAACAACAGCAACAACAATCGCAACAACAACAACTACAACGACGGCGACATTTGTTTTGTTGTTGAGCGAAAACAACAAAAACACAGAAACCGAAAAGCAACAACAACAACAACAAAACACACTTTGGAATTTGTGTGTAATCAACATTTATGCGTTTTAACGCCCCCCGCACAGGCCATTGGGCAGTAGAGGAGAGGTTTGGCTTTGCCTGTCACGCACGCACACATACACACAAACACACACACACACAGTCGCTCGCTCTTTCACATATGTGCAATGCCCAATGGACGCACAAGCAGTCGCACATACGAAACACAAATAAAAATAAAGAAAACGAGCCTCGTAATAAAAACAGCAACGCAGCAGCAGTCATGTGCACACATGCACTCCTCTATATACACACACACACACACACACATATACACACACATACACATATGACATCTGCTTTTAGGCTGGGCAACGGCGACTATGCTAGTTAGCCAGGCACGAAAAAAACCCAACCCACTCCACACACACACATACGCCTATACTCTCTTGCACTCGCATTACCTCACCGCAACGCCCTCGCTCTCACTCTGTGTGAGTGCATTGTGAGAGCGCCAACGTAGCCATGCAAGCGCAGCAATCGAGAGAGAGCGCGCGAGAGCGCAAGCGAAAAAGAGAGCAATTGCATTGCACTCAGCAGTAGTGGCTTTGGCCGGCCTCTGCCGCTGTCGCGAATGCAGGCGTCGCTGCTACGCAGCTGTTTTCGGGCGACCTTTATTTGCTCTTGAGTATTTGTTTTTGTTTTTGTTTTTGTTGCTGTTGATGTCTGACTTCTGTATGCAGCTGCTTTTACAACTTTTACAACTTTTTACTACGTCCACTAAACCAAAGAGCACAGCTGATTGCAGTGTTGTTGTTCCTTTTGTTGTTGCTGTACGCATTTTTAGGCGCACTTTTGGCGTTCTCGCACCCGGCGGGGGTGCCCCCCACCATTCGCATTATTCTATAAATTTTAATGGTTGACAGTTTTCAATATGGCGCAGTTTACATTTCGCTATTTTCTTCTCTATTTGTTGTTGTTGTCTTATACTTTCTGCCCTTTCATCTATGTATATGTGTGTATGCATGAGGGTGGATTGTTGTTGTTGTTGCAGTTAAACTGAGGTCGCTTTTAAGTGCTTACAAAAACAAAAAGGTGCAAAGTATTAAATTACATTTTCCTTTTGGTTATGCAGGATGTTGCGAATTCCGTTGGAATCAAACTATTCGAAGGCATTATTTTTGAGTTATATATCTTGAAGTTCTTTGGGATTCGATTGATCAAAATTGCAAATAAAATGAAATCCTTTGAAAACTGATTGGATCGTAAAACTATATCATGTAGAGTTGCCTTAGTAAACAACGATCGAACAACAAGTTTTCATTTCGAAAGGTTTTATGATCAAAACTTACTTTAATTCATTAAAGAAAACTGATTAAAATTTGCCATTTTTGTTCGTCATCCAATAAGGGTTGGATTACATATAAGGACCTTCATAAGTATGTACAAATATTGTTGATATTAGCTCGTCTGAACCTAAAGGTAATCAAGTTTGTTTATCACTGGCGTTAACTTCCCCCGTAAACGGCATACAAATCATAAATCATAAACTTAAATCTTAAACTTAAAACTTAAACTTAAACATAAATCATAAACTTTTTCGAAACATCTGTGAAAAGTTCATTGAGATTGGTTAAGAAACAACAGAGTTATCGAAATTTGAAAATTGCGTTATGAATTTTTGAGCAAGTTCAGACATGTTCTGTACAAAATGGCATACATCAAATTGTTGCACGCGTATTGCTCATTGATGTAAAGTGTTTTGGCAGGTAAGTAAAAGGACTTAAGCTTTGTTGGATCGATTATGTCGTCTCGATAAGCTTTCTATTCCACACAAACTTAAATGGATTACTTATAAGAAAGACAGTCTATCGATAAAATATAATAAATGTGTGAATGTACAGATGTAAGTATGAATGTATGTATGTATGACGGAATGTATGTCTGTAAATATGTAAGTACGTATAAGAAAGACAGTCTATCGATAATTATAATAAATGTACAGATGTAAGTATGAATGTATGTATGTATGACGGAATGTATGTCTGCACATATGTATGTACGTATGAATCTATATATGTATTTTCGTATGTATGTATGTAAATACGTATGCATGCTTTAATGTAAGTATGAATGTATGTATGTATGACGGAATGTATGTCTGTAAATATGTAAGTACGTATAAGAAAGACAGTCTATCGATAATTATAATAAATGTATGAATGTACAGATGTAAGTATGAATGTATGTATGTATGACGGAATGTATGTCTGTACATATGTATGTACGTATGAATGTATATATGTATTTCCGTATGTATGTATGAATGTAAATACGTATGTATGCTTTAATGTAAGTATGAATGTATGACGGAATGTATGTCTGTACATATGTATGTAAGTATGAATGTATATATGTATTTCTGTATGTATGTATGAATGTATGTATGAATGTAAATACGTATGTATGCTTTAATGTAAGTATGAATGTATGTATGTATGATGGAATGTATGTCCTGTACATATGTATGTACGTATGAATGTATATATGTATCTCCGTATGTATGTATGTAAATACGTATGCATGCTTTAATGTAAGTCTGAATGTATGTATGTATGGCGGAATGTATGTCTGTACATATGTATGTACATGTGAATGTATATATGTATTTCTGTATGTATGTATGAATGTATGTATGAATGTAAATACGTATGTATGCTTTAATGTAAGTATGAATGTATGTATGTATGATGGAATGTATGTCCTGTACATATGTATGTACGTATGAATGTATATATGTATCTCCGTATGTATGTATGAATGTATGTATGTAAATACGTATGTATGCTTTAATTTATGTATGTACGTATGAATGTATATATGTATTTCCGTATGTATGTATGAATGTATGTATGAATATATGTATGAATGTATGTATGAATGTAAATACGTATGCATGCTTTAATGTAAGTATGAATGTATGTATGTATTTATATATGTACGTATGCTTGCATGTATGTTATAATCATGATCCTAACTGTATGTATATATATATGTATGTATCTTCAAAGTTTGCGGCAACTGCAGCCTTGAGACAAATACGTGTGTGTGTGTGTGTTAGTTGAAGTTGTTTTTTCGCCCATTTCTCTGTTCTTTGCTTTCGCTTTTTGCAACCAGAAATAACAATAAAAATCTTCTGTGTTTTTTTTGTACTTAATTTTGTTTTATTTTTATTATTTTTTGGCAAATCCTCTGCCGAATCCTTGCCAAATGCACTCTAAAGCCCCAAACCCTTGTACACCTTCCCTCCCACCACCCCTTTCCCCATCTCGCTCTTTCACACACTCTGGCCCTCAGGCTCAAGTTGAAATATTTCAAAACTGCTGTTTGGCATCAGTTCATTAACATTGCTCACGTTCTCTCCCTCTCTCTCTCTCGCACTCGCACTCGCTCTCGCTGCCTCTTTCTCTCTTTCTGTCTCTCTCCTCCTTGGCGCCTGCATTCATATAAACAACATTTCCCAAAACACCCCCCCCCCCCCCCCCCCCCCCCACAACTACTTACCATACTGCCAAAAAAATATTGCTACACGCATCTTATTAAAATAACTGCAAAATATGTTGCTGGCAACATGTTGCTAAAGGCGCTCTCTCTCTCACACCCCTCTCTCTCTCTCACTCTCTCTCTCTCTCTCAGACAAATGCACTGTCAGTTGCATTGAGCACGTTAACGCAGCCAAAGAGCGCTGACGCTGAGCAGCAGTTAGCGTCGACTGCGACGGTGACTGCGACTGCGACGCGAGCAGCGGCTGGCAATGCCGAAAAACGCAACAAACAAAACGAGCAAAACAAAAAAGGGCAAAACACACAAAAAAATGTTTTCAACCAAAAAGGACTCTTTTTCGTTTCTGTTTGTGTTTGTGTGTGTAACGTTGGCACGCAGCGCACAAATAGCAACAACAACAACAACAACGTAACAAAAACAAAAATGGTAGAAAAAAATGTGTCCGTTAGTCATTAGGCGGCGTCGTCGTCGTCATTTTGTGGGGGTCGTGAGTGCAACAGACTTGTCGTGCCAAGAAGCTGACAATGGATGGGGGAAGGGGGTGGTGGGGAATGGGTGGTTTTGGGGTTGCTGAACAAAGGAAACCCTTGGCAACGCAGGCCAACAAAAAGGAATGCCAGAAAAATATCCAAAAAAAAACAAAAAAAACGTTGTAGAAGAGCAAGAAGAAGAAGAAGCAAAATCAACGCCAAAGCCAAAAAGGACGAAAACTTTGGCTCCGTTGACGTCGACGTCGTCTGCGTCGCTGTCTCGCGTGTGTGTGTGTGTGTGTGTGTGTGTGTGTGTGTGTGTGGGCGTCTGTCGGCCGCTGGGCCTTGCACACACACAGACGCACACACACACACACACACGTCGTATCGTAAGCACAGCGTAGTCCATTCAGTTGCTGCCAAACCACCACAGCGCCCAACCCACATCAAACTGTTTTTTTTTTTTTTTTTTTGGAGTCAATGTCTGGGAAGCCCATGAGTTTATTTTGAGTGTTGCGTGCTGCGTTGCGCCTGTCTGCGTGTTAGTGTGTGTGTGTGTGTGTTTGTGTGTGGCGACTGCGTGCTGTCTATAAAGGGGTGATGGGCGGTGAAGCGGCGTGGGGGGTGTTGCGTTGGCCCAAAATGAAAGGGGTTGTTGCCGCTGCTGCTTTGACATGCCCCAAAACGAAGACTCCAAGTTGAGTTAGTATTAGTGTATGTGTGCTTGCGGTTGAGTGCAATAAGACGATGGGTCGAAGGGGTGGAAGGAGGGGAAGGTTGTGTGCCTTGCATTTCGATTTTATTGAGCAAACAACGAATTCGCAAATAAAAACAAAAACCACGATGAGACAATAAAAAAAACAAACACCAAGCGAAATGTGTGCGAATGTGTGTGTGTGTGTATGAAACGGAAGAGGGGTTCGGAAGAGGCCATTTCTAGGTAGGAGGGGAAGGGGGTAGAGTGCATGGCAAATGCAGTTGCTGCAGTTGTTGTTCTTTCTAATTGCGATCTGTTTTTTGCGCTGCAATGCAGTACAAACTGTCAAACAATCGAATTGCCATCAAACTGTATCAGTGCTCATGCAACCAGCGGGTGGAAAATCCATATAAAGATCAAATTCAATATATTTATGCTTTATACTTATATATTATTTCATCGTACATTTGGAAAGCTTTTGACGAAGTATTGACAGTTTGAGTAAGACTGCTAACGATTGTTGTTGCGCTTCCGCAACTGTGTGATCGCAGTCAGTTACACCCCAACTGTGTATATGCCCCTAAAACTGCGAGCGTACACACAAATGAATGCGCGAGCGCAGCGCTACTCAAACTGTTGACGCGCTGTGATCGCAACAACAACAACGCTGGTGATTAATTATGTCGTTTTGGCTGCCCAACTCAGCGCAGCGCTCCCCAAACCTTCCCTTGCAAAAATGTTTTGCGAATTTGTCGGTTAAGTTGCTTTAGTTATTTGGTGTTGTTGTTGTTTTTGTTGCTACGCTCATTTCTAGACTCATCTGGGGGCCCGTAGCGAGATATCTGCGCGAATTGCTATTTCTCTTTTCTTTTGCTTTTGTTATTGTTGTTGTTGTCTCTCATTTAATTTATGTTTTACTTGATTTTTTCGTTGCGAGCCGAAAAAAGTTAACTTGTTGTGTGTGTGCGTGTGGTGTGTGTGGTGTATGTGTGTGTGCGCGCTTTGTGTTTTCTAATTTTTGCGCTTGTTTTTTTGCAAACTTTTTCTATGCCATGTGCTCGTGTGAGTGTGTGCGTACGCCTCTGGTTGTTGTTCCTATTTTATTTGCTAATTTTTTCGCACGCTCAAGCAGCAACAGCGACGTTAACGTTAACGTTGACGCCAACGCTGACGCTGCTGGGATCTCTTTGGCACACACAAAGGCAAGCGATGAGCGACAGAGCGAGAGTCAGAGAGAGAGAAAGACGGGCAGGTATATGCGTGTGCGTGTGCGTGTTCGTGTGTCTGTGTGTGTTTGTAGCGACGACAAAATTCGCAACAAAAGAGAATTCGCAAATGGCAAAGAATGCCGCACGCTCATTCGCTCTCACTGTGTGTGTGTGTGTGTTTTTGTTGTCGTATTTTTGCGTAGCAACATGTTGCTTTAGAACAATAAGGCAAACGTAGTGGCAACATTTGTTGTTAATGCTGCTGCTGCTGCGGCGATGACTGGAGGATCTCGCTCTTGCGTTTGCTCTCTCAACATGCCAACTCTCTCTCTCTCTCTCTTTCTTGCTCTTCTTGCAATGCAACTTTTTGTTTTTTTTTTTGCAAACTTTAAGCGAGCGCGTTTTCACTCTGCCGCCACGTAACGTTTATCTATGTGTGAGTGTGTGTGTTTGTGTTTGGAGCTCTGACTTTTGCAGTTTGCAAATAAATGATTGTGTGTGTGTGTGTTTGATTTGGTTTGCTTTGGTTTGGAGCGCAATGTGTGTGGACGAAAAAGCGCTCAGTTTGGAAGAAGAAGAGACGCCAATGCTGTCGCAACTGCGAGCCTCTGACGCCGACGCCGACGCCAACGCCAACGTCGACGTCGCCTCAGCTCAGAGCTAGTTGTTCAGTTTGTTCATTCGGTTGTTTCGTTTGCTCCTCGTCGCTTGTGTGTGAGTGTGAAGCGCTAAGAATATATCTATTACAAAAATCTACAAAATTTCACAATTATAAATTCCCCCCACCCACCAAAAAAAAAAAAATTAAATAACATACAAAAATATTACAAACTTAAAAAAATTATTAAAAATTATTATAAAAAAAAAACCAAACAACAAACGCTTCGTGGCAACAACAAAAACAATTTGAATTAAAAGTGCAAGTTCTTCACCAAATAAAGTATAAGAAAAAACTTTCATTGTGAAGATCGGTTGGAGCGATTGTGAAAAAGGGGTTGTTGACGGGGGATGAGGGGAGCGTGTGAGAGGGTGGTTGGTCTCTCTCGCTCTCTCTCTCTCTCTCTCTCTCTCTTATAGTTTCTGTCTCTGCGACTGACTGTTTCCACATGAAATGAAACTGTGCAGATTTTTGATTTCTTTGGCGGCTTTTTATCGTGTGAGACGCGAACACCTTGACCCTTAACCCCTTCCCCTCGCACACACACACCCACTCTGTCCCTCTCTCTATTTCTCTTCCGGCCACGTACCCTATCTCTCTCTCTCTCTGTCTCTTAGGCGCACTTTCGCTCGACGTGTCTCTAATCAAATGAAGATTTTTTCAGCATTTGTTTATTGATTTTGGGTTAATCCCAAATCCCACCGCATACCTCGCCCTACCCCCCACCCACCTAACCCTTTGAGTACCCACACCCTGGTGAATGATAGTTTTTAGATCGGTTTCGATTGTTTTTGTGATCGATCTTGTTCGTTGTTAGTTGAGGGGTTTGTGTTATGAAATGTTTTTCTTATCGGATTATCGAAGGGTTTTTGATTGTGTATGTGAATATCGATAACTTATCGATAAGTAAATCGATCAATGTTTCTTATCGATATACCATTTGCACAGTCCGATGTGTTTTTATGTGTCCGAATTTGGCTTCAATTCTGGATTGGTATTAGAATGTTTCGGTTTTTTGAAGCTTTTACTTTGTTTTAACTCGAATCAATTTCAATATCTTCATTTTTTATACCCTGAACCCATTGAAAATGGGTAAAAAGGGTATAATGGTTTTGTGCAAAAGTATGTAACAGGCAGAAGGAAGCATCTCCGACACCATAAAGTATATATATTCTTGATCAGCATCAACAGCCGAGTCGATATAGCCATGTCCGTCTGTCCGTCTATCGATCTCACAGACTATAAGAGCTAGAGACTCCATATTTGGTACATAAGCTCGCCTATTCCCTAGGCAGTACAAGTTTGTTTCAAATTTTCGATAACTCTTCCCGTTTCCGATATACACATGTGATCGATAACAACAAAATCTTGAATTTGGTAAACTTTTTGAAGCAGTTTGAAAGATTAGACGAAATATTGAAAATCTCAGAAAATTTATTGAAATCGGTTAAGAAACACTGGAGATATGGAGTACTGAAGTTAAGAAAGTATGCACTATACGCGTACACACACACACTCACACATACTTGCAAGCACTGACTGTATGCGTAAAGTATAGGGTTCAGGGTATAGTCTAGTCGGGATTTCTCGACTAGAGCCTTCTTACTTGTTGTAATAATTTATTAATCAAAATATTTTTCGGTTTATTTTTTTTTTTAATACAAAATTTTTCAAGTTTAAATTTTCCTAGTTTCGAATATTTTTGGTCATTTATTAACTAAATTGAGAAGAAAAAAATATAGAATGAAATCAGCTTTATATTTGTTTCATTAAAAATTTCATTAAAAATTCGTTTAGAAAATATGTATTTAAACATTTATTTTATCAAAATTTCTTTGCAACAACATAATGTTGTAAAAGTAAAATTTCAAATTTTTAATCCTTAAATTTTTTTTTTTTTAGAAAATTCTGTTTATTTGCCTTCTATTCCTTTTTTTTTGCAACATAAATCATAAGATCAAAAAAAGATTCAAACTTTAAAACAGCAAAGAAAAAAAATTCGTTTTTTTTTTATTTTTTTTTGTTTAATTATGCAAAATAAACTTAATAATTATGTACTAATTTAGTGTGTTGCGCCTGCGACTCATTTGGCGTTGATTGGCTCGCACACACACGAATGCAAATACACTCAGGCACACACACACACACACACACACACACACACACACACACACACACACACACACGCACATTGATAGTTGAGAGCGTATGCGCGTCTCTGCCGATGCCGATGCCTCTGCCCAGTCTCAGTTTCAGCCTGCCAGCCTTTCGTCTATCTACGCCTGTCTATGACTGTTTGTGTGTGTGTGTGTGTGTGTGTCGCGTGTGTCACGCTCTTTGGGGATACTGCGCTTGTGTTTGTGTGGGTGGCCACTTTTATATTAGTGTGTTGTTTGATGTGTTGTGGGGGAGGGGGGATGAGCACTGCTGCCTGCCTGCCTGCAGCGACGTCAGCTTTTGCCGATTGCAGCGATGCGTCGCTCTGCCAAGCTTTTGAGCTGCGCTCAACTTTTGAGCGCTTCGTTAACATTCGTTGCTGCTGCTGCTGCGCTGCTCTTTTTTGCAGCGCTGCTTCTGCTGCTTCTTACTCGTTTCGTTTCGTTCGTTTCTTTTTTGCTGCTGCTGCTGCTGGTGCCGCTGCCGCCTGCTGTTTTTTCTTTGCAATTTTTTGTAGTTTTTTTTTTTTGCATTCTGCGCGTTGTTGCGTCTCTTCGTATGTGTGTGTGTGTGTGTGAGCCTGTCGCGCTGCCGCCGTTGACGTCGCCGCCTGCCGCGTGGTCCGGCAACGTTCAACGTAACGTATCGAAAACGTATTGAATCATAACAGATCCGCACGTTGTCGCGCACGTACGCAGCTCGCGGAAGAAGCAACAACAAACAACCGACAACAACCAACAACACCATCAACAACAACAACCAAACAACATCATCAACAACAACCGAGACACAAAACATCAAATTAATTTTCCAATATTATTTTCAAAAATAATTACAATATTCTTAAGTCAAGTTTTCTTTCGGAAAGTTGTTGCCGCAGCTCAGCGAATACAAAAAAAAAAAAGTAATAAAAAAAAAAATAATAACTCACAAAAAAATGATCACAAAAATCTATTACAAAAACACAAAAATCAAAAAACGCGTCGCGCGTCTTCACAAAACTAAAATAATGAAAGAATTTCCAAAAAATAAAAACTAACTGAATTTATATTATTTTTTTATTGTGCGTTAAAAACCAAAACATTTTTTTTCTTGGTGCGTTGTGAAAATATTTGAGAAATTATATATTCAAATGATATATCTATATGAATATATTAAAAATATATTATTTTTAAAATTAACAAAAATAATACAAAATTAAATAAATAATGAAAAAAATAAATAAAAACAAGCCGACTGAAAAGAAAACTTTTTTAATGTTGTTGAAATTTTTTTTGTCAATTTTTTGGATTTGTGAAGTTGTGTGTGAAAATTTAAAAGAAGTTAGAGCAAAGCTTAGAAGAAACAGAGACAGAGATACGAGAAGCGCGTGTGCGTGAAAGAGATAGAGCATAGAGAGACATTGCCGACGGAAAACGAATTGCATTTTTTTTTTTTTTTTTTTTTTATCAAGTGATCCTTTGATGTGATTCTGAGACTATATTTTGAAATGCTCAAAGATCGTATTTGAAAATGTGTGCGTATAAAAGGATCTTTTGAATGATTTGAAATGTTTTTTGAATGTGTTAAGTTTGAGAAATAGTTTCAAGAAACTTAGTTTGATTTAAGATTATTATGATTATTGCATTTTTGTGCAAAATATTGAAAAATCTACATTTTTGAGCTTACTTCCTCTTAAAATATGACAAGTTTGTTGAGAAAAAAAAAATACAAACACACAAGAATAAAGTCGTTTCAAACTCAAAAAAAATAAATAAAAAATTTAGATATTTTCCCATAAAAACAGAAATTTCGAACTTAATTTTAGTAGTTTCAGCTCTTAAGTTTCCGCTGGAAAGCGAAGTTGCGTTTTGTTTCGATTGATTCTCATTTTGCAACTGTTTTGTCGCACAGCTGTGCGATTGCGATTAATGTCGCTTTCGCTCTCTCTCTCTCTCTCTCTGCACTCCCCTTTTTCGCCTCCCCCCCTGCCCTAACACAGACGTATGTAAATTACGCATACGCAGCGCTGACCGCAGCCATCCATTTGAGTTAGTTAGTTGCAGCTGATTTGCGTGCGACGCTCAAATATTGAGTGAAAGAGCGAGAGAGAGAGCTAAAAACTGCAGCTTGCTGCGATTGCGACTGCGACTGCGACTGCGACTGCGACTGCTGCTGCGTTTTTGCTCTTGACAAAGCGCGTGCTGCGCTCTTAAGTCACATAAACACACACACACACATGCACACATGCACACATGCACACATGCACACGCACACGCATACGAACAGAGCGCACGCAAAAGCGAGCTTGCAAGGCGACGTCGTCTACGTCGCCAGTCATCATCGTTGTCGTCGTGCTGCGACCGAAGCGCACTCGTATGCTGCTGCTGACGTCGCTGCCGCTGCCGCAGCTGCTGCTGTCGTCGCCTTCGTTACGTTTTGCACGTTCTTTGCGCTTTGGACTTTCGCAGAGATTTCACACGCGATGCGATTGCAGTTCTTGCAGACACTTTCATACGTTCGTTCGTTCGTTTTAGTTGCAGCGCGGCGGCAAAACGACAAAACACGGCAAACGCACAATACAATAACAATAATAACAATAACAACAACAACAACAACAAACGCAAACAATCCAAACTGTTTATTTGTTTAGCAACTAATTTTGTTGCTTTTCCTTGTTTTTGCATATTGCAATCTTTTCAATATTTACCGTTTCGGTACGGAACTGCCGTTCGTTATTGTTGGTGTTGTTGTTGCTGTTGTTATTGCGCGCGCAAAAAATTCTCTGTTTTTTTTTGTGTGTTTGTTTTGTTTGTTTGTCCTTAAAGTCCGGCTTGCAACATTTTTATCTTCGAATTTCTCAATTGTTGATTAGTTTTCGCCATATTTTTTTTTACTGTGTGTTTGTGGTTTTTTTTCTGGTGGTACATTTTTTTAGCGTCGGCAAACGAAAATTAAATCCAAACAAAAATTCTCTTTTTGCAGGCATAAACTCAAAACACAACAACAACTAAAAAAAATATACAAAAAAAAATAAAATAAATAAAAAAAAATGTTTAACAACTAAATTCATAACAACAAACACAAGCGTTCTTAAACCCAACAAGAATAAAAAAAAATATAAAAAAATAAATACACAAAAAATAAATCTGCAACAAAACAACAACAAACAAACAGCAACAACTCTGCAATGCAACAGCAACAACAACAGCAGCAACAACATCAACAAACAAATGCAACTCAACGCTGCATCCTGCGTGTGTGTGTGTGAAAAGTCAAGCAACAGCAACAACAACAACAAGAAAAACATTTTGGGCTCAACTTGCGACAAATTTTGATGTCTAGTTTTGGACTCCTTTCATTCCTTTTGGGTTTTTGTCTTGTTTCAATTTCGGTTGTCAAATTTTCGCATGCTGCATTTGTTTTCAACACATGCCACGCCTACCGCCTCCCAAAACAACAACAACAACAAGAACAACATCAGCAACTTTGAACTTTGAACAAAAAAAAAGACACAAAAATTTGGTTTTGGTCTGCGAAAATTCGTTTTTCGTTTTTCAATTCCATTGTTCCCAAATGATAAAACAAATCAAAAAGTTAAAACCATTTTTGGGCGCATTAAAACAAAATTGAATTATTTCGAGAACACAAACAAAAAACGTATAAGATTATAACAATACAAACATACCAAAAAAAATTAACAAAAAATTTTGTTTTGGTTGTGCAAGCAAAAAAATTTCACTTTCGACTAATTTAAAAACAGAAAAACATAATAAAAAAAATACCAAAAGAACGTAAATATTTCAAAAAACGAAACAAATGCAACAAATGCAGGCAGCTTGTGCAACAACAACAACAACAGCAGCGACAACAACAACAGCAAGCAGAACAACAACAACAACATAAAAGTATTAAACTGCGGTGTTTGGCGTTTATGGTAAGTTTACATTAAAAAAAATAAACAAAAAATTAAAAAAAAAAAATTGTTTAAAATTTTTTTTGACATGTTAAAGAAAGGTGATTAAAAAAAAATTGTGCAAACTTTAGAAAGAAAATCTTATGAAGTAAATTTATTGAAAACATCAAACAAATAAACACAAAGTGAATCGAAACTTTGTGAATGCATATTTTATTTTTGTCATTCACTTCCCATTTTGCATATCAAAATATTGAAATATTCATTGAACAAGAAGCGGATGTAAGCCGCATAAAAAATCTGCTGAATGTTATCAAATGTGTAAGGGCAAAAACTAAACGAAAAAAAATATAAAAAAAATATAATAAAATAAAGAAAACACCTTTTGTGTGGCCTCATTGCCAGAATGGAACTCAAGCGTAAGTTCCAAAAGCAAAAAATAAAAAAAAATAGCTTAATAGCCAAACAAATGCTCAGAATTAGGAACTACTGACTGACTGATTGACTGATTGACTGCTTGACTTGCATCGTCTTCCGGCGTCAATTTGAAGAGTTGGCAAAAACAAAAAAAGTTCTGGCGCCAGCAGAATTCATATTTTATATGGCATACAAATTTTCTATATATTTAATATATATATATTTATTTTCTTAAATTTCTTTTGATTTGTAAAATTGTTGATCATAAACTTTTCATTTTAAGCTTTCTTAGAATTGATTTTTCTTAAGCTGAACAGTTCGCTATATGTTGCTTTTAGGTTTTTGATTCGTTTTTTTTTTCTTTGGTTTTTCATATTTCTTGGAATTCTTTTCTAACTGCTAACATTTCTTATGTTTCCTTTCGAACTTATCGATTTTAAGCATTTTTCAAAGCTTATTTTTTTCTCTTCAGACCAGATATACCAAAATGTTTAGTATAATTCTTGCTTTATTTTATATTATTTTTTTTTTTAAATTTTTTTTGAAGCCGTGTCCTGTTTTATTTTTTCTCACTTTTCTAAGTTTTTTTCGAAAAATCTTGTTCTTACTTTTCAATTTCTTACGTTTTTTTCTAACATCTGAAATTTCCAATATTTGTCTCTGCTTTCTCACTTTTCAAGCCAAGTTTGTCTTTATTTAGTAGACTTTTTTTTACTTAGTTTTTCTTTTTAGTTTGTCTCTGTTTTGATCAGTTTCTTCTGTAACTTTCGATTTTTCTTCGTGTTCCTTTTTAACTTTTCGCATTTTCTTAAGTTTCTTTCCTAACTTCTCACTTTACTTCAGTTTCTTCTCTCACATTTTAAGCCAAGTACTTTTTTTAAAGTATTAAGTAGAATTTTTGCTTGATTTTCATCATTAAAAACTTTTTATACCCTGAACCCATTGAAATGGTTTTGTGCAAAACTATGTAACAGGTAGAAGAAAGCATCTCCGTCCCCATAAAGTATATATATTCTTGATCAGCATCAACAACCGAGTCGATATAGCCATGCTCGTCTGTCCGTCTGTAGATCTCAGAGACTATATAAGCTAGAGACTCACGATTTGGAACATAGGCTCGCCTAATTCCTAGGCAGTACAAGTTTGTTTCAAAATTTCGATAACTTTCACCGTTTTCGATATACACATGTAATCGTTCTTGAATTTGGAATGACTTTGTGATGCAGTTTAATACATTAGACGAAATAATGACAATTTGTGAAATTTTTATTGAAATCGGTTGGGAAACACCGGAGATATGAAAGATTGAAGTTAAGTCAAGTATGCAGTATGCACACAAACTTGCCAGCACTGCCTGTACGCGTAAAGTATACGGTTCATGGTATAGTCTAATCGGGATTTCTCGACATCTTACTTGTCTTTTTCTAATCCCAATTGTTTCCCATTCTCATACTATTTGGGATAAGTTATTATCATTATCATTAAAAAGTTTCATTTTAAGTTTTTCAGTTGACTTTCAAACAAGTTTTAACATTTTTCCAACGTTTTTTTCTTCAATTTTTCAACATTTTGCATTGCGTTTTCCTTTCCCCAGTTTCTTATCGACGCTTGTTTATTTGTATTGATATATGCCTTAGTTTAGCGCTGATTTGCCATTTCTCAAGTTGTTGCTATAGCTAATGATTGTGTATTTTGCACACACACACACACATACACACAGCGACTTTTCACACCATTCAGTTTTGTGTTCAAGAGTAATATAAATGCCGCTTGCAATTTTGTTGCAAGTTTATTGAAAAATCGCATTGCAATTATAAATATTTATAAACACCCACGCACGCAGTCGCACCATTGCAAATGTTGCAAAGTTGCACAGTCTCAAGTTGGTGTTTTTTTTGTTTTTGTTGAAAGTGGAACTGGAATAAAAGTCTTTAGCTTTGGCTTCGTCTTCAAAGCTCTCCCTTTTGAGTTCATTCTTCGATGCGTGTTTTTCGCATTTGTGGCGCATGCGCGACTTTGTCTGCCTCCTTTTGATTTCGAGTGCAACACCAAAAAAAAACACACAAAAAAAATACAAATCTTCATTGAATATTCGCATAATTGCGTTTCGCTTCTTTGGTGCTAATGAGCAGAATGCAATTCGACTGCGAAATGTGTTTTTGTTCATATTTTTGTATTGTGTATCTTTCGTACCTCTATCTGTCTATCTCGCTGTGCGGCAACTTTGTTGTTGTTGTTGTTTGTTGCAAAAGGGAAAAGAATTGCGCAGATTTTGAAGCCTTGACACGCAACTCAAGCTGAGCTTATGAGCACTTATGTTAATACACGTCTGTACACGTCTTTAATGATAAACATTAATATCGCAAATTAGCTTCATTTTTATCTATCCTAAGCATTCGCATCAATCAAAATCTTACATAAATACTAAAAATATTCATAATATTCAACAAGAAAAAGAAAAAGAGAGAACGAGAAAGAGAGAGAGAGAGTTTGACATGTCTTAGAAGTTTCCAAATAAATTTTTTTTTTCAAATGTGAAGCTGACAGGAAAACGCTTAAGGATGTTGAGCAAACAGAAAAATGCAAAAAAAAACAAGCACATAACGAAAGGAAAAAGAAGTTAAGTAGATGAATAGAATGGAGTAAAGTATAAATATATCTATAAGGAGCTGTTGTTAAAACGTTTATAGGAAAAGCGAAAAACAATTAAGAACAAATGAATAAAACAATGAATAGCAATATATTAAAATATTAGTTGAGAGTTAATGTCGATTGAAAGCATATAGTAGTATAGTAGGAAAAACAAGGCAATACTATTCGAAGAGATTCAGCTCGTAGAAGTCAGTTAAAACTTTAGGTAAAAACGAAATATAAGATGAGCAATTATTATTTGAAGTTTCGATTCGAGTTAAATACTTAACGATAAGCATAAAATATATATTACTTAGACGAAACCAAAGTTCAAGCTTGAGTTTTGTATATTCATGATATGAAATACTTTGATTGCATTTGCCACGTTTCGATGCGGAGCCGAGTGCGGCGAGTTACAAACGTTGAGGCACAAATCAATATAATCCAGACAGTGAAATAAAACTATATTGACACATTACGCATACGCCGCGTTGCCACTGCTGCTGCAGCTGGATTTAAAATACACACACACACACACTAACACTAACACAGGGGAGAAGGCCGTACATGTTGCAAGCTGCACCAGCAAATTAAACAATTTTTAGATTCGGGGTTTTTTTTGGCGATTTTTTCTTTTCTGTCTGGCAACCAAATATATATATATATATTTATTTATATACTTGCGAGCCTTTTTATCTATATGGCAGACGTCAAAAATACATTCACAGACAGAGAGTGAGAGAGAGAGAGAGAGAGAGAGAGCGAGCTATACATATATATATATATATATGTCTATATTTGCATTTGACAAAATAAGTGCAAGCCAAGAGGGATTCACGTAAAAATCTCACAACAAAACCAACAACAACAACAACAAGCACCTCGTGCCAGGTCAGGCATCAAGAACCTGGCTGGCAACGCAAATCCTGCAACAGTGGCATGTGGCAGCTACTACAACTACTGCGTGCTGGCCGCCAACGTAATTTGGCAGCATTTTTTTGCTTTGCTTCTTAAAAATGTGTATTTTTTTTTTGTATTTCGTTCGCTTTTCTCACATTTTCACATTTTGTCGAAACTCGCACTTCAATTAATCAGAAGCCGCTGTCGATGTCTCAGTCGGCGTCGGCGTCGCAGTATTTTTGCTTGCTGGACTTTTCAGTTCTTCTTTATTTTTCGTGAATTTGCTTCGGGTTTCTTTTTCTATGTTTGTGTGCTTCGAACATAAAATGTGCATAATTTGTATGTTTTTGGCATTTGTTTTATTTTTTTATTATTTAACATTTTTGGCCCTTTCTCTCACTCTCTATCTATATCTCTCTCACTCTCTCTTTTCGCTCTCTCACGTTTTGTAGCTGGCAATGCGCGTAACTGTACGCGTTCGCTTGACTCATTTTTCGTAGCATGCTTTATGGCGCCTGCGACAACAATGATAAGTTATCGAACTTATCGATGAAGAAATAAATGCACGGTTTATCAAACAATACACAATCATCGATTACTTGTCTGTCAATTAATCGAAAATGTTATCGATAATAATCGATAGTTCGCCAGTATTATTCTCATAAGTCTTTTCGAGTATTCAAATTGACAACTTTATAGCTATATAGCATATAACGAAAGTTGTTTAAACAATATTTTGCTAAATCAGATGCTAAGCCGATGCTAAGATCCAGTCAGCTACAGGTGTTATCGCCGATTTAATCGCATCTGACTGTCAGCTTTTGTGATTGTCACAAAACTAAACAAATCGCATTTACGACTTTGCATAGTTTAAGTTTTTTTTCACACTAGCGAAAACTTGTTGAGTACTAGTTAACTTGTAATAAGTGTCTCGACTTACACAAAATCTTAAATTCAACTTCATTACATGCACTTTTCAAGTCGAAAAAGTCTGGGTTTCAAATTAAATACACTTCTTTTAAATATTTTAGTTGATTGTGGCTGATTAAAACTGTTTGTAAAATGGTTTAGAACCTATAGAACCTATATACTATTAATACGTGTAGACAAAAGAGTGAGAAAGAGAGGGAGAGAGACAAAGAGTGAAAGGAACAAGCGGAAGAAGAAGAACAGTAGAAGCGGCAGACAAGTGTCAAGTTTATGAGTCGCGAATAGCAAGTTGCAAAGTTTGCCTCGTTCGAAATGCAGATGCCGACCTAAAGGCTACCGGTTTTACACAAAACAACACACACACACACACACACACACACACACACACACACACACACACACACACACACACACACACACACACACACACACACACACACGCACGCACACTAACAAACACACACTCGGACAGATCAATTATGATATAATTATCTGCACTATTGACAGCGGCCAACAGCGAGCAACGAATGCCGAATGCTCTTCAGCTGTCAATGCCACAAACCCAGAGCGTGTAGTAGCCAACGAAGGGAGGCGGAGGTGAAGGAGCGGGTACCCTACCGTACCCGTACACTGTCCTACCCGTTTAGCCAAGTGAAATGCGCATACGCACAAGTGTTGCTTGTCATTATGTTAATTGCATTTAAGCGCCAAGTAGGAGCAGGCCAAGGGGTGGGGGGAGAGAGAGAGCGGGAAGAGCAAGTAAAGCGCCGGACACAGAGGAAGAAGAAACGCAGGCGACTCAGCTTTTATTATATAAACTTGCTGCTGCATATAATTGATGATGATTAAATCAATGCTACCGCAATGCGCCCCAGCGAGCGAGCGGGTGCGCGATAGCGAGGGGTGTGGGGGAAGGGGCGGGTAGAGAGATTATGTGTATTTCACATGTGGGCTCTTCGTTGATTGAGGGGGGGCCAAGGGGCAAATTTATTTCGTGAAATTGAAGCGTGCTGCTTGCAATCTTTCTTGTTGTTGTTGTTGGTTGGTTGGTTGTTGTGTGGATGCTGCAAATGCTTTGCCTTCATCGTTTTCGTTTTTTTTTTTGCGATTCGCATTCGCATTCGTATTCGTATTCGCGGTTTGTCAGTTTCAGGTTTCACATCAGGCCCCATCATCATCGGGCAACAGCATTTTGGTAGGGCCGCGTAGCCAGAGCCAGAGCCCTGCCCTTAATACATATTTTGTGGTGCTGCTGCCGTTGCACACACATCTGCTGCTCCCGGTTTAATCTTTGATTATGCAACTTTAAGGCATGCACCTTGCTGCTGCTTCTTAGTGTCGTTTCGTTTTTATACCCTGAACCCATTGAAAATGGTTAAAGAGGGTTTAATGGTTTTGTGCAAAAGTATGTAACAAGCCGAAGGAGGCATCTCCGACCCCATAAAGTATATATATTCTTGATCAGCATGGACAGCCGAGTCGATATAGCCATACCTGTCTGTCGATCACAGAGACTATTAGAGCTAGAGACTCCAGATTTGGAACATAAGCTCGCCTAATACCTAGGCAGTACAAGTTTGTTTCAAAATTTCGATAACTCTTTCCGATAACAATAAAATCTTGAATTTGGTAAACTTAATGATGCAGTTTGAAACATTAGACGAAACAATGACAGTCAGTGGAATATGTGGAGATATGGAGAATGGAAGTTAAGTCAAGTATGCGTAAACACACACACACACACATGACTGTACGGGGTTCAGGGTCGGAATTTCTCGACTAGAGAGTTCTTACTTGTTTTTTGTTTCATTCCTTCTTTCTTGGGACAGCAGCTACTTGAATTGATGGAAGAGACTCTTGGTTTTTCTTCGTCGGAAGACGGCATTGATAGATCAGCATTTATGCAACATTTCTACTTTTCGTATACCCTGTAAACATTTAAGAATGGTTCCGAAAGGGTATCATGAACTAGAGCTCAAAATGTCAGTAATTTCTGAGTTTTGTTTAGTTAAGAATAATATTTAATAACAAATTGCATAATCTAATATAATATTCAACGGTTAATACTTTATATCATTTACGATTTGTACAGACAAATAAGCAAAATTTAAAAAAAAAAATACTTTTTCCCAATCATTCAGCTTCTGTCCAATTCTTTTATATGCCCCATAAGCAAGTCTCTTAAGAATTACAGCTAGTTTTCAATGATCATTTTGAAGTTTTAGCCAAATATGAACTTCAGAATTTCCATTCGCTTAAGCCATAAACAAAAAACACGAAACAAAAGAACTGACCATAATCGACATTTGAATTCTTTTTTTTTCGGGTTTTTTTTGGCATACTCGTATTTTAGCATATGAATTTGGAAGCCTTTTTTCCTTAGCAAACAAGAAGAGCTTTCGATTCGTATTTACATCTCATTAACTAATGCCAACTGCAGCATTTTTATAGCTGCCTTTTTTTTGGCTTTTTTTGGCATTTTTTATGCAGGTGGCAATGGAAATTTGTCGAAAAAAAGTAAATATAAATTGCAATTGCACTTTTAATTTGGACGTTCAATGCAGCACAAACACACACACACACACACATACACACACACACATACATACACTTACTGAGGGGTCCTTGTGTCGCGTCCTGCGTTCCATCATTATCATTGCTGTTGTTGTTGTTTGTTGTATTGTTTTTTGTCTGACTACGCTTTACGCTCTAAATACGCCAAAGATAATCAACGAAAACAAACAGCGGCAACGATGGCGACAGGGTCAGGTGTATAAAATGAATTTTCTTGTCCAAACTCGCATAGAGTGTGAGGGGCGACACACACACACACACATACATACACATACAGTATATTTCAGTGCCAGGTTAATATTTGTTTGTATGTGTGTATTTGTATTTGTAGTAAGCTATGGCTCGTTGCCTTTGCCTCGGCTTATGGGGTTGCTGGTGCTGCTGTTTTTAGGGCTTTTATTATATTGGCGTTTTAATAGGGTCCTCCCCCCCGTCACCTCACCTACCTCGCCACTCCTCAACGCTCTACGGTTGCGTTTCGAGGGTTGCGCACACGCGGCTACCAGTTAAAAACTTGCGCCGATCGCTAACTAAGTATGTGTGTGTGTGTTGGGCTTGTAATTTGGCCAAAATATGAAATAATATCAGCGTACTATCTGAATGAGGTAGACAAGACACGCCAGACAGACAGTCAGACAGACAGACGAAAGGACGGAAGAACGGACAGACGGACGGACTGTGAATGAGACTGAGTCAGATAAACAGATAGACAGACTTATAGATACTGGGCCTAGACATGCACAGACACGCACAGGAACACGACGACGACGACGACGTTGACTGGGCGTTGCAAGCATGCAGAGGCAGAGACAGAGGTAACCAAGCGGTGCAGGCGGAGACCAACATGTTGCAATGTTTGCCATTGTAAGCGTGGCAACACTAGTTGCAGCAACAATGAACAAACGCAACAGCAACAGGGCCCCAACAAACAAAGGATGGAGGCAATTTTCAGTTTGACTGGTAGAAGTGGAGTGTGTGGGGGGTGGGATGGTGCGGGGGGTGTTAGGTAATAACAAACAATCATAGCACAACTGGCCGAGTGACAAATATATCAGCTATAACAAACAGCAACAACAACAACACACAGCAGCAACAGTGGCAAAGAAAATCTTACACGTGTTTAATATTTGAATATTATTATATTTCTGTGATTTTAAATTTATTTTAATATTATTTATGCGATTTAAAGTGTTCAAAAATATTTTCCCAACAAATTCAAAAATATTTTCAAAACAAATTCGTCTTTAAGAATAACTTTTGCATGAGTTTTGATCTAACGAATAGTTTGAAAAAAAGCTATATATCTAGTATTATGTATATTTTAATATATTTGTTAATACTTTAACTAATTATTTACATTAATTACAATTATAATTGTGTAAAAGCAGCCTAAAAATTGTAAAGCAATATTTAAACAAGTTCTAAGCTGATTTTTGTTGACTGTTTAGCTCTGTTTGGCTAAGTTCGTGAGCCGCACAGATTTTCCTACACCCATACACGCAGATTGCATGTGTGTGTGTGTGTCTGCAACTCGTTGCAACGCTTCAAAGCTTGAGAGAAGTGAAACTCTGCAAATGAGGGTAAAAGCAAGAAAGAAATACACCAAAAAAATATAAATACATATATATTATAGAAGAAACAAAAAAAAAAAAAAAAGAGAGAAGACTGTAGTCGAGAAATCCCGACTAGACGATACCCTGAAGCCCGTACAGTCAGTGCTTTAAAATATGATTGTCATCGTTTCATCAAATGTTTGAAACATCTCAAAGTTTTCGATATTCAAGATTTTGTTGTTATCGATCACATGTGTATATCGGAAACGGGGAAATTAATTGAAAATTTTAAACAAACTTGGTAGTAGGGATTAAACGAGCTTATGTTCCAAATCAGGAGTCTCTAGCTCTAATAGTCTCTGAGATCGACAGACAGAGCGACTCGGATGTTGGTGCTGATCAAGAATATATATACTTTATGGGGTCGGAGATGCCTCCTTCGGCTTGTTACATACTTTTGCACAAAACCATTATACCCTCTTTAACCATTTTCAATGGGTTCAGGGTATAAAAAGAATTATTTTTGTGGCCCCCTCCTAGAGAAAACGTAACGCTAATGCAAATACAACCCTGCGGCATTGGCAAAAGCTTATTGCCAAAAACAGTCGCAAAAAAAAAAAAAAAAACAAAACATAAAACATAAAACAAAAAGAAAAAAGGAGCAAGAAGCGAAAGGAGTGTAGAGAGGAGGACTCAAGTGGGAAAGGAGTGAAGTGGTTGGATGGTTTTTGAAACGGTGCAGTGCTGGAGTGGTACAGTGGTGAAGGGGTTTGAAGGGGGTGGTGTGCGGCGGGTAGCGGGGCCAAGGCGACGAATTATATTGCATGCAAATAAAATAAAAACGAAGATGCCGCCAGCGACGACGATGACGACAACGATGCAAAAATAGCCGAAAAAAATAAATAAAGAGCCGAAAATAAACAAGTGAGAAGGCTCTAGTCGAGAAATCCCGACTAGACTATACCCTGCACCCTATACTTTACGCATACAGTCAGTGCTTGCATGTAGGTGTAAGTGTGTGTATGTATGCGCGTATAGTGCATACTTTCTTAACTTCAAAACTCAATATCTCAAATGTTTCTCAACTGATTTCCATAAAATTCACAGATTGTCTTTATTTAGTCTAATCTTTCAAAGTGCATCAGAAAGTTTTCCAAATTCAAGATTTTGTTGTTATCGATCACATGTGTATATCGGAAACGGGAAGAGTTATCGAAAATTTAAAACAAACTTTTAGGCGAGCTTATGTACCAAATCTCTCTAGTCTCTAGCTCTTATAGTCTCTGAGATCGAGGCGTTCATACATATGGACGGACAGACGGACATGGCTATATCGACTCGGCTGTTGATGCTGATCAAGAATTTATGTACTTTATGGGGTCGGAGATGCTTCCTTCTGCCTGTTACATACTTTTGCACAAAACCATTATACCCTTTTTACCCATTTTCTATGGGTTCAGGGTATAAAAACATAAAAAGAAACGAAAAACACACACACACACACATACACAGACACGCACACCAACAAAAACAAAGAAAGCGGCAAATGCAACGCTGATGAGTGGCTTTAAAATTCCACGCGGGAAACGCCGGCGCGCAGCATATTTTAACCACCATCACCATCAACAGCACCACCATCAGCACCATCAGCACCACCAGCAGTGCCAGTTGGACAGTGGCAAGGGTCAAGGGGTGGCAAGAGAGATGGAGGGGGGAGCGAGCGACGCCACCATGAGGATATCAACACCATTCGACCCGTTGAAACTTTTGTTTTGTCCCAATTTTTGTGCAAGTTCGTTTTTTGTTCCCTTTTCTTTTTTTTTTGGCAATGCGTTGCCTGGACTGTCTGTTCCCCCTCTCCCTCCAACTCTCTCTCTCTCTCTTTGTGTATGTGTATGTGTGTGTGTGTGTTCCCTGGGACCCTCATCGCAATTTTTGCGGTAACTTGGTTAAGCTTGCCCCTCTCCCCTTTCCCACCGACCATGCTATACAAAACACACTACATATGCAGCATGCTCGTACATGTGTAGCAAAAGTTTACACACATATACATATGTATGTATGTGTATGTTCGTGTACTCCATGCATTTATATTAGGTTCCCCACCCAACAAACCTCTAACCCCCCCTCCACTACGACAACACATATGCTTGCTGCCGGTCGGTAGGGTCTTATTTGGGTTCCGATAGCTGTGAAAACAAATGCAACTTTTGGCATTCTTCTTCAAGTGAAACCCAAAAAAAAACAAAACATTTGCACACAGTGCTAATAGTTCAAACAAACAACAAACTTGCAACGAATTGGCAATGCTCTATGTGCTTTGAGTTTGGAAAGAGTAAAAAGAAGGCAAGTGTCTCAGAAATTGTAGAAATATTTGTAAATCAAAACCCTTTTTAGCTTTTAAACTTAATTTAATTTCAGTTTTTTCTTCTTTTTTTTGAGCCTAGCATTCACAACCAGGGTCGCAAAATGCCTGTTCTCTAAATCTTATTTTTAAAAAATTTTTTTTTTGATCGAACCAGGTTCGAACCTTTAGTTTGCGATCCCCATAAATCAGTTTTCCAACTGAAACTAAAAATTATTCGAACTAAACCTATTAAAATTATTTTTTTTTAAGTTTTCCGATATTCTAAATCACTTTTCCAACTGAAACTGATAATTATTTGAACCCATAAATCAGTTTTCCAACTGAAACTGAAAATTATTCAAACTAAACTTATTCAAATATTTTTTTTTAAGTTTTCCGATATTCTAAATCATTTTTCCAACTGAAACTGAAAATTATTTGAACTAAACCTTTTCAAATTTTTTTTTTTTAAGTTTTCCGACATTCTAAATCAGTTTTCCAACTGAAACTGAAAATTATTCGAACTAAACCTTTTCAATTTTTTTTTTTTAAATTTTCCGACATTCTAAATCAGTTTTCCAACCGAAACTGAAAAGGGATTCGAACTAAACCTTTTTAAATATTTTTTTTTTTTTAAGTTTTCTGATTTTGAAATATTTTTTTCAATTAAAGAATCAATTGTATATAGATATACAAGATCGAAAGCTGATTTTATGGATTTTTCCCCACCTTTTTCGCTTCAACTTACTTCTCTATAGTTTCCTTCATTCTTATTAGTAAGAAATTTAAATTGAATATTGAAATGCAAAATCAATAGTCAAAAATCAGCATAATAATAATAATTGACATGTGTCACAAAAGATTTTCCCCTGTTGATTTTCTATGCTATGTACAAATTTCAGAAAATGTTATGCCAAGCTGACTAAACAAATGATCAAAGCACATTTTCACTTATATCCATTCCCCGAACAAAACCCAAAACTCAAAAATCCGGCCAAAAAGAAAAGCTTTACAGTTTACCGCCTGGCGATTAAGTCTGGGCAAATGGTTCAGCTGTGCAAAGAGGAAGAGCAAAGGAAATGAAGGTTTTGGCGAGCGGTAAAGTAAAAACCCAATATAATATCATATCTAAAGATACGTGTATATATATATATATATATATATGTGTATTTATATATTCGTGTATATAGAAAAAGAACAGAGCCTGTCTGGCTCTGGGACCCCTTTTTATATTGTATATTGTATTTTTTTTTTTTGTGCAACTCAACACACCTCAAAACTTTTGCCTAGCTGGCTGGCTGAGTTGCAAGTTCGGCTTCGGTTTGAGTATGGTTTTAGCAACGTGTGAGTGCAACGTGGCGGCCGGTTTGTAACACATTCCGTGTACCGGAATATTGCAAAAAAAAAAACAAAAAAAAACAAAAGGAAGAAAATATATAAAGTAATGTAAAGTAAAGTAAAGGGGTTAAACACGAGGCAGCGGCCGCGACAGGATAACCGACAATGAGGCGAACTCACTGCAAGCCCCCCCGTGCCTCCCCCTTGTCTGCTGCTTAACCCTCTGTTGCAACGCAAGGACTATTCACTGCTGCCACAGTTGGTGTATTGTATATCGCATGTATAATTCGGTAATTTTTGGCAATTCCTTTCCTTTTTTTTTTTTCGGTTTTTGTGTGTTTTTTTTTCTTTGGGTTTTGGCATTTTTTTTTTTTTTCGGGGTTGGCGACGTTGTTTACTGCAATTGCATCCGAGCGCGCAAATATGTGTAACTGTGTATGTGTGTGTGTGTGTGTGTGTGTATGTGTGTACGTTGTGAAGTGGAACGCGTGTTGACGACCAACAGCAACAACAATAAAGTGGCTAGGAAGAGGATACGACCCCAAATGCCACTTGTGCCGCAACAACTCAGAGGAATTTTTTGTTGTTATTTTTTTTGGGTTTTATTTTGTTGTTGTTGTTGTTTTTTGGGACATTTATTTGCCTTGGTGCTGCTGCTGTTGCACGCACTTCCGGCCGCATTTTGAGTTGAGTTTATTAGCCCTTTGGTCTAAAGGGGCAGGCAGAGCCGGCTGCTGTTGCATACGACAAAAGGTAATGGCCAACTTCAAAAACTGGCCAGGACCCCAACAATAAAAGCACACACACACACACACACGTACAGATGTCCTGTTGCCCCCTTAACATGTTTTTTCGGCGCATTTTTTTTTTTGGTTTTTCGGCGGTTGCACTTGTCGCGAGCCAATGTTGCGTTGTTGCATCTGCCGCCGCTATTGCCGCTGTTGCTGTTGCTGTCTTCAACAATTAGGAATGAAAGCTGGTCTCCCTTCCGCTATGTCTCTCTCTATTAGTAGCTTTGCTTGCGCTTTGTCAAAATACGCAGCTTATCTGGCCAGAGGCGGCGGCGTCGGCGACTCCTGCTAAAGCTCCTGCTGCTTGTGACAGTCAAGACAAATCGACTCTGACAGGCGGCCGTGCGCCACTGCAACAACAACAACAACATCATCTCATTCGTATTCAAACTGATGAACAGCTGAATGTGCGTGTGCCGCGACTTTTCATCATCACAAAAGAGCTCAAGTCAAGCAAATGTCAGTGGGCAAGTGCAGAGAGAGAAAGAGAGGGGGGAATGGAGGCACGCAGCATGGATTTAAAGAAGATTTGTTGTGTTTGTGTGTGTGGCATTGCACAAAACTAATATAATAATATCGCTGATATTAAAACCTTTCTTGTATTCACAAAAAAACGGCATTAAAGCAAGAAAGTAGGAGAGGCAAAGGCTCAGTGACAGAGAGAGAGAGAGAGGGAGAGAGAGAGGTGTTGGGGCTTGGGTTGGTGTAAAGGGACAGAAAGTGCAAGAAAAGAGAACTTTAAATACAAATTTCTTGAAGTATCTTAGGTCCTTAAGAAAGTTGAAAGAAATGACAAAAAATAAAACTTTCCAATGACAATTCTAATTCTCTATAACTTCCTGGTTTCGTCATACAAATATTCGAAAAACAGGTGACTCCGTTATGTTAGAAAACTGGGTTCGCAACAACAACAACTAACTGAAAAAAAAATATTCACATTACTTTAAAAATGTTCCAAAAATAGTTAACAAATATGATAAAGAGAAAAAAGCTTTAACAAAATATATATACTAAATATTATTCATAATTGAGTTCGAATAGTACAGAAAAGAATATTTTCTTGCAAACTTTTCATTAAATCATGTCACATAATTTAAGTTCTCAATTGATGGAAAAAATTTCTCATAAGTTAACAAAGTCAACTAGATAATTGTATATATATGAACCAACGAAAGTGTATATTATCTCCCCTTACTCTACAATAATATAAATAATATATATATTGTATATATGTATAATCTATGCAAGCTTTGAGTCACTTGAGAGCTTTTCATCTTCATAGTAGTTGGCAGAACCCAGCAGGTGGTGCACGAGCAGCTTAACACTTGAATAGTTGTGACACACACACAAACACAATCAAGGACACAGTACAGCAGGTCCTGAAACACACCTCCCCCACTCCACTCAAATGGTTAGTTGGATTCGGGGACATCATCGCAGCTCCAACGTTGATGGCAATGCACGGACGGAATGCAACGCACTTCGACGACCTTTCATTATCTTTATGCCCAGGCTAGATGCCCCCCTTTTCCCCGCACCCTTCCCACAATTTCGACTCCCTTGGGTGCTTTTTCTCGAGTTTATTGTTGTTTGTTGCCTTTGTCAACGTGCATTGTTGCTCTTCAATCTCCTCCTATTTTCCTTCGTGTTTTTTTCTCGTTTTTTTTTTCGCTTTCCCATTTTTGTATTTTGCTTGGTTTTTCTGTTTTGTGTTCAAATTGCGTAAGCTAGTTGTTGACTGCGACGCCAGGATCAAAGGCTCTTTTGCGTGCATCTTAGTTTTCGACGAGTCCTGCCTTCTTCTACTACCTCGTCCTACCTCATATTTCACTCTCTGTCGCTCTACCCCCATATACCGCCCCGTCTCGGGCGAGAAGTGCGTTTTTGAGTGCACTTCAGAAAAAAATTTAACGCAATGCAACAAAAGCAAGACCCCGAGAGTAGAAAGGAAAAAAAAAATTATAAAGACTGTGCTAGTATGCTCGACTAGTGTATACCCTGTACGCACATTGTGTTTGTCTTGCTGAAATTAATCAAATAAATCACTTTTCATAAAAGCATCAAGCACAAAAGGTTATTTAATGAAATAAACTTATCCTAAGTATATCTGATGTTAAAATAAACTTGAGGTCCTTAATAACTTAAGCTCACTTATCTATCTAAACTAACTAATCGAAGGTTTCTCATAGAATTATCACCATAATCTCTAATAACCATTTTTTTTTACAAACTTTTATTACACTTCGACAAAACCTTCAACCTGCCCCACCGTAAGCTACTGTCAAGCCTTGTCGCCTATCCTCAGCTATCTGCTACTCCTCATCCTCTTGTCAACTTCTGACTGACTGTTTTCTGTCTCTTTGTAGTTTCACCGACGCGACATCCTCAGTGGGCATTGCCTACTTGTAGGCGCACTAAAGTGCGTTTATGCATAATTTTGTAGGGTCTCTAGTAGAGTGAGAGAGAGAGGGAGAGGGAGAGGGAGAGAGCAGTCCTCTCAACAAGGCGACAACTTGGTGCGCCTCTGGACTAGGCTTCTCTCTCTAATTGCAGTGCCTGCGACAAAGTTGTGAGCCATAAATTACTATTAATTATTTGAGGCCACCCTCTCTCTCTCTCTATGTGTGTGTGTGTGGATGCGTGTTGTTCTACATATCGATTGCATTTTGAAAGAAGAAAACAAAAAGGAAAAAATAAAATTTGTATATACGCCCAAGTGGCAGCTGACGATGCCGCCAAATGCGTGCTCAAGTGTTTGTGCGAAAGAAGAAGGCGGCATCAAACACAAACACAAACACATATCAAAACACACACACACAGTGATAGTCTTATTCAAAGCAAGCACAAGTCACAAAGCCCCAAGTGGCGCCCTGTTAAGAGCCTACGCAATACACCCATCCAACGGCTGCTTCTGTCTCAGGGTTCAATTCAGTTCACCATCACAGAAGCAAAACCCAAGACAAAAAAAATACATATATATATATATATATATATTTATTTATATATATATTATTGTTGCGCCCAACTACTAAATTATATGCCCAACAACGTTCAATCAAAGAATGGCCAGCTGTTAAAAGGCTGAACTTAATTCTCATGCGAATAGTTCGATTAATTATTCAAAAAGAAAATTACTCAATTATCGGTTTTACTTGTTAAATGCTAAGGTCAACAAAAATTACCTTATTCATGTAATTTCTAGAATACAGTTTTTATGTTAGGAAATTTAGCATTTCTTAGGTATTGCGCTTAGTGTCATTTGCAAGCCCTGATTAACAGTGTTGGTAAACAAGAAAATTAGTTCTTCGCCTTGTGTTCTGATCACTGCTCGTAAACCGTGTCAAAGTTGATTGAGCTTGCATTTTGGGAAGTTTTCGCTTTGCCAGTGTTGTAAAACGATTGTTGTTATGGAGTTATCCCATTGTGAATGCTTTCACCTGTCCACAACTGACTGCATAAGTATTCAACATTTCTTAGGCATTGCGCTTAGTGTCATTTGCAAGCCCTGATTAACAGTGTTGGTAAAAATGAAAATTAGCTATACGCTTCGCCTTGTGTATTGATCACTTCTCGTAAATAGTACCCATGTGTTGTGAGCTTGCATTTTGGGAAGATTTTGCTTTGCCAGTGTTGTAAAACGAATGTTGTTATTGAATTATCCCATTCTGAATGCAACTTTCAATAACTGTCCACAACTGAGTTGCCCCCCTCGCTTGCTTAACACTGTACCCCTTCGGTCAAACACCCCCACCCTGATATTCCCGTTTTCCCCCGCTACCCCAGCTGCACTAAGTGCGGCCCTTAGTTGCTGCTGCGTTTTTAGCGCGTCTGCAATATTTGCATAAATTATTGTACAACAAACAATAATAATACTTTTTTTTTTGCTCTGCCTACCCCGCTGCAACTGCATTGCATTTTTCAGAATATGACGTTGTGAAAAATGCAACAATAATATTTCGTTGTTGCTGTTATTGTTGCAAGAAGGCAACAGCGTATCAGTGACGGAATTCCTGGAAAAACACATAGGCAAAAAAAAAAAAACAGAAACGAAGAAAAAAATGCATAGGAATACCACCTTGTTGTTTTTTTCCTGTTGTTGTTGTTGTAAATAATGCGAATGCAAGAAGAAAACAACAACAATAACAAGTACAATTGATAGGGAACAAAATTGCCGACAACGACCAAAGAATATGAAACTGACAAACGCAAACAGAGAAGCAAGAAATCCCCCCCACACCCCCATCCACCCCATCATCGAAGACTCAAAATGCAGCAGTGTCAGCAATTCAGGGCGGGCGACAAAAATCATATCGAAAAATCACATTTAATGCAGTTATACTCAGCTCAATATTGGCAATGGGTTCACCCGAAGTCGAGAAGAAGATCTACACAATGTTATATGTGTCAATTACATGGAAACGAAAAGAAGAAACTCGTGTGCAACACTCGGCAAAAGCGACGCAACGCATTGTGCAACACTAAACGGCAGTCACATAATACTTATTTCGAGTGAATCGCCAGCGTTCAATTCATTAAATAAAAGCATAAGATATAATTAACTTAATTTTCGCATTAATTGACAAATGAGTTTGATTCGATTCGTTTCGAACAAGCCAGCAATGTTTTGAAGCTTAGATCGTATCGTAAACTACAAAAAATAATACAAATTTGATAACTTTAACGTTAGATTTTTCAATGCTTAATCAACTTGCAAAAATAACTAAAAAAAACAGAAATGAAGTAAAATATTTAAGTAAAGATCTTATATAATTTGAAATATTAACTAAACTATATATAATTGTTTTGTATATGCGTTTTAAAGTGAGTTTTCTGTGCGGAATTCGTTAAATATTTATGAAGCTTATGTCATTCAACAAACTTTTGCTCAAGATGCTATTGCAAAAGAATTTGTTTCTTTTTTTGTTCTGTTCTGTTTGCCAGCTATCTCATATGCAAACTGCAATTCCGTGACATGTGCCCTGTTACTCGAGCTTTATATATTGCTCAGTATTTTGCTTCTTTTTTTTTAAAGGCAGACTTCTAAAATTTCATAAATTCAACGAATTTGTCGCGCAGCCGTCAACGCTCCACTGACAAATTCCGCAGTTTCTAATAAACGGCAAGACAGGCAAGTTTCGTATTGTTATTGTTATTGTTGGTTCTTTGAAAAAGTAGCCAGGAAAACAAGAAGAAGAAGAAGAAAAAGAAGACGACGGTTGTGAGAAATGAGGGACGAACAGTTGCTTCTAAAAGTTGTGCAACCAACAAAATTGAATGCAGATGATGTTGTTAATGATAATTGCATAAATTTATTGTCAACAGCGTCGGTCACGCATGGCAACCAGAGAGAGAGAGAGAGAGAGAGAGTGAGACAGGCAGAGAGAGATGGTGAGAGAGTGAATGAGAAATGTCCTTGCGTGAGTGTGAGAGAGCGAGAGCTAGTCAGAATCGATAAGAAGGATAAAATGAAAAAATGAAAAAATGAAAACACAAAAACTGAAGAAAAAAAAGACAAAAAAAAAACGTAAAGAAAACGAAATTAAAACGCAAGACGTCGCGGCGTTGCATTGTCAAGAATAAAACACAAAAATTGAGTGTGTGTGTGTGTGTGTGCTGTCCCATTTCAAGTTGCATTCCACACGCTTAACAACATTCACCTGCGACTTGTGCAACGTGCAACTTGCGACTAACTGTCGAGCAAATGGTAGGGTTGGGAGGTTTATGTGCTAGGTGTCCTGTACTGTCTGGCAACATTAAAAAATATGTCGATGGCATTGTGCTGTGCAGGCTGCAACTTCAACTGTTGATGCAACACACACAAACACACATACCAACACACACACACACACACACACACACACACACACACACATCAAACAGCTGTGCAGACATTTTAAGCAGCTAGTCATCAGGCTGTCTCGACTCCTGGAGTCACTTTCATCCGCCAGCTAGTAGTAGTAGGTGTTGTACGCATGGTTGTGGCCCAAGGAGTTGAAGTTATTGTAAGGTGGCATACAACAGACAGCGTCTAGTCACAGACATATTCTCTCTCGTCTATTCTGTACATGTGTGTGTGTGATTGTGCCGTGTTTGGTAAATACCAAACAACCTCTGTCTGTTCCAACTGTGACTACCCCGACCCCGAAGCTCCTAGCCTAACCCAAGAATACCCTCCAACCACTCTCCCTTTCTCCATCTCGCTATCTCTTTCTCACATTCAACTGCCATCTAGACCCGCATTTGTCTGAATGTCTGGCATTGGTTTAACTTAACTGTCGCGCCCCGCTTACCACCCACCCTAGCAAGACTGTCCAACTTGTCTGTCTAACTGTCTGACTAACTGGCTCTTACTGACTTGGCCCAGACTACGTTCTGGCTGATTTTCCTTTTCCCTTTTCTTAACTATATATATTTTTTATTCTTATTCTTTGCGTTTGGCAAGTGATTTTCCACTTCGCTTCTCCTTTGCCCAAGCAGAGAAAAGGAGAGAGAGAGAGGAAGTGGGAAAGGGGGAGGGCGAGAAGAGATCGTGTCTAAGCTTCAAGGATTATCTTTGAATGACATCATAAGAACTTAACGCCAAGTCAAAGGAGGGGACAAATTATTCAGATGGATTATTTTATTCGACGTTTATCGGAAAATTTAAGCTAAAACATTATTAATTGCTTGTTTAATGTTGATTTCTAGAAACAGCTAAGCATTTGTATCTTAACATAATCTTAACCTTCTATTTCGTTTATTTGTTTCACCATTCAATCACATTGACCTTTGTTGCCGATGATGGGAATCTCTTTAAAACACTCACAAAACGTAGATCAAATCAAAAACTTAAGTAAACTGAGCTCAACGCATATTCATTTGAATGAGTTTTAGCATAAATAAGTCAGCATAAGTGCTTTAAGGATATATGTAACTGCGTTTGACATGAACTTGAACTTATTGCCAGACAGAACCTTAGCAACAGAAAGAGAGATAGAGAGTGTTAGGGCGAGATGAAGACATTTGAAGGCAACCTACTTATACTTATACGGCAAAGTAAAAGTTTTTCAATGCCATCGCAACTTTCAGATGCAGTTTTGTTGCTCTCTCGCTCTAAGTTGATACGAGAGGATGCTCTTCCAGCTGATTAAATATATATATATATATATATATATATATATACGCTTCAAGTACAGCAATTCAACGTTAAACTCATGACGATGACATCAGACGTTAAATTTGTTGTTGTTGTTGTTGGTGAGCTCATAATTCAGCTGCTGACATTGTCGTTGTGAGTTTTCCACGTCATAATTAAGCATGCCACATGTTGCAGCAACACCAACAAGCATCAGAAACAATCCTGCATAAAACTTTTCATGCATGTGCTATACTTTTTATGCTCGTATGTATGTATGTACGTGTGTGTGTGTGTGTGTGTGTGTTTCTGGTTGCACTTGTGTTGCAGAGCACTTGAAACAGTCGCAGACAGTTGCCAGACTTTTTGAGACAGCGACAGACAACAACAACAACAACAACGGTAAACCAGTGATTTTGGCATTGGTTGTTGCCCCTGCAACATAACAAAAGCAACAAAATTTGCGCTAGGTAATTAAAATAGTGAAAGTTTTACGTCAAATTGTTTGGCTGCAGTTCTTTGTTCACACCCACAAAACCTCTCTCACCATCTCTCTCTTTCTCGCTCTCTTTCGCTCTTGCTCGTTTCCTCACTTTTGGCATAGCCTACATTTGAGGTCCGTTGTGTGTGTGTGTGTGTGCGTCTAGTTTTCAAAAGTTTTTGCTTCGCTTTTGTTTCGTCTTCTTCAAGTTTCGAAATTGCAAAGTGTTAATGAGCTTTAAAACAAAGTGTTACCAAATTCCAAAAAGGGAGTTGATCAATATTGTTCCTGCTGCTGCCTCAAATGACCTTAGGAAGCGCACGCAAAACTTAATTGTTGAAATATGTATTAAGTTAATGCCACAAAACATATTACGGAAGTTGTTCAACCAAGTTTTAGTATTCGTTGTGATTTTTACACCATTATCATACTAATTTATATAAAATGTTTTCTTGTTCCTTGCAGCATATTGTTCAAAATTCTAAATTTCAACGAAGAAGAAAGCGTGTAAAACTTAAAGAGAATCACATACGAAATCTCGGCGAATCGAAAAGCAACTCAGCAAACAGTTTATCGATAACGGAAAAAACAAGAACAACAACAACAACAACAATCAACACGCAACAACTCTGGCAGCGCTCTCTGGCTATTTGAAATCAACTCTCTCTCTCAATCAAACAACACACACACACACACACACACACACACATGTATGCAGACAGATCTTGAAGGCAAACTTGACGAAACATTCGCAACCAACTGGACCAATTAGATTTTTATCGACAACAACAACAACATAAAAACAAAATAATATTCAAAGAAGAGAAAACGAAAAGAAGAAAAAAAAAAACACAACCAAAACAGGCAAGAAGAAGCAGCACATAAAATGATTATAATTTGATCAATTTCTTTGGCAAAAAACAACAACAACCACAATCACTCTCTCTCCCTTTCGTTCTCTCTCTGGCTCGCTCGCTGGCTCGAGAACTGAGAATTTCGGACATCAGTGTTGTACAACGCTTATAGCGATTAATTTTCGGTGTGCAAAAAAACGAAAAAGCAAAAAGCAAGCAACTCAAATCGACAACAACAAAATTGCAGCAACAACTACAAAAATAAGAATCTTAAGAGCAAATCTACAATAACAATAACCATAACAACTATAACAACAACCAACCAACCAACTAACGACGAAGACCAAAAGGACGGCCCCCAAAAACCAAATCAATTGAAAATTGAAACTTATGGATTGCTGGACGGGTAACGCCCGACTGGCGAGTGTTTTAGTTTAAGGTAAGTTTTATCCAATAATAATTTCGATTAAACCCGACATACATACATACTATATACTTAAATACATATAGAGAAACTCGACGTATTCAATATTTCCTTCAATTTAAAGTTCATTTTATTTTTCTGCGTCAAAGCTTTAACAAAATGTATTCCCTATTTGACCTAAATTTGGAATTTTTGTGCGAAAACTGAGCAACTTTTTATACCCTGAACCCATTAAAAATGGGTAAAAAGGGTATAATGGTTTTGTGCAACACGTATGTAACAGGCAGAAGGAAGCATCTTCGACCCCATCAAGTTTATATATTCTTGATCAGCATCAGCCTAGCCATGCTCGTCTGTCCGTCTCTCGATCTCAGAGACTATTAGAGCTAAAAACTTCACATTTGGAACATAAGCTCTTCTAATCCCTAGGCAGTACAAGTTTGTTTCAAATTTTCTCCGTTTCCGATATACAAATGTGATCGATAACAACGAAATCTTGAATTTGGAAAAATTTGAGATGGCCTTTTAAAACATTAGACAAAATAATGACAATCTTTGAAATTTGTATTGAAATCGGATGAGAATTACCGGAGATATGGAGCATTGAAGTTAAGTCAAGTATGTACTATACGCGAACATATACACACACTCACACATACTTACAAGGGTATCGTCTAGTCCGGATTTCTCGACTAGAGCCTTCTTACTTGTTTTTTTTTTATACTTAAAGGAAGTTCGTAAACATTTAAGAGCTTCACCTTCATTAAAAATTGCGAATATTTCGCATAAAAAGTTTGATATGTATTTTTCGTCAATTAAAAAGCGAATTTCAATAAGTTTTTCAGCTCTTAAACATTTTATGCGTTTCCGCAAATTTCCAAATGAGTTTTTACTTAAATTGAAGACCTTCTTACTTAACGAAAAATGTGCTCAAATAAATTCCTAAAACTCCATTCAATGAAAGAATTGTTTAAAAATAAACAAAGGGAGAATAACTTATTTTTGTAATCGAGCAAATACTTAAAAATGCTCTTAAAAAGAATGGCATTAGTATTAGAGCTTAAGAAATCCCCATCAATTTCAACATTTTCGAGAATGGTTTCCGAATCTGGGAAAATAGTTTTGTTGGCTTTTTGTTTCTTTCTGGGGTTAGGCTGGCAGCTGGAAAGGGGGCGTGTCGACGCTTAGGGGCAGCTGTCGATCAAACATAAAGCTTGAGGTAGCCACGACGGTGCTCGCATTTTGCGTATGTGTGTGTGTGCTAGTAATGGCTAATTTTGGCTGCTGCAATTAACAACGCGACCCACACACACACACACAAACGAATATTGGCTAATTGAAGCAATTTTTGCAATTGTTCAAACAACGAACAAAAAAAATTCAATTAAAATTGAAACCTTTGCAGCCAGGCTAATTGTTGTGTACAAATAGTACATACACACACACACACCCAGATATATATATATATATATATATGTATTTACTTTGCTTAGCATTCACTTCCCATTGTCAAAAGCAAGGCGCAGACGTCGCTTACTTCCGCCCAACAACAACAACAACAACCCTTATGCGCAAATTTTGTTCGTTGCTCGCTTTTAAGCCAATCTGTGCTGTGGTTCTGACCTTGGCCTTGAGCATGATTATTATACATATATATTATTATATATATATATGTATATCTGATATATATTTGTTTGTTTGTTCTTTGTGTGTGAAGGAAAGAAACGTATTTTTTTTCACTTCTCATTTTTTTTACTTCTTGACGGATTCCCAGGCCCCCAAATGGGTTGGCTCATTAATAAAACGTTAGCACCGTTAAATTGCAGGCTGCAAAAATTAACGCCTAATTGATGACAATGGCAAAATTGCAAAATGGCCAAAACACAAAAGAAATCTTGTGTTAACTTTAGAGAAATGTCTGCAAAACCAAAGACAAAAGAAAAGCATAATGGAAGAAAAAAGGTTATTTCTATTGATTGAAAAGCATGGCAAAGTGACTGCAATGACTGCAGCTTCCAACACCAACAACAACAGCAACAACACCAACAACGGCAACGCCAACAATAACAGTTGCTTATATGCAATTTATGCGCAGCGTGACAAATCAATTTTACTTTAGTCATTTTTAGTGAGTTTTGCTGCGTTTGTTTTGTGCTCTTTGCTTGCTGTTGCATGATCGTTCAATGTGTGGATATGTAAGTGGGGCGGGGAAGCGTTACTAACAGCAGCCAGTCAGTTCGCAGTCGGTTCGCACGCTCGAAAACGGCTCGCTAACAGCGCCGTTATCATCAGCATAAATATGTGACATTTGCGAGTAATGGCAAATGACGTTCGTATCGTATCGAGCTGCAACAACAACAACGAACGTACAACACCAACAACCACGTTCGACTCGAGTGCAAATAGTTTTCATATTACAGTTGCAGTTGAAAGGTTGTTTGTTTATATGACAAACTAATGCCAAGAACCTCAACGCTTCAAAACTCAATTTATTATGTACACAATAAAAAAACAATTTTTTTTTTTAACTTTTTATCATAATATTGAAGCTTGAAGTTCTGTTCTTTAAGTAAATAATAGAACATTTGAATTATTTCCAAAAAAAAAATTACTTTTGTTTGTTTTTTTTTTAAACTTAGTTTTAATGGAAATTCTTTTTAGCAAATATTTTTGTTCCAGGTTGCTTTTTTTCTATCTCTTAACTCAGCAGCTTATGCCGCTTCATAAATAAATATTTTCATTATTTATCTTATAAACTTGTTTCACAATAACAGCGAGTAGAAGGGCAAAAAGTATTGTAAATCGAACGCAAATGAACATTTTGAATGATTTTAAAGCTAAAGAACGTCAATATTTCTCTCAATAGATAAATATGCATTTTCTTACGAATCTTTTTCTAAGAATATTGTGGTTGACAGTATTTAAAATGATTCAAATATTCTGTTTTCAATAAGAATTGATGAAATGGCAGCTTAACAGAACTTCAATATTTAGTTAAAAGTTAAGTTCAGTTTGGTTCGTTCAAAAGAACCAGCTAGATGAACTACAATCGTTCGTTCAGTTTGGTTCAGTGAAGTAAAACCTATTAGAAACGATACAATACAAGCTCTAGTTCGTTTCAGTTTAGCTCGTTGAAATGAACCAACTAGATGAACTCCAATCGTTCGTTCAGTTTGGTTCAGTTAAGTAAAAGCGTTCTTATGATACAATAAAAGCTCTAGTTCGTTCAAAAGAACAAAATAGATGAACTCCAATCGTTCGTTCAGTTTGGTTCAGTGAAGTTAAACCTATTAGAAACGATACAATACAAGCTCTAGTTCGTTCCAGTTTAGTCCGTTCAAATGAACCAACTAGATGAACTCCAATCGTTCGTTCAGTTTCGTTCAGTTTGGTTCAGTTAAGTAAAAGCGTTCTTATGATACAATACAAGCTTTAGTTCGTTTTAGTTTAGTTTGTTCAAATTAACCAACTAGATGAACTCCAATCGTTCGTTCAGTTTGGTTCAGTTAAGTAAAAGCGTTCTTATGATACAATACAAGCTTTAGTTCGTTTTAGTTTAGCTCGTTCAAATGAACCAACTAGATGAACTCCAATCGTTCGTTCAGTTTGGTTCAGTTAAGTAAAAGCGTTCTTATGATACAATACAAGCTTTAGTTCGTTTTAGTTTAGTTTGTTCAAATGAACCAACTAGATGAACTCCAATCGTTCGTTCAGTTTCGTTCAGTTTGGTTCAGTTAAGTAAAAGCGTTCTTATGATGCAATACAAGCTCTAGCTCGTTCCAGTTTAGTTCGTTCAAATGAACAAACTAGATGAACTCCAATCGTTCGTTCAGTTTGGTTCAGTTAAGTAAAAGCGTTCTTATGATCAATACAAGCTCTAGTTCGTTCCAGTTTAGCTCGTTCAAATGAACCAACTAGATGAACTCTAATCGTTCGTTCAGTTTCGTTCAGTTTGCTTCAGTTAAGTAAAAGCGTTCTTATGATCAATACAAGCTCTAGTTCGTTCCAGTTTAGCTCGTTCAAATGAACCAACTAGATGAACTCTAATCGTTCGTTCAGTTTCGTTCAGTTTGCTTCAGTTAAGTAAAAGCGTTCTTATGATACAATACAAGCTCTAGTTCGTTCAAAAGAACAAAATAGATGAATTCCAATCGTTCGTTCAGTTTGGTTCAGTTAAGTAAAATCGTTCTTATGATACAATACAAGCTCTAGTTCGTTTCAGTTTAGCTCGTTGAAATGAACCAACTAGATGAACTCCAATCGTTCGTTCAGTTTGGTTCAGTGAAGTAAAAGCTTTCTTATGATACAATACAAGCTCTAGTTCGTTCCAGTTTAGTTCGTTCCAGTTTAGTTCGTTCAAAAGAACAACATAGATGAGCTATAATCGTTTGTTCAGTTTCGTTCAGTTTGGTTCCGTGAAGTAAAAGCGTTCTTATGAAACCTATTCGTACCTTTTGGGTACAGTTTTGATAAATTTTAATGCGTGGGAGAGAGAAGTTTTTGTTGTTGTTGTTGTTGTTGGAAATTGCATCAAAGTGTGCCTTTGCGAGGCTGAATGCGTGCAATGTATGTGTGCAACCAGGCACGTATTTTTTTCTCTTCTCTTTGTTGTAATAAATGATATATACATAACATATACATTTGGCGTGTGAGCTGCGTGCCGTTTGCCGTTATGAAAGGTGGCGCCTCACGCGCTAACTTCCCGCTCCGCACTCCCACTCCAACCAAGCTCTAAGCACGCTTATTCGATTAAAAACTATTTATATATATAAATACCATAATGTATGTATATATATTGCATAAAACTGATTGGCAGCTGTAAATGTAGCATGCGTAATTGTTGCAATGAATGCGGAAGCAAAGAGCATGAATGAATCAGATCGAGTGTGAATGGCAAGCACAAAGCAAACTTCTAGTTGAACGATTGAGTAAACGTTTCGTTAAGTAAGCTCCTTTGTTTATCCTTTCATGTACTATTCCTGTACTGTTCTGAGTCCTACAGAAAGTGCAGCCAATTGCAGCAGCTTGCTTTAATCGACGATATCTTCTGTGTTTTCGAACCAATTTGCATGAAATTTTCACTGAGGATCAATATTATGTCAAAATTTTGGATGTCGTTCAAAGTTTATAGCTTCTCATAACACGTGTGCAATCAGGAATAAGCAAAGTTATCGATTTTTACAATTTCTTATATCTAATAATAACTAAAACCTTAACAAATAAGCAAAAATACTGTACTATACTAGTCGTAGTCTTAATTATGCACACACACACGCGCGCGCACACACACACAAATGAATATTAATACAAACACACACACACACACACACTGAGGGGATGTCCCTCTAAGCAGGCCCCACACCTCCCTCACCAAACGCCGCCCGCAACATTTTGTGGCTTGGTGCACGAGCTTCAAGGTTGTGTATGTGCGTGTGTGTGCGTGTGTGTGTATTAGTGTCGCTTTCGTTCGCTGACAAATGCACAAAATGCATGACAAGCGCGAGGGATGGTGATGGATGGGGAGAGGGAGAGAGGCGCTGGGGTTCACTATTTAACTATTTTAACAGCGAGATAGGAGCTTACGGGTCTGTGGGTTCTGGGAGGGATAGGGGTGATAAAGCGCGTGCACAACGCAAGAAGGAAGTGATTAATAAGCAAAGCGCGCGAGAAGGCAAACAACAACAACAACAACGAAAAGTTTTTCGCCGGCTACTTAAGAGACCACAAAAAAAAACCGAAAGAGAAAATGCTTTCAAAATGGAAAATGCAAGAGAGAAAGAGTGCAACGAGTTGATGGGGGGGAGGGAAAGAGTGAGAGAGAGAGAGAGTAGCGCAGTGAGAACATGCGCATGTGTTGTTGTTGTTGTTGTTAGATATTGTTGCAATATGGTCACCCTAAAGTGCGGCATTTCTGCGTGTGTGTTATCGCAACGACAACAACAATGAACAAACTATAACGCAATTATATGTAACCCCCTATATTCCCACCCCCCACCCCACCCACGCCACCGCCGCACAAGCCCACCGCCCCCTTCATGATTTGCCCCAGTTTCAAGCACTCACCTACGACTCATTACCCACATACTTCACTCTACCTCCCTTCCTCCCTCCTTCCCATTCCTATTCTCTCTCTCTCTCTCTTTCGTTTTGGGCACTCTCCCTCTCGCTCGCACCTCGTAATTGCATTTTGCGTGCATCAATTATTGCGCATTTCTCAGTTTTGAGTTCAGTTTTTGTTATTGTTGTTGTTTTTAGTGTTATCTGACAGCCGCCTTCTAATTTACACAGCAGCAACAACAACAACGACAAATGTTGTACAATCACAATGCATAACATTAGCTGAATAACTTAAAACATATACAAGCACATACATATATGCGTTTTGTATATATATATATATATATATATGTATATATTTATATATTTATGCATAGTTGTTTATTGTAATAAAGATCTCTAAAAACATTCAATCTGATTCAAATTTATGATCATTTCTTTAGTTCGAAGTCTATCGTTATCGTTTATCGATACTCAAATACGCATTTATCAATTAGAAACCAAAAAGTTTGAAGTTCGTTTTCTAGCGCTTCATTTGTGAACTAGTTCTCAATTACAAAACGCAGCCATAATACAATCAAAACTCATTTGAATTAGTTCGAAGTCTATCGTTATCGTATATCGTTACTCAAATACGCATTTATCAATTAGAAACCTAAAAGTTTGAAGTTAGTTTTCTAGCGATTCATTTGTAAACTAGTTCTCAATTACAAAACGCAGCCATAATACAATCAAAATTCATTTGAATTAGTTCGAAGTCTATCGGTATCGTTTATCGATACTCAAATACGCATTTATCAATTAGAAACCTAAAAGTTTGAAGTTAGTTTTCTAGCGATTCATTTGTGAACTAGTTCTCAAATTCATTCAATCAAAACTCATTTGAGCTCTTAAGTTCTAGTTCTAAACGAGTTGTATCTTACCAATAAAGCTCCTCCAAAGCTCCTGAATTGCTTAGTGATTTATGAACTAACTGATGCATTACATTGCAGTACATTACAGGTAATGCATTACAAAAATACGATTTTTGTGCGCAACTTACAAAAACTCAAAGTGTTCACGTTGCGTATGCGTGTTTTATGCGCCAAAAAAATGAGACAGAGTAAGAGAAAAAGAGAGAGAGAGAGAGCGAGTGTGTCGCTGCGTGACACATTCGGTGGCTAACTTTTGTGCTAATAGTGCAACAACAACAACAACACCAACAAAATCAACTGCAATGGTTTGACATGCGATCCAAGCCAAAGTTTCAGACTGACCCATTGGCAATTAGCATTTGGTTGGAGCCTCTACTCCACTCCACTCTACTGCCCCTTTCTCCGCCTCTCTTTCGCTCTCTTTCGCTCCCAATTGTGGATTAATTATAACCAAGGACTTACAAGATACAAACAAAGATACAAATGTATCTGCAACTAGCGTAACGCGCTACGTTTGCGTCTGTATGTGTGTGTGTGTGTGTGCAACTTCCGTTGGGCCAGAACAAGGTTAATTCAGTTAGCCATTGTTGCTGTTGTTGTTGTTGTCGTCAGTTTGCAATTGTTGCTGCGCTTGTTTTAATTACGCTCCCACTTACATTATCATTTCAAGCTGATGACACGCATACACACACACACACACACACACACTAGCACAAACACATTGCACACTTATATTCGAAAGTAATTAATTACTTATTTAATATAATTTTATTTAATTTGACGCTTTGGGAACAACTCGAACAACGTTGACAACTTATTTTTTGTCTAGTCCTAACAGTAAATTGTATTTATTTAATTTTTCTAATGACCAAAAAGCGAAGAAATGTTGGCTAACAAAATTTCTTTACCTTGTTTTCTACATGTAAATCCGGTTAAACAAAACTTTCCCAGAAACTAGAAATACAGCTAAAAACAAAAAACCCTAAGAAATAAATACATCAAACTTAAAGGGGGCTATCTAGTAGTACTAACAAAAACAACAACAACAACAACATAGTGTTGTTCAAATTTCACCCAAGTCACTCGTGTAGAGAAGAAGAGGCGCAAGAATTAGAAACCTTGTAGTACCATCCATTGTATCCAAAACGTTTGTTGTAAATATTCCCATTTGGGTTTAGTATTTCAAACTTCTGCACGGATTTTATGGACTTAGCAAAGTGTAAGAATGGTAGAGGGGGAGTACGAAAGATGGAGAGAGAGAAAAAGCATATCATTATTTAGATCATCCATATATCCTTATCTTCTGAATTCTACAAAAAGTGCATCAAATTGCAGCAGCTTGCTTGAGTAAATTTTAAACGAAGATATCTTCTGTGTTTTCCAACCAATTTGCATGAAATTTTCACTGATGATCAATATTATGTCAGAATTTCGGATGTCATTCAAAGTTGATAGCTATTCGTAACATGTGTGCAATCAGGAATAAGCAAAGTTATCGATTTTTACAATTGCTTATGTATCATAATAACTAAAACCTAAAAATATCTTGAAAATTTGCAGAGGAAAACGAATAAATAAACATAAATACTATTAATTATCAAAATAAAACTTAATCTTATCTGTGTTACCCAAGTGTATGTATATATATATATACATATTTATGTAATACCATTGTAACAAAACGAAATATATTGATAATTCGCCAATTTGTAAGGCCCATCGTTATCACACAAAGAAGAAGAACAGTCAAAATTCTCTCGAATTCGCAGTAGGCCCAATTATCAAAGCCACAAAAAAATAGTCAAAAAAAAAAGAAAAAAATAGATGGAAACACCGAAAATCTAATAAAATTCGCGAGTCTATTGAACTTTGTGTTACAACAACAACCACCACAACAACAACAACAACATAAATTCGCGCAACAACAACCACAAAAGGAACAACAAACGCATAGCATAAAAACTAAACGCAAAATAGTTCATTGAACCCAAAAGCAGGCAGCCAGGCAGGCCAATCTAGCCACTGTTGTTGCCCAAAAGATCAACGACACGCACAAAAAACAACAACACCAACACCAACAACCACAACAACAATCATATTCATAGGCCTAACAACGCACGCACCGGCGAAAAAAGAAGCCAATGAACTATCGACGTCGCAGTCGACGTAAAGAGAGCATAGACGAAACAACAACAAAAGTGCGTAAGCTACGCGTCACCGTCACAGCAACAACAGTTACGCATGCAAAAAAAAAGAAGAACAAGAAGCAGAGAAATTCGCGAGATCGCACGCACCGCGCAGCACAAACGAAACGAAACGACACACGAAATGAGGCCGGACCGCAACAACAACAACAACAAAATGTTGCCAAAAAAATCGCACAGCAAAAGAGCGTAAAAGCGTCGAGCTTCTTCTTCTTCTTCTGCTTCTTTCTCATCCGCTCATTCACACACACTCTCATTGTCAGCATTCGTTTCAAAGTCAAGTTGAAGAGCACCAAAAAAAAAATGCTGACGGCCGTTTATCTCTCTCTCTCTCTGTCTGCGTGCGTGTAGTTGTGTGCGTGCGTGTGATCTTTTGTTTTTTTTATCTCTGCCCAATTTGCAAATTCTCTTTGCAAATATTTTTCGCGCTCTAGCGCTAGCGTCGCTGTCGGTGTCAACGTCGCCGTCAACGTCAGCGTCGCCTTCGCTTACGCTTACGCTTACGCAATTTGTATGTTTGGCAAACATATGGCCTCCACATCTAGCAACAACTAAAATTCAAATAATAAACGGTATATCTTAATAACTGTTAGTTAGCAAGAGCGAGCGAGAGAGAGAGAGAGAGATAAAATGCGTTTGCCTGCACTTGACACGTTCTGCTTATATTGTTTTTGTTTTTTGCACTTTGTTTTGTACGCTGTTTGTTATCTTTTTCAATATTGAAATGCATATACATATACACAAACAAATTGTGTTATGGACAAACAATGCGCAATTAACTTCCAAGCGAGTGAGCGAGAAGGAGATAGAAAGCTATAAACGTATACATAGTATATATGTGCATGTATATCGAAAGTATATGTTATATACGCGAATAATGCGGAAATATTAATGTGGAAATGCATTTTTTGTATTCCAGTATGGAATTTCACATAGACACACATATTTGATATTAACTAAGCGTAATCAAATTATCCATAATATACCATTTCCGATGTACATATGGCACTGATCTGAGAATTTGTCTATTCTACAGAAACTTTTACATCATTTTGATCATATGTGAAAATTTCACAGTATTCGTTTGAGAAACAAGAAAGATATCTTCGATTGAAATGTACTCAAGAACGTTGTAGGAAGTTTGGGAATATAAGTCTAAACACACACACAAACACACACATTTATTTGTTGCTTAGCATTAAAGACGATCTAAGCATCGATCGAGTTATATAATGTCATATTTACATGCATATATAGATAATAACTTCTTGGATAATAGTTTCTTTCTTCTTGATTAAAACATAATAATAATTCATTGGCTGCCGACCCAACAGCCGATCTTTGGCACAAATTTGATTGCCTTTTAAGCAGCTGTCCGAAAAAAAAAAAGTTTTTGGCTTTTCTTTTATTTCATTTCATGTAATTTGTTTGTTGTCAAACCTTTTGAACTGCCGGCAAAGCGTTGCAATTAATCAATGCCAAAATAATGCAGTCTCTGCGGAGAGTCTGTTTACTGGATATATAGATGCCCCAATGCTTATGCGTATGTGCATTTCCGGGGGCACACAGCCGAAGACGTGAGAGAATGAGAGAGAGAGAGAGCGAGAGCGAGACAGGAAAGGCAAAATAGTTTGCGACTAGTTTCGCATATGTGCGCAAAAATAAATAATAATACAAAAATAAAGCTAACAAAACATATGTTGTTATCTGTATCTGACAGATACGTAAGTAGGTCGCACACACACAAACACATATATGAATTTGCACACATTCCGCTAATTTCGCACGCACTCACACGCAAGGGAATCGCGCTGCGTAAATTGCGTATACGAAATGTGTGTCAAGGACAGATATGTGCGAATTTTTTTTTTTTAACCATTCCCTCTCGCTCTTTCGCTCTATCTCTCTTTGTCACTCACTTTATGATTTGCAATGTTTGACTTCGGTTCGGCTCCGCTGCTAAATTTAAATGACGTCGCGCCAGCTGGCAACAACAACAACAAAGGCACCTACTGAACGAATTTTGCGAATAATGTGTGTGTGTGCGTAGATAGCATTGAATTTCAAATGGCCGGCAACCCGCTAGAAACATTTTTCGCAACTAATTTTTTATATTTTAGGTTTTTTTTTTTTGGCGCAACTCACGCCCACGGTCAAGCAAAAGGTCAGCCGACTGCAAAAATTTCTCTTTTTATTTTATTTTTTTTGTATGACAGGCCAAACCATGCGGAGAGTCCAAAGCAACATAATAAATGACTTCAAAACTCAAATGCTCTAACCACATGTGCAAAAAAAAAAAAGATAGAAAAAAATTGGGGGAAAAAATAAGGCAAAAGAAAAAAATTAAGAAAAAACCCAAAGACATTATATTAAAAATAAAAAATAAAAGAAAAACCCTTTATGTAATGCTTAGAATCTAACTTTTCATATATATATATACTTATTGCCAACAAACTTAAACAAATATCAAAACATCATTCAAGCTAATATGCATATAATCATAGTGTTAGTAAGTACTACACTTGTCACTAGCTCTTCCTCACTTCTGCGTCTTTCTGTTTGGAACTACACCCTCTCCCTTTCTTGCTACCTTTGTGTGTCACATTTCCAATTGGGTCGCACGCATCGCAGCTTTAAGCTATTTGCGAATTTATTTCATCTTCTGTTTTGTTTTTGTTTCTTTTTGTGCAAAACGCGTCGATCGCGGAAACGAAACACAAAAACGTTGCTGCTGTTGTTGTTGTTGTTGTTGCTGTGTTTGTGTGCGTGTGTGTGTGTGTATTCAACAACGAACGCATTGCGTAATCAACCAACGCTGCCTGCTGTGCCTTTTGCAGCTTGACAACACCGAGCAGCGCTGTCCGCAGAGGGCGCTAGTTAAGTTTGTTTCTTAGTTGAACGCCTAGTTAGCGCCTACGTGCATATGTGCATGTGTGTGCATGTGTTTGTGCTTATGTATGTGTGTGTAAAAAAGCAGTTAGAAGTCAAAAGAGCAACGCTGCGCAAACAAAAAGCAAACAGCTTTCAACTGTGTGTGCGTGTGCGTGTGAGCTTTTGTCAGCTGCTCTTTGGCGTCATGCGTAAGCGACTATAAATTTAGCAAGCACCGAAAAAGAAGAAGCAGCACCAGCAGCAACCAAAGCGACGTCGCGTCGCAGTCAACAGTGACTTTTTGGTTTTTGTGTACAGTTTTTCGTTTTATGCCTGCTTCGTTTTTTTCGGCCGCCGACGAACGCGGAATAGAATTCGCCTGTTTCTGCTATTTTTTTTTTCGTTTCTTTTCATTTTTTTGCGAAATTAGCGGCAGCAACAACAATATATACAAACAGCGAACTCAGTTTTATTTGCCAATTTTATTTTTTTTTTGCTGCCTTCGTTTTTTTTTTTTTTGTCTTGCTATGTCTTTTATGGCGACGCACAAAAGCGCGTTAAGTTTAGACTATTGAGAACCACTGAAAAAAAAAAAACAACAACAAATGGCAGACAGTCGTATTTAGGTCAAATGCTCAACTGGCAACTGCGTGTGCCGATTGGCAAAAATTTAATTTTTTCGCAAACTTTTTTTTTGTTTTTCTCTTCATCTGCTGATTTCATTTATCTTTTTGTCTTCTTCATGTCGGTGTTTTAGTTGTTGTTGAAATGTTTTTATTGCCTATGGTTGCTTGGAATAACGGTTCATCAACTGCCCCGGCATAATGTTCCCCCATAAATACATATATACATTTTTACATACATAGTCATAGATATACGCAAAACTATTTGGATACAAGCCTGATATATGCCCTGCCATGTTTGTTTGGCCAGCTACCTGCTTCTGAAATGTTGCCAAACTTTTTGTTTCTCTTAACCAACTGATTTGCAAATTTTTCATGTCTGGAATACGATTTAAGCTTAAAATTCTTTCACAAAAAAGTTTTTCTTGAGAAAATCTGAGTCAAATATAATTTATTGTGATTTTTTTGCTTGTTGATTTTGATCAAATCTTATTAACACAATTTTATGCTGAATTGGTACAAAAGCAGGGTTTTTGATGCGTTTAGTTATTATATGTAATGCAATATGAAGAAAAAGTTCGATTTGGGTTTTTATGATACTTAAAATCGGTCTTTGATTTGAGTAAAAATATGTATAAATTACTTTTATCAAGTCTTAATATAACTGTGAAAACAATCCTAAATCGTTCTTAGTGACAATTTTGAAAACCTTTAGGTTTTGTTCAAGTTCCTCTCATGGAAAGGACTTGGCATACGATTTATTGTATTGATTTGTCGGGATTTTAAATGACTTTTTTTAGTGCTTACCATTTGAAGTGCTTCGTTTGAACTCCGTTTTGGATGCATACGACGCAATGATGGCCATGGCTTATGCTTTCTCTTCAGGTTCAATTCTGCCGCATTCTTCCCACTTGGAGTGGATGTATCCGTTGATCTCTTCTTTAAGTCCAATGATGGTGCCACCTTGTGCTGCATCAGGGTCATCTCTGATGGATTCTCAGTTGGATTTTGTGTTTGCTCCTCCGGCAAGGTTAAACTTCGCTTTTTTTTGGGCCTTCTCGCCACTTGGCACGGTATTATAACATCAGCCAGATTGTCATAGCGCGGCGTTTGGGCGCGTAGACGTACCTGCATCTTGGTCGGCATGACCGGTGGCGCAAACGATTCCACAGAGTATATCGTTGATGAACCATTTGCCCTTGTCATCGCACACATCTTCAAGCGTCCGGCACGTTCCATTTTCAGGGCACGATACATAAGATGACTCGGCACAGGAATGGGCAGAGCAGCGTGCACTTTCTGGTTATTAAGGATTTTAGTTGGGTTTACATTGTAGAGGTTGTACTGTAGTTCATTTGGTTGCGCACTACCAAACCTATCCAAAATCGCTGAAAAGCTTTTAAAACTTCATTTCAAAGCATCGATGTGCTTGAACGAACTTAGAACAAACGAAAGGAGTCTTAATTTTTACTAATACCAAGAAGAATTCTATCGATAACACCTAAGGACCCCATAAAACTCGAAAAGAAACAGCTTGAATACTCTCAAAACACGACAAACCCATTGAAAGCAAGTAAGAAGGCTCTAGTCGAGAAATCCCGATTAGACTATACCCTGAACCCTATACTTAACGTGTACAGTCACTGCTTGCAAGTATGTGTGTGTGTACGCGTATAGTGCATACTTTCTTAATTTCAATGCTCCATATCTCCGGTGTGTCATAACTGATTTCAATAAAATTTCACAGCTTATCATAATTTTGTTTAATGTTTCAAACTGCATCACAAAGCTTTCCAAAATCTAAATTTTGTTGTTATCGATCACATGTGTATATCGGAAACGGAAAGAGTTATCGAAATTTTGAAACAAACTTGTACTGTCTAGAGATTAGGCAAACTTATGTTCCAAATCTGGAGTATCTAGCTCTTATAGTCTGTGAGAAAGGACATGGCTATATCGATTCCACTGTTGATGCTGATCAAGAATATATATACTTTATGGGGTCGGAGATGCTTCCTTCTGACGTTACATACTTTTGCACAAAACCATACCCTTTTTACCAATTTTCAATGGGTTCAGGGTATAAATATGGAGTTGCCATCAGTTTAACTGTTAACATACCGAATTGTAGAGTTCCTTTTGCTCTTTGCCAAGTTTCGACCAGATGTCCGGCGTTCGATGCAGGGCCTCATCGATGCTGCAGTTGTGCATTATGCAAAACTCTCTCACATAATTGTAAAACTGTATGGACGTCGCGGTTTTGGGTCGAAAACGTCCCATGGCCTTAATGAGGCTAAGTCGTTTCTCGCTTGGCGTCTTCTCAGCCGTAGTATTATTCCTGTTAAGCGACATATTGATACTGCCAAAAACTTACTTACTAAGTACTATTGTACTTGTTCTGGTTTTTGTGTTTTTTTTCTGGTTGTTCACTTGTAAATTTAATTTTGTGGTCCAATTGCAATGATTTATTCACGTATATTTACTATCAAATATCATATTGTTTGCCAAATTTTTATAAAAGTGAAACAGTTTTTGAAAAAAAAAGAGTTCTGTTATCATCAAGGACTTGTCGAAAATGAGAATCAACCCAAATCGGAGCCAATGTCAAAACTTGTGTCTTAAGCCTACTTGGTTTTTCTTGGTTTGAGATTAAAGTCTTTTAAATTATGTGAGCGATGGAATGAACACTAGATATCGATAAGTCGCTCAATCATTAAATGAATCGATCCATTGACCATCGATAACATAATCAAGCTTTACACATATATTTGAGTATACATTACATGGCATAATTATGAGAACGATGGAATGCAACACTAGATAACGTTTTCATGTTGCCAATCTGAGTTATCGTACACAAACTTCGATCGATAAGTCAGTCAATCATTAAATGTATCGATCCATTGACCATCCATAACATAATCGAGCTTAACATATATATTTGGGTATATATTACATGGCATAATTAAAAACATTTTGTAAAATAGCATCAAATTTTCGATAAGATTTTGCTCCATGTTATCGATACACTCTCGACTTGAACATTAACAGCTGCATCATCACATACAATACTATGTACATTTCATTCGTATGTATGTACTCCGGTGCTACCCACGATCTCTACCCTACCCGGTGTTCTACCTACTTGACTGGTCGCCGGCTTTGTTGACGGGTTGTCGCATTGTCCATGCCAAAGCACACAAACATATCTACATGCATATAACTATAACCATTAGACAAAGCCAACTGCCAACTTGCATACACTTCAATGTATGTGTGTGTGTGTGCGTGTGTTTGCTTTGAGCGCTGTTAACCTTGAACATTCGCTACCTTACCGACTTGCCGAGATTCCCGCCCCTCCACTCCAATTGAAGCAGTATATATAGGAAAAAAAATACTTCTAACAAGTTTTGCGTGTGAGCAACAGCGAAATAAAATAAAGTAAAATAATTATAATGAATAAAAGCAAAAGCAAACTAAACTAAATGAGTTGAGAGAAACGAGAAACAATAATCAAATACAACAAATGATCAGCAAAAATAATAAGGAACAGGGTGGTTTATTATGTATTGGTTTACTATATACTAGACTGATGTTGAACAAATACATACATACATATGTTGTATAAGTTTTGAAAGAGATTCGTCATTGAAGGCGAAACGAAACCGAACGAGATTCAATGTCAGTGTCAGGTACATTTGCGAGCTAGCCATAAGGAAGGAAGGCAGGCCATTCATTAGTTAGTTTGGTAGAGAGAGAGAGAAAGAGTAAGAGCTGTGTGTGAAAGAGCTAGAGTAATCTGTCTGACAATGACTGCATTAACATTAGCCAGGAATTAGACAAAGCATATATACATATGGACTATATAGTAGAATGTAGTTTATTTGTATTCATAAAACTACTTCACTCACACACATATACAAAGAAATCGCGTTTGAAGAGTCTTTATAGAATATGTTATTAAAGATTTGTGTCTTTGATTTTAACTGATATTTAATAGCCAGAGCGAATCGAGCTGCTTGTTAATCACAGTGTGTGCAAAAAGTAAACGCAGATATTGTTTGATCATAAATATATACCTATGTATGTTAAGGCATACAAATATTTGACTAATTTGTGCTTGGCTTATGTAAAAACTTAGGGTTGAATCCAATACACGGCCATGTCTAAACCATACCAACAACAACAACAACAACACACAGTCGCCATTGTTCAGTTTTCTATAAGTTATTAGGGTTGATGATGCCATCGACGGATTGTTCTTCTCTTCTTCCTCTTTTCCTCCTCTATAGCGATTGCTTTGCGCGTTTAGTTGAACATATTTAACAATGCCAAAACTTTAATAAGTCTAAGCATCATACTATTCAATATTCCTGACATATTCATTCAAATATTAACAGAATTTGTTTGTCAACGGAAAAAAGCGAACTTTCTTCTTTTTATACCCTGAACCCATTGAAAATGGTTTAAAGCGTATAATGGTTTTGTGTAAAAGTATGTAACAGGCCTAAGGAAGAATCGCCGAACCCATAAAGCTTATATATTCTTGATCAGCATCAACATCCGAGTCGATATGGCCATCTCCGTCCATCCGTCTATCGATCTAAGAGCTACAGACTCCAAATTTGGAACATAAGCTCGCCTAGTCCCTAAGCAGTACAAGTTTGTTTCACATTTTCGATAACTTTCCCCGTTTTCGATATACACATGTGATCGATAACAAAAAAATCTTGACTTTGGAAAACTTTTAGACAGCATTTGAAACATAAGACGAAATAATGACAATCTGTGAATATTTTATTGAAATCGGTTGAGAAACACCGGAGATATGGAACATTGAAGGTAAGTCAAGTATGCAGTATGTACTTAGACACACACATACTTGCAAGCACTGACTGTACGCGTAAAGTATGGGGTTCAGGGTGTCGTCTTCCCGACTGGAACCAACTTACTTGTTTTCTTTGTGTCTGTAATATTGTTCTTAAAAATCACACTTTAACATTTAATTTTCCTTTTCTAACATTTTTATGAAATAGAAAACTTTGAACCAAGTTGAACAGAAGCTAAGTTTGTTTTCAATCAAAGCAAATGCCAACTCTTGTTTAAGTTAATTGTATTCAGCTTGCCTGATTCTTGAGCGATAAACAGATACACTATATTATGTCAATATTATCGATAAGGTCGAATTTTTCAATCTTTAGGCAGAACATTAACCAAAAGTAATTGCAAAACTTGGATATGCTTAAATGCTAAATTGTAAATATGTTTTTATATAGTTTATTTTTCGTGTTTATTGCATTCCTTATGGCTGTCCTTATGTTTATTGGTGGCAAAACTAAAATGGCAGCCGAACCCATGGAAATATATACTATATTGAGCCTAGGCGCGCACACACACACACACCATATAAATTGTGTGTGTTGTTGTTGTTCTTGTTTTCATTCTTTTCCACACTTTTCACTCTGTCGCACATTTTGGTTTGTTTGGTTTTCGCTTTGGTAGCGCCTCGACCAAGGCTTGTTTAACCTATGCCATTACACACATGTGTGTGTGTGTGTGTGTGTGAACAACCCTTACCGCCTAGGCATATTGCGACCCTGCGTACATTACCTCCCCGCAACTTCCCTCTCCGTCTCTCATCCTGCCTTGCTCGCTCGCTCATTCGAGCATTTAATGCGTTCAGCCCAAAGAGCCTCGCTCGCTCCCTCCCTCCTTATATATATATGTTTCTCTCTCTCTTTCGCACACTCTAGCTATCTCGCTTCCACTTGCTTCCACCCTTTCTCTCTCTCGCTCTCGCTGTCTATCTCTGTCTTACTCACACGCTTGTATTCTTGGTTTTTTGTGTGTGTCCAGTTGGATTTTGCCTGCCTGCCTGCCGGAATGCTTGACTTGAAATTGAGCTACCCTACACACGCACACACACACACAATCATACACACACTAAGACACACACATGCATAACACACGCCTCTTCTGGGTTAACTCCTAGGCTCTGTTTGCCTTGCGTGCTGTATTGCTTTCCCCCGCTCCGAGTCCACCTACAATTGCTATTACCTGTGTATCTCAAATTATTTCAAATATTTCGAATAGTTCTAGACATAATACACAAACACACACACACACACACATACTTATCAACAATGTGCTTTTTATTTACTTTGTTTTGGGGTTGGACATTTGCTGTTGGGCGCTTTGCCAATTGTAGGCGTGTGTGTAGGCTCTTCTCTTGTTGTTGTTGTTGTTGCTGTTGTTAGTTGCGTTGCGGCAATAATGCAATGGCCATTGAAGTTATGGCACAAACACACACACACACACACATGCATATGTCGCATATATGTATTTTAGTGCGATTCGCTGAAGCGTTGACTCTGCGACAGCTTCGTTATATGTTTCGTGGCCCCCACTCGTCCCCGTCCCCCCTTACCCTTACCCTTTGCTCTTCACACACACATACATACACACTGTTTACTTAACATTCACCTGCTTCACTTCACATTTGTACACTATTTGCATTTGCGAAAAAAAAAAAAAAAAAAAAAAAGTGTAAAAGTTGACACACACGCAACATGCAACACAGCAACAACCACATGCCCCATTATTATTATTATTATTAGTATGTGTGTGTGTGTGTGTTTTGGGTGTGCTGCTTTTACAGTGGCCGCCATTTTGCTGGCGCCTTTTGCAGCCGCATTTGCACTTAATGAAATTCCTTTTTAAGCAATATTCCATATATATATATATATTTTCCATTCTTTTATCACACATATCTCTCACTCTCTGTCTTTCTTTCTCTTACAGGTGAGTGTTGTCAACGCTTTTTATATATATTAATGGATTTCCCCATATCGGATCCAACAAACCCACTTGGGACTCTGTTTGACGTAAGTGCATTAAAAGCGTAAATTAATGTTCCATTTTCTTCGTTAAGAGAAAATGCGTTTCTGCTCTTTACATTTCGATTCAATTTTTGTTGCTAATTGATTATAATAATTATTATAAATACTTCAATGAAGTCAGTTTAATAATGTTTTATACATAGATATATCATTTTGAATAAAACATTTTTTCTGATCTCATTTTGAAATTGTGTAATCTGTATGCACTGAAACAATTGAAAGTACAAGTTATCGGTAATTGAAAGTAAAAGTGATCGATAACTCATAATATTACGTATAATTATGCCCTGAAACAATTGAAAGTACAAGTTATCGATAACTCATAATATTATGTACCAATTTAAAGTACAAGCTATCGATAACTCATCCCGTTCCCGACTATCACATGCGGTCGATCAAATTTTGAATTTCGTTAATTTCAATCAATTTCGGGTAGGAGGCAGTACAAGTTTATTCAAATTTTATCTATCTATTCTATCCGTTTCCGATATATATATGTGATAACAACAAAAGCTTGAATTTGAAAAACTTTAAGACGGCGTTTGAAATATTAGACGAAATAAGGACAATCTGTGAAATTTTTATTGAAATCAGTGGAGAAACACCGGAGATATTTATTCATTATTAATCACTTTGACTACTACTACCTTTAAAAACAATTGTTGGAAACAACAAATTGAATTTGATTTAACTAAGCATAAAGCCACAATTTGTTTCTATCTTCGATATCAATACGAAGTTTCTTGCCTCTAGTTGTTTTTGTTGCAGATTTCGAATCTCTTGATTCGATTATAGCCTAAGCTTTATCCCATTTTCAGATGCAAGTGCAGTTTAGTGCGTGTTTTTTTTTCTTACTAGGATTGGTTAAAGAAGGCGAAGAGGCGGCGAGAAGGCAAATGGAAACTGCACCCAGTCACGACACAAGCACAGAGAGAGAGAAAGAGAGAGAGAGAGAGAGAGAGAGAGAGAGGGAAAGGGAGAGAAAGAGATATAGCAAGCAGACGAATGATTATTTTTACTGGGACAACAGCTGCGTGTATGCCGACTTGTAATTAGATTGTTGACCTGACAGGGCCCTCCAATTCCGACTTCGAGTTCGACATTGAGGCTAACGAATGTGGCTTAAAACACTTTTGAGTCTCTTGCAAATTGCCATCTCGTGTCTCACAAATGCTCTGCTGATGTTTGTTTGTTTGTTATTGTTGTTGTCGTTGTTGATTTTGTGTACTGGATAACCGAAAATCTTGCGTTCTTGCAATGTGTCAGAAAGTCAAACAAACAAAAGCAAAAGTGAATATTTTGCTTTGAAAACTTAGTATCTTTTTCTCGCTCTCTCTCTCTCTCTATCTCTCTCTCTCTCTCTCTTTCGTCTCTTTTGCTCAGTTTTTCATATTGTGTTGTTATAGCCATGTTAATGCTGATGTTGCAGCAACAAAGTTGAAAACACTTTATTTGATTTTTTTTTTATTGTACCGGAAATTGGAAACTCAGAAATGAGGCAGATTTGCAAGTTTCTTTTCAAATGATCGATAACTCTTAACGCTTTTGATCTTCACATACTATCGTATGCAATAAAATCCTTATATCTGTAAATCTGGCATTATTTTCACAAACTTTTAGACTTAACATTGAACATTTGTGATAATTTTGGTCGAAATCCGTTGAGATTGATTGTTGATTGAAAATTACTCAAGTAGTAATTTTAGGCTCATGTTGTAAACACACATATACACACACTCATATATACATTTTTTTATAGTTCTTCCGACATTTTAAAGCAGTAGAGTAGGGTTCAGGTCATTATTTTGACTGAAATTTTATTTAACTTTTTTTAAATTTTTTTTAAAAATTTTTTTTTGTTTTTTTTGCTTCTTCAATTTACGCATATTGCCAGCTAATATCTGAAATAGAAGAAGTGGCTGTAAGGATGCAGAGGAGCATCTACTTTAAGCGTAGCAAGTGTTGCGCTTTCGGCATTTTGTGGCATAACGATATTGCGTCCCACAATCTGTAGCAGCAGCAGCAGCAGCAACCACCCAACGGCATCGTTGTCGTTGTGGTTGTTGTTATTGTTGTTGTTTCTGAGCACCTACACTTTTGCCCTGAATGCTACTTGGCAGCCTCCTACTGACGGCGGGACTCGACTCTAAACTCGACTCCAAACTCGACTCCAAAACATTGACTCCACTGAGAGAGCGGGCAAAGCCTGAGATTAACATCACTATGTCATAAAGTTTGCCAGTCAGCTCCGATCGCATAAAAGTTTTGTGCGTTTCCCTGATACTCTAACCAAGCTAGAATGGGTTCATTTCGTTGTGTCAAAGCATTTGCCACATCGTTAGAAACAGAATCAAGTCTCTGAATATTGTTTAAGCCTAATCCATTTCCTCATTAGAAATTATTAAAAATTAGTTTTCTAGTTTTTATAGGTACAAAAACTATGAAAAGTACTTTTTTTTGTGTATTTTTGAGCCTAACAAAAACAAAACATAAATCAAACAACAAAATACATATTTTTAAAAATAAAATATATTTTTTTTTCTTTTGTTTTATTCTATCTTCTGGATAACAAAATCAAAAGGCAGCATTAAATATTTTCTTGAAAAACTTTTTTTTTAATTTTTTTACGATTTATTAAATATTACATTTCAGAGTTATTTTTGTATAAATATTTATAATTATTAGCTTATGTGTGAACTAAATAAAGTAAAGTATTAATAGGGGGAAAAAGAATCCTTTTTTTGAGATAATAGAATTCGCAGAAGTATATGCTTTTAGGGTATATGGGAAAACGACTTGGATATTTGTAGACAATTGCTTGGTTCCTGCTTGTTGTTGCCTGCTGTTAATGTTGTTGCTGTTAATGTTATTGTTGTTAATGCTGTTGTTGTTGTTGCACTTTAGGCTGCTGCACGCAGAGCACGCATTTTCAGCGTGAAATGTAATTTCTGCACCAAAGGAATTTCAATTGTGTTGGTGTTGGTGTTTTGTTGCCCCTTCCTGTTGCAACTGCAACTGCAAGAACTACCAAACTCCAAACTCTAACACTGACTTGTACTGCAAGCCCAATGATCGTATATATGTTTAGGTATATATATATATGTGTGTGTGTTGTAATTTGGTTTACTGCAGCTGGAAAAACTCCCGCAACACACATTGAGCAGAAGACTGAAGCTGGCAGTGTTGTTGTTGTTGTTGCTAGGTCTTGTCAGTTCGTCAGTTTCATTTGCCGCCGCATTCCTTTGGCTAGCTGCTGCCACTGCCACTGCCACAGCTTTTGAAGCCGCGTCTTTCAGCTGCAACTTTTTTCGTGGCTCTGTTTTTGCCTTTGCTTGCGCTCTTCTACTTTTAATTTTTAATGTTTGTTGAACTCTGCACAATTTCCAGACGTCAAAAATCTATTGTTATTGTTATTGTTGTTGTTGTTGTTCTTGTTCTTTCACTTCTGAGCTCTTCTTTATGTTGTTGCTGTTTGAGTTGGAGGCGAGAAGCAAACGAAATCATTTTTGCTGCTTAAAAGTTGAATAATTTTTATGTTGCATTTACTTACAATTGCCACAGATCCAACAACTTATACGCACATCAAACTGGAGCATGGGAAGAACCAGAAGTAGAAGTAGAAGAAGAACAAGCACGAAGTTAGCCAGCTTGTGTTGCCAATTTGTTGTTCCTATTAACGTGTGAATATTCAGTTGAAACTTTTTCTTTGATTCTAAACATTTATCGCTGTGACCTTTGAGCCAAAATACAAAATGCGGATGATCGAATTCGTTGTTAAGTGACGTGTGGCAGCAGCAGCTGAAACAGTGCCACACGTGCATATTTAAAGAAAAAAAAAGTCATTCATTGATTTCGCTAAAAATTCCCTTTTTTTATTGGTTTCTGATATGCAGTCAGGCATTTAAGCCAAAATTAACATGTTGTATGTTGCGTGTTGCTTGTTGGCTGCTTTTGCTGCTTATCTTCATCGACTGTCTCTCTCTCTCTCTCCTTTCAACTGGGCACAACCACAAAACTGTTGGCCAAAAAGAACAAAACAAAAAAAACGCACGCAAATAAAAGAAAAAGCGCCAACTGCTGTTTTTTCCGTCTGTTTTTGTGCTTATCGGCATGCCGGCAACTCATGTTCTTTTTTTTTTTTGCACTGTGGGTCCTGCCACTCGCTTCCTTTTGCTCATTGTTGTTTTTCCTCCTTTTTGACCACAATCAATGCTCAGCTTTTTCTTCTGTTTTTTTTTTGTTTTTTTGTTGTTTTTTTTTTTGCCAGCAGCTGCCTATTGTCTGCAATATTGCTGTTGCTGATAGTTGTTGCTGTTGCTGGTTGCAACTGCCTCACTGCCCGGCTGGCTGTTATGTGTGGTCAGTGTTTGCGGCTCGGCAAGTTGATTACTTAATTCTATTGATGACGTTTTGACTGATTGCCTTATGAGCTTTCACTTTTTTTGTGTGCAACAATGCCAGTTAATAACTGGACCAGGCATTTCGTGTTGTTGCTGCTGTTGCTGTTGCTGCTGCTGTTCATTGTTATGAATTATTCATGCAACAAGCACAAGCACACACACTTTTTTGCTTTGGGTTTGCGTTTGAG